>JAWZYV010014667.1:0-279137 GCA_038373885.1 Cheiracanthium punctorium | reverse complement strand
TGGTGTCAAAGTATTCGAAATTTTATGTATCGATGGGGTTGTACGTCTAGGGGGGGGTCGAGAATCAATAAAAACGCGCTCCGATGGATAGTTTCCGAGATATACGTTAATTAATTATGGTAATTAGACTAATTAACCATGATTGAGGCTTAAAAGGACTGCAAACATGTAGAAATTGGCTCTGGGATGGTTTCCAGACTTTGTAGATGCCGTCGGAGGAGGCTAGTGTTTAAAATGCCCAAATTGAAAATATAGGGGAGCTTCGTATGACCCCCCTGGGCCTGTAAGATTAAAAGGTTAAGTTTGGTGTCAAAGCATTCGAAATTTTAAGTATCGGTGGGGTGTTGAGTCTAGGGGGGGGGGTCGAGAATCAATAAAAACGCGCTCCGGTGGATAGGTTCCGAGATATACGTTAATTAATTATGGTAATTAGACTAATTAATCATGGAGCTGTTTTTTCTGCGATGAGAGAAGAAGAAGCTTTCCGAGAGAAAGCAGTAGCAAAAGCATCACAAGCTGGTATTGATCTCAGGATTTTCTTATCGCCGGCCTCAGAGGCGTAGCCAAGGGGGGGGTTAGGGGGGTCATAACCCCCCATGAGGAATTTTTTGCCATACAAAATGTATATTCTTCACTACATTATCATACACACGTATACATATATATGAGTTGCAGTAGTCATAACCCCCCCCCATGAAAAATTTCTGGCTACGCCCCTGGCCGGCCTGTATTTTTGCCCTTTATCGAATTCGAGATTTCACTGAAATGAAAATGGGAATATTGGATATTTGATGTTGAAATAAAACCGATATGTCGATTTTTGGCCCAGTCCTACTGAGGGGCTGCTGCCCCCCCCCAAAAAATGGGACCCTTTACTTAGCTTACAATTGAACTTTATCTTTAAATTTGATACCCAGCCCACCCCGAAATAAAATCCTGGCTACGCCACTGTCAATAACACTAACTACGCCACTGCTTTAGACGCTATTTTGTATTTCTCTGAATTACGAAAGAAAATAAAATCATTCCCCTTAAACGAAAAACAAGGTAAAAAAAAAAAAACGAAATCTGCTGCAATAAAGCGAAATGTTATTTTGCTTACTACAAAGTCCTTTTGTGAGAGCGCTTAATACCGCCCCTGTATGCTTCATTAAAAGTGACAAGCACAATCCTAACTTTATTTCATTCTATTTCCCTTCACATGAAAATCCGCTACCATGTAAACTTAACGTTCCGTTTTTTTTTTTTTTTTTTTTTTTTTGAGGGTGGGTGCAGGGGGACATATATTGAAGTTAAAAGTAGAAAAGGGATGTTTCATTAAATTTTAAACAAATATTAAATCAGCCAGACAAGTTGGAAGGAGGGATTTTCTTAATTTATTTTTCGGGGGGGAGATTGACCCCTCTTGCCCTTAGGAAGTAACGCCTATGCCCCCCGCCAAAAGCAAACGATGTTCGACCCACTCCACACCCACAGACAGATAAAACTTTAAATCCGACCACCAACCAAGAGATGAAACACCAAAGATTCGAAAAAAAAACTTCAATTAAATGAAACATCCTTTCAACTCTTTTCGACTCCTTTCGACTCTGAGTCGATAGAAGATTCGAAAAAACCCCTCCAATTAAATGAAACATCCTTTCAACTCTTTTCGGCTCCTTTCGACTCTGAGTCGATAGAAGATTCGAAAAACTAACGAATCTCAACGATAGTATACAATCACCGAAACAGAGCGAAACACTGAATCAGTAAAGATTCGTTGCTGCACCAACTCAGTGACCAACTCACCCACACCCACTCATTTACTGTTTCAAATCATCTATCGACTCAGAGTCGTAAAGAGTCGAAAAGAGTCGTAAATAGTCGAAAAGAGTTGAAAGAGTAAGGGAAAATCTCTGGGAACGGCAAAGGGAAAATAAGTTTTTCTTCCCTTCGCACTTGGAATGTATTTCCCTTGAGGGCTTGAGATTCGAATCAGTAGAGAGTGAGTGTAAAGACTGAGCCACACAGTACCAAGATTCGAATCACTGATTCGACTCATCGAATCATTGGCCATCTCTAATATGAGCATTCAGTTGTAAGTCAGCGAGCAGAGTAGAGCTGCGTTGGCGGTTTGGACAAGCACTTGCCCTTCGGGGCTTGTGCCTCTGTCTGTGCCCATAATATATTCTAATTTTATGTGAAAATATGTTGTTGCTCCTTACTTCAATATTAATCGTGTGCAATTTAACCTAGAAGCCTATATTGTGATATTGCCCAGACAGCACATAAGCTTAAATCAAGCTTGAGATTTGGCTTGGCAGTGCAAGGTTGGCTTAAGCTGGATTTTGACTTGCAAAGTGCGGTGATGGCGCCATCTGTGAAAGAGGATGGACATTAATTGTCTAGCGTCCTCAAATTTGTTGAAAGCTCGTAAAAGATATGTTTTAACGGGGATGGGTTTTTTATTACCAGTGCCATATAAGAGATGGCCGGACAACTGATGTTTTTTTTTTGGTCTCGCAAAAGGGCCAGCGTTAGCATATTTTCGAGGGAGCCCCTTGAGGCGATGGCCAAAAAATACACTTATGTATTTTTTGGTCTCGCAAAGGGGCCAGCGTTAGCATTACTTCAAGTGACCATGGCCTAATATTCAAATAATTAATTACAACGGCGGTAAATGGCTAGCCAATCGTAATAAACGACTCTTGGCTTCGAGTTAGGTGACTTACGAATCCGTACGATGACGTCGTTCAGTCTGTTTAGGACTGTGTAAGGACCATCCCACGGCGATTGCAGCTTGGGAGACAGGCCTTTCCGTCGAGTAGGATTCCATAGCGTAACTTGTCACCTACTTTGAATTCGTATCCCGTAGCCTTCGTGTCGTAGTGAGTCTTCATCTTTTCCGTGTTCAGGTTGATCCATTCCCGAACAAAATGATGCACGTCTTCAAACCGTGCCCGAAGATTTTCCACGTACTCCTCTGCCGATGAAGGCGTATATGGACGGCAGACAAATGCTGGATCGGCAGGAAGACGAATATCTCTTCCGAATAGCATCTGGGAAGGTGTGAAGCTGGTAGTCTCAAGGAAGCTGGCTATCTGGCAATCCGGATTCAAAAATTTAGAAGCCAGGTTAAAGAGGCATGGTCCGTTCGGAGCAAGAACTTTCGGCCGTACATGTAATGCTGGAAATGCTCCACGGTCTTAACGATAGCAAGAAGCTCCTTTCTCGTAACACAATAGTTACGTTCTGTCTTCGAAAGGCATTTTCTCCAGTAAGCAGTGACATGATCTTGGCCCTCTATCTCCTGGGACAAAACGGCTCCGACACTCTCATTACTTGCATCTGTGTCCAGGATAAATGGGTTATCAGGATGAGGATACGACAAGATCGGCGCAGATGTTAAAGCCGTCTTCAGTTCGTTGAAAGCATCCTCACATTTTGCAGTCCATAGAAATTTTTATCCAGTCTCGGTCAATTTGTGAAGTGGTCTTCAAATTTGAGAAAAATCCCTCACGAATTTTCGATAGTAAGTACACAGACCGAGAAAACTGCGTAAGTCATGGATATTCTGAGGAGGAATCCAGTTCTTGACTGCGGACGTCTTTTCGGGGTCGGTTCGGATTCCGTGGGCGGATATTATGCGCCCGAGATAACATACTTCCCGCCGAAACAGGTTGCACTTGGATGGACTCAGTTTCAAGTTTGCCTCCCTTAATTTCTGCAGCACCATTCGGATGTTCTCGAGATGTTCTTCGAAAGTCTTTCCGACGATGATGATATCGTCCAAATAAACGAGACATGCTTCGTAGGAAAGTCCTCTCAACACTGCCTCCATCAGACGCTCGAATGTAGCCGGTGCGTTGCAGAGTCCAAAAGGCATAACTTTGAACTGCCACAATCCTTGTCCCGTAGTGAACGCAGTCTTTTCACGGTCATCGGGATAAATTTCTACTTGCCAGTAACCACTCTTGAGGTCCGGCGTCGAAAACCATTCATTTCCCGATAAAGTGTCTAAAGTGTCGTCTATTCTGGTGTAACGAAGTTAATTGCTTAAGGTATTTTAAATTATTAAATTGGGTTGTTGCGGTTAGAGATTCAAGTTCGATGCACTTAGTTGCAATATAATAAAAGACATTGTACTTAAATTATTTTATTTAAAAGAAACTATTGAAACATTAAGTTATTACAGAAGTTGGTAGCTCAGCGAAATAAAAACTACGTCCTATACTGACGGCGAAATTAAGATGGAATGAATTGAAAATTACGCCAGTAGAGAATTACACATTGGCGAGAACAAACACTTGGCTGAGATAAATAACGCCAATTCCAGAGCAACCCTAAAACTTAATTCAATAAAATTAAAATGACGGAATCGCGAGCAAATAATTTTAAAGATGAGGCAGGGCAACAGAAAATAACATACGCCAGCAGGATACTAAGAGGGGAAACAAAAATCTCGTTGCGATTGCAAACGGACGTAATGTAACCTATTTTTAGCTCAGAACGACGCCACCAGGTCTGATGTAGAGAAAGGAACAATTAAGAATAATGCATAGGGGAAAAGCGAATATATAGATGTAAAAGCCGAAATAGCAGAAAAATGAGAGCAGGAAAGATTTAGAATTTTTGATTTTGGATCGATTAAATTTAAAGGAAGACAAAGTAAATGATTATTAAATTAGATATGTGATCTCCATCACATATATATTTCCCTCATCCAGGAAAAAAATTTTGAAGAAATGTTTTTTGGTTAAAATTAATGTCATTACAAAAAAATTAAATGCTCTGTTTGACTGTCTTAAACAATTAAGGAAATCATAAACATATACTGACACAATTATACAATTAAAAAAATCACTGATGACCACCACCTAAAAATGTTTACAGAGAAAAAAAGTATGTCAGGGCACAAATGAAAAAATAAGTGCTAGCAATAAAAAATAAATGGCGACAAAATCAAAAAGGAGCATTTAGCTCACAATACAAGTAAGGGGCATCTCAGCACACCCTTTTCTCTTTAATTGAGCATTTCAAGCACATGAGCATGTGCACATCAAATATATGCTGCTAAGAACTGCAGTGTCTGAGTACTCTAAATATGTTTTTTTTTAAACAAAATAACATGATCATGATAAAGTAGTGCTGTTCAATAATTATAACAATAACGCCTTTTAAACATGAAGAACGCATGCATGAAAAAATCAATCAATAAAACTTGTGCAAATGTAAATTTACCATAATATGCCATCCAGAAATATCTTTGATGGCTATTTCTCACAAAGTTTTGTACAATGGTAACAACAAGTGATAGCAACAATTTAAATTATTTTATCTGGCAACATATAAACATGTATACATACATGAGAGGAGAAAAATAAACACATATTCAATTCAAACTATACTTACAGAAAATGAGAGAAAAGAAAACTTTTCTGGAGGATATTGATTACACCCTTCAACACGATTTTTGGGTGTGACTTCTACATGTTAAATTTTAGTTTCTCCTACGCCAAAACTAAGGAAAATAATTTTTTTATGAAAGTTTGCTTTTGTAGAAATTAAAGAAATTTTTTAATTTTTTGCCAAAAATCACTGATTTTTATTTTTTTTTTTTCATAATTCCACTCTAAATTATGATCAGAAAAGTTTTTGCTGGATATAAAAGTCTTTTTTATTCAAGATTTGTGATAAATAATAACATATAAATGCAAAATAATAAGAAATTAATGTCTGAAAGTGAATATTTTTCATATTACTTTTATGTTCGTATGAGCAAATAATAATACAAACAAATCATAATATTACAAATAATACTACAAGAAATACTACAGAGTTACAAATAATAATACAGTTTACTTTCGGGTTAATCAAAGTGCTGCCATCTTTCGTTTATGAAATAAATTAAAGTATACTTATCGACGTATATCAGACAAAAGGAAACTTTAAGAACTAAAAAGGAAAATTTAAGTGTTTTTCAATGTCTAGAATCAGAATCTAAGAAGAACAGAAACCAAAAAAAAATTTTTTGTTTGTTGACCGGTGTTATCAATCTATGTACAGCTGGGGAAAAAAAAAGTCCCACTTGCTCTTTATTTCGCAATCGTTCATCGTACAGCAGAGTTATATATACCATTCGTTTGCAAATAACGCGTACTTTAATTTACTATTAATTTAATTTGCATAAGGGGCCATCTTCATATTTAATTCTGCATCAATTTCGTTTTTCTCAATGGCAACCCCATATTTTGACTTTATTAAACGAAAGAAAACCCTCAAATTACCCTAAATATAAATTTTCACCAATTTTATACGATAATTTCCGGAGATATTGCGAATTAATTTTTGCGAGTTTTTAAGGGACTTTCTGCAAATTGAAAAAACGCTATTTGTAGGTTCCGAAATGTTCGCCTTTCATTAATTTCGCTCGCGAGAATTAAAAGAAATTAATATTATTTTCAAGGAAAATATTGTTTCCATATCTCTTAAAGTTTTTTGTACTGAGAATATCAAGGGTAGAATAGAATATTTAGTCTGTGGTCCAAATGACCCGTGAGTTCATAACTTCCTTGATTCGTACACATGATTTAAGGGAAATATGCAAAATGACTGCTTACGATTTTGAAAACCTTTGTAATTTTGAAATTGTTATTGAGCATTTCCGTTGATGGTTCTTTTAGACAGGTGAAATGTAGGCAGGTGTTAGAGGCTGCTCTCTGCTCTTCTGACTTCAAGCTTGAATATTACTCAGCTATGGTCGAACTTGAAGAATGATTTCCTGATAGAAAATTTATTTGTTTGAATTTCATGTTAAAAATGCAATTACTTTTTCGCCGACCCAACATTATCACTGTGCTTGTTATTTCACTTTCTTCATTTAATACTATCGTCTGCAATGTGCAATATTCTTATGACTTTTGGCGGTATTTTAATTTATAGTTAGATGAAATTTTTTTACAGAAAAACGTGATTTTGAATGTTTGATAAAGTATGGGAATGTTTGATAGTGTATGATAAAGTATGTTTGATAAAGAATGTTTGATAAAGTTGTTAAGTCCAAAGACCTAATGTTTCCGATATTAAAAAAGGTCACATTCATGCCTGGAAAGTTGAGGATGTTAGTTTTTCAGAAATAGGACGTTGTATTAGAAAACATACATCTACTGCATCTATAGCTGGAAAATATTTTATTTGGGGGAATATGGTAGCGGAGGCAACAATACACGCTTTAAAAACCTCTATTTTTTTTTGTTTCAAAATTTGATATTTTTAATACTGGTATCTTTTACTGTGTTTTTGCACAAAATAAATCTAATTTAGGTTTATTTTATACAATTTTCAAAAAATTTTCACTTAATAAATTTATATATGGTCCCTTAACTCATGAAAATAGCACATTTTATTTAATATAAATTAAACTACTGAACGTAAAAAATTGAAATTTTGCACAGCCATGTAGTATTAATTTCTGCATCTATTTCCATCGAAATTTGGCTAGGTCGCTATTCATAATTTTTTTGAATATTAATTTAATAATTCATAATTCATATTAATAATTTATTAAAAATAATAATAAGATTAAATTATGTTTGGGTCGTTTAGTTCTAATAGTACGAATAAAAATTAGCTTCTTACTAGCAATATTATATGAGATATAAATTGAAGTATGAAAAAATATTTTAACACAGGGGGAGGGGGAATTTGGGTGCTCATAACTCACTCATTTTCTGTCCAAATTTATTGAAAATTGATGTCCGGGGTTAAAATCAGCTAAATTTTTGAAATATGAAGTAAAATCTAGGGGTTGCTATTGAGAAAAAAAAAGTTGGTGCGAATTTTAATATGTAGATGGCCCCTTATGCAATTTTTATGCATAGCAAATTAAAGTGTGCGTCAATCGTAAACGATTGGTATCTGTAACTTTGCTGTACGACGAACGGCGGCCGAAAAAAGTACAAGTGGGACTTTTTTTTCCGCAGCTGTACAATAAAACAATGTGTAAGAAAAAGACCTCAGAAAAGACTTAAAGGTTATTGTACACTCACATATTTGTTTATTTATTTTAAATTCTCAAGTTAGAGATAATACTAAATGAATCATTTTATTTTATTATTAATTATTATTTTATGTTTTTATGTGTAATTATTTACTTTAGAAGTCATCATTTATTAAGTGTTTATCTTTAAAGACATTAATTTAACGAAGGCACAACGATATATTGACAGATACAGCCAAAAATTCCAAATACTCGTGTGACAGCTGCTGGTCCAGCCAGGCAGTAAACACTAAAACCAATCATACATCCAAGTCGGTGGATCCTTACCAACAAGGAAACATACATTCAACGTATGCATGCGCAATATATCAACGTCAACTTAATTAATTTACTAATTATGAGAATGAAAGAAAAAAGTTACAAAAGTATGCGAATAATTTTTTAAAGTCCTAAAATGTAGGATTAAACTTGGAATGAATTTTAAATAAACTGTAAATATGATCGTAAATTGCAGTCTCGAAAATAAAAAACTGAGACGTCTGTGGACATATTCTAGAAAATATTGACTAAAATAACACAGGCCTGAGAAATTGAAGTTTTTGAAAAATACAAAAGATGTGTTTGCTTATTTTTATATTATTTGGTGTGCTGATTTCGGAAATGACCTCATTGTTTTCCCATCACATCAGGATTTTTTGTTAAATCAGTATCGATATTTTTGTAAAATCCCATTTGAAAAAAGAATTCTCACGAACAATTTTGCATGTACTATAAAGCAGCACTAGTTTTTATCCATTTAAATCTAGGTGAAATAATCTATTCTTGGTGAGACAAAACAATTTTCCATCATTTCATGTTCTTATTTGTTTTTTATTGGTTTAAATGGATGCCAGATCGCACCAGTCGACTCTGGTTGAGAGAACAGAAAGTTACCCCGATTTTAAGCCTTTAAAATCAAATTATGGTACAGATTCTAGAAAAAGAATCACCAGTATGCTATTTTAATCTGTTTTTATTAAAATATCTTACTGATAATATTAAAAGATATTGACCAAGAGGAGCAAATGTATGTATATCAATATTGCAATTTGAAGCAAATTTTAAACTGAGCTAAAAACAAAACAAATAAAAAATGTTTCTATTTAAGTACGTACTCTTTTTCCTTTGAAACTTCTTTTAGACTTTCTTCGTTTATGTTTAATATCAGGCCTATCTCGTGTTAACATCCAACAATAGTCAGCGAGCATATTCTTGTCCCATCTTCCTTGCTATTTACGCGCCATATCTTTGATGTCTTGGTGGAACCTCTCACCCTGTTCTTCGCTGACTGATCCCAAATTTTCAGGAAAGAAGTCCACATGTGAGTGAAGGAAATGCATTTTGAGACTCATGGAGCAACCCTATGCTTGAAATTTTGTCCAGCATATTCATTACAATTGTTTTGTAGTCAGAATGCTTGTAATTACCCAGAAATTTACTAACGATATCTTTGAAGCCAACCCAAGCTTCTTTTTCTTTTGTTAACATGCTAGTCTCAAATTCTTTATCCTTCGTAAGTTTGCGGATATCTGGACCAACAAAGATTCCCTCCTTCAACTTGGCTTCGGATAAATATGGAAACTTTTTGCACAGGTATTTGAAACATTCGCCATCTTTTGGAATTGTGTGTGCTTTAACAAACTACTTCATTACACCTAACTTAATATGGAGAGGGGGTAACAATACTTTTTCTGGATCAACTAGGCTGTTTCTGATAACATTCTTCATGCCTGGTTCAAGTTTTTGTCTCAAATTTTTTGTTTTGGCCATTCTTTCTTGACCCAATGTTGACTCTTATCACGGCTTTCCCATTCGCAAATAAAACATGGGTACTTTGTATAACTGCCTTGTTCCCCAAGTAGCATGGAGATAACTTTCAAATCCCCGCAAATGGTCCAACCATGGTCGGCATATTTTATTTTGGTGAGGACGAGAGGCAGGTTTTCGTAGCATTCTTTTAAAGGAACTGAGTGTTCTACTGGTACAGATGCATACTGATTTCCGCGATGAAGAAGGACAGCTTTAAGGCTCCTCTTCGAGGAATCTATAAACAACCTCTATTCATCTTTATTGTAAGTGATATAAAATTTGGTCATCAATCCTGGAACATCAGAACAATACACCAGATTTTCTTCTTCCTCAAAGTACTTAACAAATTCCTTTTCTCTATTCCTGTACCAATAAAAAGAGGTTCCCTTGGCCACTAAGATTTTTCTTTTAATCTGGGGCCCAACTATTCAGCGGCCTCTTTTGAAAGACCCAGATCTCGAGTGAGATCATTAAGTTCAACCTGAGAAAAAAACTGGGGAAATCACCTCCAGAGGGCTTATATTCAGTTCTGGGTCTGAAGACCCTGAAGAGATGACTGGAAATTCAGTCGGAGGCAAAGGCACTGGTACACCGGGTCCATGAGGAACGAGTCGAAGGGCCGATGGAATGTTATCAGGATAGGAAATTAGCTTGTAATTTTTCCGGTTAAACCCACGAACATGGCAGGAACAAAAGTAGCAATCATCATGATGATTTTTTGGTTCCCTCCATGTCATAGGAATTCCAAAGCGTAAAGCAGGCTTCTTCCCTTTCAACCAGTTTCGCAGATCATTGAGACTCTACACAGAAACTTTATGAGGAGCCCACGATTTGTCCTGGCTCCGAGTTTCATGGCAAAATACGCAAGATAAAGTTGTCTAACATAATCTGTAATGCTCCTCATACGGTTTTTGATAACACTATATTCACCGCATTTATAACAAAAGTCATCTGTAAAATTTTCACAACGTCTCGAACTTGAAGCCATGCTTCACGAAAATCACAGAGAAAAGCAAATGTTAAAATTGTTTCTGTGATGTCCACTTGTCACTATGTCAGAGAATGCGTGATACTATATAAGACTACATTCCTAAGAGGTCAGCGAACCAACAGGAAGATCTGAGATAAGGATTTGCGCGACGCTATTGGTTATAGAGGTACCGCGACGTGAAGGGAGGGATGGCGAAGGTGGGGGGGGGGAGGATCTTATAGGGTTATTCTGTAGGTTTCAGTTTCACCATGGTAGAATGATGGTCAATCACAAATAAATAAAATGGCCCAATATAAATCTATGGTAAGGCAGGGAGCGAAGAAATTCAACCCGAAACATTTTTAGGGTAAATGTTGATAAAAATCCAAATAAAATCGAAAATTTCAAAAACACGTGACCTGATAGAAAAATCTTATTACTATTTTTGAAATCAGCATCAAAAATATAATAAGTTCAGCTTTCAGTTCCCTTGTATTTTTTTCATCGCAGGCCTGTGTAATTATTTCTAAGAAATTCAAAAAAAGAATTGTTGTGTTACTTAAGTCACCACATGAAAATTTTTCAAAAGTGACAAAATTGTGAAAGAAAAAACACACAATTACAAATAAAAATTGAGTAAAAATGCCCATACAAAACATCACAATATTACTGATACTCTGAAAATATATACTATCAAAGTTTCACTTACTAAAAGTCTTAAGTGTTAATCCCATCAGTACACAAATTTTAGTAAGAGAATAACTAAGAAACAGTAGCTCACAAAAATCCCCAAGAAAAGAATAAACATAATTCAAATAATCAGTTAACTATAAACACTCTGAAAATGTTTACAAATTAATGTAGGTCTCTATAACACAGTGAGGACTTCATACCTTACAGTTGCATTAATTTACATAAAGGTACACAAGAGATTTAAAAATTTCAAAGTATAAAAAATAAAGACATTTCAAAATAAGATGTTATGTTTGTGTATGTGAACACAAAAGTATCACGAAACAAATACAGTGTGTGTAACAAATTTTGAAAGGACAAACATAATGAACTCAAAATGAGCAGTACATGAGTGTGAACATGATTGTGTGTGTAACATATAAGACAGCACAAGTATGGTGAAAAAAATGCGAAAAGGTTGGGAATCATAACCATGTGTAAGCAATGTAAATATAAAAGCAACAACATGGAAAATGCAAGTAAATGTGAAAAAAGAGTGTAATAGTGGTCAAACACAAACTTCAAAGATCAGTGACTATTCAAGTATGAATCTTACTTGAAGTACAACAAACAATGTGTCATACTGTGTATTTTTGCAAAAAAAAAGGTAATCAAATGAATACCACTATATTCTTCCATAGAATGCATATATTAAACAGAGGCCTATCAATGGCAAGAAAAACAACAAAATAAAACAGTGTATCAAAAAAATGTAAAAATGTGTGAATTGTACAACTTACGGTAAGCATGTAAAATTTGTATTAAAAAGGCCACAAAATGGAGTGAAACACAAAAATATAAATGTACTCTTTAAAAAAAATAAGTGTTCAGAACAAATAATGTGTACAAAAGTCAGTCAACATGGTGAGTGTAAATTATAGCATGTTAAATAAAAAATTGTGTAAGAATGTGAGAAAATGAAACAGTGTATATTGTGAGGTTTAAAAAAAATTAGCATGCATGTTGTGCTATGGACCTAAATATGCAAAACGACACTGTTTAAGAAGTGTGTAAAAAGTGTGTGCCTTAGAAACGCCTTGCCATGGAATTAATTAATGCAAGAGTGTGGAAAGACATGTAATTGAAGACATTGCATGATTATCGAAATAAAGAGTACAGAACATAAAAATGATGTATGTGTACCTCACAGAAGCTGTACAACGAGCATAGCAATGTAAAATGTAGCTCGAGAAAAAGTTCAAAAATTATAAAGATCACTAGGAGGAATATTTAAGAAAATAAAAAGATATATACACAAAACATATAAAGTAATAAGTAAAATTGATATTCATCTTAAACAAAAAATGTGGAAAAGCTGGTCGAGAAAAATTCCGAGAAACCAGAGCACCAGCAGTAGTTCCCAAGAGAACATATTTATTATGATCAAGGTAGATCACGTTAGAAATATGTTAGCTACGAAATTTATGGCATAATATTTTGTAAAAATTAAATAGGCACCATGTACTGAAATCTCAAATAACGCTACATTTACTCTGTTTAATACTTAAGAAATGTGCACATTTTATATAAAGTAGTTAAGTCATAATTTAATTATTAATGTATACATTAAAGTAATGAAGTAAATAATCATTGTTAGAAAACCCCAAAATTATGTAGAATTATTTTATACAGTACTAGGGGCCAAGGCCCCCAGACTCGCTACGCTCGCTTTTCGTATGAGGCATTCGGCCCCTAATCAAGCTTATTCGTAAAAGAGACATAATTTCAACAGACAAAACCTGAAGATTGGATCAGATAGAATGTTACTGAGCTACACATTTCTTGGTTCTTGCATGTTCATTGGTACATAAAAATTTAAACTTCACACTACAGTAGACCCCCTCCCCCTCATAACACGGAAAATATTTTGTTATGGGAATCCGTGCTGTACGGGTCCTGAGCTATACTCCATCTGGAGTGCGGACTCCGCTTATAATAGCTGGAATATTATTTGCACTCCTCAGAAACACAATGATATTTAATGTTGCCATTCAAAAGTTATATTAATTAGGAGCTAAAGCGTAATAAAATCAAAACATATGTTTCAGCTGTATTTTTAATAATGTAAAACCTATTGGACACCTTGCGAATTTGCCACCCATGGCGATTTTTCATTATTTGGCGACTTGCGTACATGTAAAGTTAATAAAAGCTACGGAACAGATAGAATAGCCTGCCACCAATGGCAACTTTTCATTATTTGGCGATTAACACATGCTCACAACCGGAGGTTACCGGAAAACCGTTATCCATATTTTCATTTACATAATCGTTTGCAGGTTGGCGTACTTAACACCACGAATTATACCATCTGGTCGTGCTAGCAAATATCCAAAGTGTACTATAACTGCTATAATGGCATAGTTAACGCCGCCAAATATTTCTACTGGTAGCAAATAATCCAGCTGGACGAGAACCGGCTTTAAAATAATCTGCATTTTAATTATTTTTCATTTTCAAGATATTAGTTATTCTGTTTTGGAAAAACGAATAATCGCTAATTCTAAACTCCTGTTGTCTAAGCGAACTTACTATTTGAAAATTGTCAACTTTGTGTAACACATTTTGAGTTACTTATTTCATATAGTTTTTATTTTGGCGTAAAATGGGCGTAATTCTAACTCATGTTTGTAAATTTCACGCGATTCTAGATACTTGGAAACGCTTTGTTGCAAAGGAATGAATGATTTTATGCCAAATCTGGCAACCATTCGGTTTATTTTTTCAGTTTTTTATTAATATCTTCTAAAAAAATTCGAGTTTTGAAATTTAAATCAGCTTAGCAGGTTCCACGGAATTTTTCGAATCTGTGGGCACCTTAGTCGAAACTCAAATCCCTACGGTTTAGGAGGAGATAGGTCCACAAGCTTTGACAGCGCCAGCGGCCTTTACTTTTTTTTAGAATAGAGAGATACATAAATGCACTACAGAAACACTTAACATTTTTTTATATATATATAAAAATTATCGCCACTAAAATATCACTATGCGAAAAATAATTATTGAAAAATTAAATTATTCAGTGTTCCTTTTCGGCACAGTTATTACGATTTTGTGAAGTCCCGACATAAACAACACATTTATCCTTAAATAAAATGTTGATCTCTATTCAAAATGAAAGAAAACAATATTAGATACTTTGTTAAAATAGCTATCTCTGATGTTCACGCGAATGCTTCTATTTCTATTTTTGTGCCACACTTTATGCAGCTGAGCAATGTTCAATCAGCAAAACTACTTCATTTGCAGGGATACTCAAGAAGGTGCAGGAGAAGTACGAGCGGGTAGAGCACAAAAAACAAAACAAAACACCAAGCAAAGGTGTGGGATGACAGTGTTTTCCTCTCACGTTCATTCCAGTTCACGGAGAACGCACAATATCCTAAGAAAATAACATGATATCAGTACGTCACATGCCGGGGCGAACTAATAGTTTTTTTTTATTTTCTACGCACAGAATTCGGCTTCCACAATCAGTCTCCTAAGCTAAGAATGCCGGGCAGTAAAATATCCAGTGCCATATGTTTTATTCGCACCAAGGAGAAACAAAACTGATGAAGTGTTGCAAATAAACTGCACAATTCCATAAAAGCGACGCACAGTCGAGATTGGAGATCATTGAGGATATGAGTTATACGAAAATCCATGGTCGGCAGGAACACTCCATAGCGAAGATGAAGCAAAGCAAGTCGAGCACCAGATACCAAAACGTTAACCACCAGTCGTAAGTCCATATCCACGAAAACGGAATTCATGCCATCCTGAAGGAGTTGGATCGGTGACCGACGGTGGAAAGAGACGCGGACATTTTCTAATCCAAATGTAGGGGCAGAAATGTCTTTTCGCCTGAGCGTTGACTTCAGACTTCCGATTGTCGAGACGAGATGGTTCCACACGTCGTTTGCTAAGCCACCACCAGAAAAATGCAACGTAAGTGCCTGGGTAGGCACCAATTTATGTAACGAAGTTAATTGCTTAAGGTATTTTAAATTATTAAATTGGGTTGTTGCGGTTAGAGATCCGGGTTCGATGCACTTAGTTGCAATATAATAAAAGACATTATATATTTAAACTATTTTATTTAAAAGAAACTATTGAAACATTAAGTTATTACAACGGGTGGTGGTTCAGCGAAATAAAAATTACGTCCTATATGGACAGTGAAATTAAGATGGAATGAATTGAAAATTACGCCAGCAGAGAATTACACATTGGCGAGAACAACAGGTAAAATGGCTTCATTTTTATTGTCCAACGCAGCTATTTTTCTGAGTCTGTGTTCTTGTCCGGATTTCATCTCGCCCTGTTCAGCTTTTATCTCGTCTTCATCTCGTCTTTCCGACTTTCATCTCGTCTTGTCCGGCTTCGATTTTCTTCATCATATCCATGAGCTTTTGAAGTTGTTCTTCCATTTTACCTCTTTTCAAAACCATAAACTGGAAAATTAAAGTCCTTCTTTAGAATCCCAACTCTGACACCAAATGTTGCAGAAAACTGCTTGTATCCTGGGTTCGTCGTTCTTAAGTCCAATTGGTGTAGAAATTTCTAGTAAAAAGTCACTTGTCAGGATGGAACACAAACTTTATTGCTTCTAGAACTTAGTCGAACAATCAGCTATACAAAATTTACAGGCACTAACGGACAGTAGCTCGTTTATTTCAGTCCACTCAATGCTTTCACAGAAGCTTTCACAAATGCTGTAATTCTCTCACAATAAAAAAACACTTCCACAGGCAAAAATCAGTGGAAATATGCAAGGGATATCGTACACAATCTCTTAAGACACAGCAATGAAGAATTTACACACAGCACTTAAAAATCAGCTTCGTAAACAAGCGCAAAACACCGCTTATATTACAGAGCAAAGTGCTGTACACATCGGCAGCTTGAATGCACCCGACGGGAGTTCACTTCACACTGACTCGATCGGGGATAACTCGGATCTTTTATACTTTCCGACGTGCATTCCAGAAATCTCAGAACCTCTCTAACGAGTCCCCGAACAATCGCGTTTTTATTACGTTATAGAAATATAGCCGAATCATTAGCCAATTATGTGATTTTAATGCAGAAAAACCAACTTTACAGCCTCTATTGACAAAGCCACGCCAAATGACCAAAATGTCACCTTGGCGACTTTTAACGAAATATCGCCAAATTTGGCCCCAAAAATAAGTCCCCAAAAGTGAAGTTACCAACGACCTACGACTAATATTTCTGGAGATTTCTAGAACCGCCATAGGAAAAGAATGGGGAAACCAAAACATCCGTATCTCCGGTTCTAGTTGACCGATTTTGATGCAACAAAAAGCAAAATTTAACTATTTGAAGCGTAGAATACGAATTTTGAACTATTTTAAGCCCCAGTGAAGTGGGTTTCGCCGAAAATTCGTAACAGTATTGTCCTATTCTGCCATCTCTTGAATCAAACTCGCGACTTACGGAGTGAGAGATTGTTCTCTTCTCCACTACACACTATTTGACTCGCTTGTAGGGGACTAAATGTCAAAGTGAATATTGTGTTAGTTTGGTAATGAGATTTCTGTGAGGAAATGTTTTCCATGAAATTTACAATTTGAAATTCAAAACAAAGGGTAGTCCAACTATTGTTTGCCAATTATTGTTCCTACAGTCTAATTATTGGGTTGCCAAGAAAGTGATTTCAAATTTGCATAGTTATATTATTACGAATTTGAGGGACAACCCGCAGTTCTGGGGTTTAAAATAGTTCAAAATTCGTATTCTATGCGTCAAATAGTTAAATTTTGCTTTTTTGCATCAAAATCGGTCAACTAGAACCGGAGATGCGTAGGTTTGGGTTTCCCCATTGGTTTATTTAGCAGTTTCTAGAAATCTCAAGAAATATTGGTCCTAGGCCTTGGGGTAATTTCATTTCAGGGGACTCAAATTTGGCGATATTTCGCCAAAAGTTTCCAACTTGGTGACACCGTGCGTGTTTCCCAACGGGGCTTGTAAAGTTAGTTTTTCTGCATTAATATGCATAATAACCTAATATTTCTCTTCTATGACGTAATCAAAATTCCCGCTTTATGTGGAGTCTTCGAGAGATACATTCTTCTAGAAGCTCTTGTAGCTTCTGCGACACCTATAAAAGCAGCGGGCTCCCCCAGTTTGAGTCAGTTTCTCAGCGAGCATTTGTGAGTGTGTTCGCTGTTTTACGCTGTGAATTGTATTGTGCTATAGAAACGGTATTTTTACTTGCCTTTTTTAAGCGTGTTTTAAAGTGCTGTGTGTAAATTCTTCATTACTGAGTATTGAGGGTTCTGTTTACGAAATCCCTCATATATTTCAACTGAATTTTTTGCTTGTGCAGGTTTTTTACTTTGTGTGAGACATACAGTATTTTTAAAGCTTCTATACCAAGCGGACTTAGTTATAAGCACATTACTTGCTGATTGTGCTTCTGAATTTTGTACAGTTGACTTTCGACGAGGTTCTAGAAGTAATAAAGTTTGTGTTCCATCCTGACAAGTGGACTCATTTCTAGAACTTTCTACACCTACTGGACTTTTGAACGGCGAACCCAGAAACTAGCAGAGTTTTCTGCAACAATATATACAACATCTAATATTAAACTACTTGACCTATCAGTTCACGGTAAAAATGGAGAAAAAAGCATTGGTAGCTAAAAATATCTGATTGCCTATTTAAGGATTTTTCTTTCCCTATTTGAAATAAAAAAACTCAAATTACTTTTCTCGCCATTACAATATTTATGAATATGAATTGAAACATCCTGTGGTAACGAAAATGAATTCTTTGTTAAAGTATTAATTAAGTATATTATAATATCTAATTTCTCATAAGAGCAGGTTTGTTGTCAATTTTTCTTTCCACTTGAAAATGTCTAACGAAATCTATTGATGGAAACTACTTACAAAATGAAAAAACAAATCAAACGCGAAAATTTTTCATTTGAAATTTCTGAAAGCTAAAACCATTCCTTCCTTTAACAGAAAATACCAATTCATTGGGAAAACTTCCATATCCTTGTATAAGAAGGCTAAAATTATCCTATTATCAGATTATATTTTAATGAGTACTTTCTTCTACGGGAATAATCTTCCCATGTCTTTCACAGTCTGCAAATGATATTTGGTTTCACTCCGTATATTATTTTTAGCTGCATACGCCTCCAAAAAGGGTAAGTTATTTTATGGTGATCCTGTATGTCTGAAAAGTTGCTGCATGTATGAATTACTTTTAAAAAATTATTTTTTTAACGAGAATGACATAGTTCATGAAATCAGGATTAACCCATTTATGCCTAGCGTCCCTTTTTTGGGACGGCTTTTTCGCTATCAGTCGAAAACGTTATTTATTTTTCCTAGCCTTTATTCGCGAGTATTGAACTTCAATTATACAAAATATTTTAATATGGCCAAGTAGGATGTTGACATTTCAATTTTTATACATATAGATTTTAAATGAAATCATCCCTTGTTCAAAAAGTTGACATCAGAAATTTATCAATTACTGCTGGTGTTAGCAAAAATCGAAGAAAGTCGCAAAAATATCCAGGCACGAATGGGTTAATATGTTAAAAATCTGATGTTTCATATGTTGCATGTAAATGAACATAGTTTTCTGAAAGTATTTTTGCTGTCTTATTTTTTTATCAGTGAGTTCTAGAAATCAATGTTATTGACTTTAAAGAACATGAAAAGAGGACCAGCAGGTATGAAGCTAAAGGGGCATTGCTGTATCTAATGTATATCGTATTAATTCCCAGATGGCTACACAGTGGACCATTTAATGTACCAGTGGGACACGAAGGGTGCTGTTAGCCTTAATGATGGACTGGTTTTATCTCAATATGATTTGATTGATTTCCCTATGAAGAATGCCACAGTTACAGCTAAAACCGGTACGTTAAAGTATTACTAAACCACTACAGCCCTAGAAAAAAATAATAACGTCAGGTGAAATTTTTCAGAATATGCAAAAATACAACGATTTTAAACAATGAAAATTTTATTCTACTTAACTTGATACTTCCTAATAATAAGATAACTGACATTTGTAAAAATCCTTGATATTTTTTAGTTTTTGTCAAAATTATGGAAATCGGTGGATTATATCTTGTGAAAGAGTAGGAAGTCGTCTTCTAATTATCATCTAAATACATAAACAAAAAAAAAGAAAAGTTATCATTCTGAGTTTAGATAAGGATATGTGGGGTTCGCAAAGTTGTAGGGATAATCCTACACAATGTTGAATAAAATTCACAATTAACTAACATAAAATCACAACATTTAATTATTAAAAAACTCAGAATAGATGTACAGAAAGTGCCAACCGAGTTGTATAGTGGACAAAGCACCGTACATCGTTTTCGGGTTCAACTTCCGGCGGCAAGGGTTCGATCCCGACTGGGCGTGGCTGTCAGTGTGTCCGTCCCTTCATAGGGATTAATGCTGGCCACCCACTGGGTGCCCCCATAATAAAATGGCCACACTTTCGGGCAATTGTATGGGACAATGCCTAATCGACAAGTTCCCGCCCGTAGAGAAAAAAATGTCCTGAAGGTTTTTCCGAGCTCACTTGCTCTACAGCAGATGAGGGGGAAAAGTGCAGACTGAGTAAGAGCGCGCTGGCCTTTCGCGACAACCAGTATTGGCGTTGCCAATTTTTGAGTCAAAAGTAATCTGCGTGGAGTGTAGAAGGGCGGGAGCTAGCGCTGGTCTCATCCTCTGCGAAAAGATGCACATATGTGAAATGTTCAGGTCACTACAGTACTCCCCCAAGTATCTAAGGTACTAAATGGTCAAAGATACTTGGTGTTGAAACGCACCACTCTCTCAGAACGTGTTTTCTTCTCAGGAGGTGGCACGGCTTGAGGTGTTGAAGCTGGAGATGGCTCAGCAGGGGAAACTGTGATGTGTGGATGTGTTGGTAAATCTGTAGTGCCAGGTTCATTGGAGGGAGAATTCTGTGGCAAGGGGTCGTCGTCTGATGGCAGGAACGCAGGCTTCAGCTTGTCGATTCCTATTACCTCTTCCTTTCCATGTATACTAAGTGTGAGATGCTTTTCGTCACGCTTGATTTCTAAGAATGGCCCATTGTTTAGCTGTGTCAATGGAGGTTTTACAGCACCATTACCAACGAAGACATGAGTACATGTCTCCAAATAGGGATGCACAACTCAAGTGGGTTTCATGTGGGCTGAAGTGCGACTCGGAGACAATTTATTCATGGTAACTAACTTTTGAACAAAAGATGCTGGATCTGCACTGTGTGCATGTTTGGAGGGTTGAAGGAACTCTGAAGACAAGGTCACAGTAGTCCCATATAACATTTCACACCAATTTTTGGCACCAATGTCAGATTTGTAGATTGATCGAAGACCAAGGAGTGAAACGGGAAGGCTGCCAGTCCAAGTGTTGGTAGTATGGCGTCGTAGTTCTGTTTTCAAGGGACGATGAAAGCGTTAATCAAGGCCGTTACTGTTTGCATTGTATGGCGTTGTGCGGATGTGCTTAACACCCAACCAGCTTCCGAGGTTCCTGAAAAGATGGCATTGGAATTGGCGGCCTTGGTATGTGGTGATTATTCTTTGAACGAAATCGTGCAACCCAGTTTGAAATGAAAATCAGAGCGATCGTCTCGGCAGGAATGTCTTTAATTGGGACTGCCTCTGGCCAACGAGAAAATCGGTCAATGCACGTGAGGAGGTACACGTTTCCCTTTGATGGTGGCAGAGAGCCGACACTGTCTAAATGAATCTGTTCAAAGCGGTCGGATGTTGTAGTGGGCTTTTAATATGTCGAGTAATCTTAGAGCATTGGCACTAAATGCAACTACGAATCCATTCAGTGACGTCCTTAAGCATAGAAGGCCACACGAATCTCGCCTGGACAAGTTTTTTTGATGCTCGAATGCCAGGGTGAGAAAAGTTGTGGAACGATTGGCAAACAGTTTTTCGCAGCTGTTGCGGAACAAACGGACGTTTTGACGCACGCCACAATACAATTTTGCTATAGGCGAAATGGCCCATGGTTGAAGTTTAATAGAGGGATGATCATCTTGTCTTAACTCTGATAATTCTGTATCTGTTTCTTGTGCATCAGACAGACTGCAAAATCTACTGATGGAATTTGCACGGACGACAGACGAAATAAGCTGTTTGAGCCGGCGATGCGCTTGATGTTGGTGCAAAATTGTGATATAAAATCAAGTTCTCGATGCCGTCTCGGCGATTCGAATTCAGATATTTTGTAAAAGCATATGTTAAAGGTCGGTGATCTGTATAGATTACAAAATTCCGGCTTTCTAAATGGCGCCAGAAATGTTTCACGGCCGAGTAAATCGCAATGGGTTCGCGATCATACGTGCTATATTTTGTGTTCGCTGCACTCAGTTTTCGGGAATAAACGACAAACATTTTGACTCACCTTCAGTTGTACAGTTGAGAGCTGCTCCTATAGTGATGTTGGGAGCATCAACCATTAGATAAAGCGGTTGTGTATGGGGTAAGTAAGAGTTGCTGCGTTAGCCAAATCAGTTTTGCATCTTTCGAAAGTAGTGATAAGCGACTCCGTTCAAGACACAGGACGCTTGTCATATTTTTGACATCGTAGAAAAAGTTTTTTAGGGGAGCCTGTGTTGTGGCTGCGCCGACGTGCGGGAGAAATCTGCGGTCAAAATTTAGCATAGCTAAAAACCGACGGAGTTGTGAAAGATTTTCAGGCTTTGGGAAATTGTTAATTGCTGACACCTTATCAGGGAGAGGTTTAAAACCTTCTGGCGTAATTAAACAACCTAAGAATTTTACAGTGGTTTTCCTCAAGGTGCATTTGTTTGGGTTAATTTTGAGTCCGTACTGTTCCAGGCGGGCACAGACCTGATTTAAATGGGTCTTTTGTTCGACCTCATCACTTGAGGCTATGACTAAGTCGTCAAAGTTGGGGGCACAGAAGTCTATGTCGTACAATGCTTCATTGATGTATCTTTGAAATGTTTGCCTCGATTGCATAATCCGAAGGGCATATACACACATTTGAATAACTCGAAAGGAGTGGTTATGGCGGTTTTCGGTATATCAGGCGGGTGAATCAGAATTTGTTGGTACGCTTTTGCCAGGTCTAAAGTAGAGAAGATTTTCCTGCCGTGCAGTAAATTGCGTACAATCTTGTATGTGTGGAACTAGGTAACTGTGTGGGACAGTGTCCGTGTTTAGCCGACGATAATCTCCGCACGGCCGCCAGCCCCCATTACACTTTTTAATTATATGAAGCGGAGTGGCCCAGGGGCTTTTTGATGGTCAAATAATTTCCTCGTAAATAAGGTGTTCACATTTTTGGCGTGCTGCACGCAAAGTGTCCGGAACCAATCGTCTTGGTACTGAAAAAATTGGTGGTCCGGCAGTTTCGCTATAATGGAAAGTCTTTGCAGTAGAAGATCGCTAAAAGGTATTACGGTCCTAAAATGTTTTGGATACTTACTAAGAATTTGCTCTTACGGGCAACTGCGTAAGGATGCCGAGCTATTGCAGACAGACGGTTATACCTGAGGAGTAATTGCTCTCCATGAGAGGTGGGTAATGCCATCTATTAACTTATTTTTTTGCGTCGACAAATAAGTTAAAATAACCTAAAAAATCGACACCCAATGATAGGTTGTTTCACATCGGCAATGACGACGGCCCATGTGAAGCTCAGGCACAAATAAAGGTCAGACGTGAGACGTTTCGTGCCGAATGTTTTGATGAGTGTACGATTGGCGGCATACAGAACTAAGTCGTCAGAAGCTTCTGTGTTTGTGGTGTGACTTTTTGGTAAGAGTCACACCACACGATCCTGAGACATCTGCCCCGGTATCTATGAGTAAGCTCAATTTTGTTTTTCGATCGGCCAGGAGGATGCGTTGGAGTTGGCAGTGGCCTTCTTGGCCGGTTGGCGATCGCCACTCTAGTTTCCCGATGGCTGGTAGTAGCAGGGTGAAACACATTTTTTAGCATTACCACCGAAATTTGTATGATAAAACAATAACCATTCCGGGGTTCTTTGTACTGACGAGAACGATACTGGGAACGGCTTCGGTTCCTTTAGTGTTTACGCCCACAGTCGTTATTTCCATTCGAACTATTGTGAACCGTTGGCGGCATACAGAACTAAGTCGTCATAAGCTTCTGTGTTTGTGGTGTGACTTTTCGGTAAGAAAGAGACATCTGCCCCCGGTATCTATGAGTCAGCGCAGTTTTGTTTTCGATCGGCTAGGAGGATGCGTTGGAGTTGGTAGTTGCCTTCTTCGCCGGTGAGCGATCGCCACTCTAGTTTCCCCATGGCTGATAGGAACAGGGTTAAGACACATTTTTTAGCATTACCAATAAAATTTGTGTGATAAAAACTATAACAACTCCGGGGTTCTTTGTACTGAGACGATAACGATCCTGGGAACGGCTTCGGTTCCTTTAGTGTTTTCGCACACAGGCGTTATTTCCATTCGACCTATTGTGAACCGAAGTGGTTAACTCGCGTACCTGTTGTGATAGTTGCGCCTCTAATTGCGGAGTTTGAGATATTCGGTAGAAGTTAGTGGCGATGCCAGTGGCGATGAAAATTCGTGGATCTTGTCGGCTATGAGAGATAGTTTACTTTGGTCATCGCTGATTGCTGCAAGAATGGACTTTGTGTTGCTCGGTAGCCTGTCAAGCCATAAGGATAGCAACAAAGGCTCGTCTACGGCAGTGCCAGCTAAGAAATGCATTCGCGCAAACAATAGAGAATGGCGCTGGTCGCCGAGTTCCAACCCTTGTAGTAGAGTCCAAATTTTAGACGACTCATTCTCTGAATGCGAGTTGATGAGGCGTTTATTTAACTGCTCGTACGGTTGATCGTCTGGGGGACTAGTCAGGAGATCACTGAGAAAAACACATCAGCATCCAGCGCTACAAGTACATGATTAAATTTTGTGTTTTTGACCAGTAAAAATTGGGCTTCTAGTCTCAGGAACTACTATGTGGGGGTTCGATTTCCAAAACGGCGGAGGTTTAACCTCTACGTGGGCGATGTGAAGGCCAGGGAAGTTATCTGGCATAAATAGCTCGGATGAGTAATAAAAAACCACAATAATAAATAGGATATACAAAATGCAAATTGACATGGATGAAGACGATATGAGTATTTACGGTAGCGTGTAATAACAGACGGGGACATACTTCACGACGAATGGGACGATTTATTTCATTTCCACTGTCACATATTACAAATAAACACAATCACATTTACATTTAGTCTTGATTAAATAATTCAAATTCAACTGGACGGGCAAGTCGAAGTGCATCCGCACATTTCAAAATCGACTCCCCTCTATTTCCTACTGCGTAGTTCTCCCCTATATCGTCATCCCTTGGAGCAGGGTCTGCTCGTGACGTCATAACAGTCTATACTCTGGTGTCATAATAGAATGTGCAAAAAAATTATAAAGATACCATGCAAGTAGATCAGAATATTATGGAAAATGCAATATAAAAATATGTATATAATAAATGAGCCTCATTATAGTATGAAATAAGTATTAAATTCAAACAAGGGGTTATGCAGCAAAGGTTTATAAGAAGTAAATTCTAACAATGAGTTATGCAGCAAAGGTTTATCTGATTGCTTTATAGCGTTTGTCATTTAACTCATTTGTAAATTTCTTGTATAGCAGGGGAAAATATCGGATTTATATTAAATTGAATTATTATATATTGGAAAAATCCTCTAAAGCATATTAAGTTTGTGGTTTAAATTACTAAAAGTATTACTATTTTATAGAATACCAGCTGAAGTACCCGTCGTTGACGGGTTAGTACTAAATGCAAATTTCCAAAAAGCAAGAACTTTCGTCAGCATTGTAGGAGTACACAGAATGGATGTAGTATATTGCCAAAGTAAAAAAAGCGAAGTTATAACTTTTATGTATTGTTAAAATATTACAGGTTATAGAGAAACTAAGTAATATCATTTCATTCGCTTTAGTCGTAATTATGTGATGCGCGAACGAATATTTATGCATATTGAAATAATTTTCTCAAAATCTAATCAATATTTTTGAAAAATTGTTAGCCTAGAATTTAAGTTGAGTGACAAGCTATCATGTCACCAAATTTCGGTCCATTCCCTGCAGTCTATATTTCGTGATGCTGGAACAAAATTTCAGCATTTTAAAACGATTTTCACAAAATCTCAAAATGTAATCAAAATATTTAAAAAATTCAACGCCTATGAATTAGGATTAGCAACTACCTATTATTCGTTATTACGTGATGCTTGAAGAAATATAAACGTATTTTGAGAGAATTTTCCGAAAATCTCAAAATCTAATAAAAATGTTTAAAAAATTGGACACCTATAGTTTATGTTGAGCAACCATTTATCATGTATATAAGGAGCAGTTCTTCAACGGTTGTTAAAACTTTCGGTTTGATTGCGATTCAGATGACCTTTCAACAACTTAAAAAATGCCTCGCTGCAGGATTCGTGCTCATTAAGAGCAACTGTCAGAGTTTGACAGAGGTCGTATCATTGGATTGAAAGAGGCCGGTTGGACTAATCGGAGAATCGCTCATCATTTGAGTCGAAGCGATGCGACGATTCGAAGGTGCTGGCAAGGATGGGTGGAAAATGGCAGAGTGCAGCGTCAGGATGGTAGCGGTCGACCTAGGGCAGTAGTGTAAAAAGGACAGTTCACCCCATGCGGTGCCATGTTAATTCTGCGGTGCTGTCCGGTGCGTTCCCTAGGCTGAGCGAGGAAGGGGGCGTGGACGGAAGGGATGGTGAGACAGGATGTTGAGATTGGATGGGGAGCGGATGCTAAGACTGGATGTTGGTAGAGCTGATTAGAATTTTTTTTCTTTTTTCTCAAATAAGGGGACTTGAAAAAAATGTTCAGATTGTGATGTATTTTCTAATATAAATAAGGGACTTTGTTATATTTTAAATAAGCTATACTTTATGAATTAAACCTGAAATAAAAAATATTATTGTAATTAAATGAGGACCCACCAGCCACCCAGTAGAACATCTACCGCCTCATTTCAAATAAAAATTTTTACTGTGCCTTTCCCCATCACGCTAGCCTCGCATGAATGGAGACAGGGCGTAGCACAGAGGATGCGTTGTTGTTTTTGTTTCTTTAAATAATAATAAAGTATGTGGAGCAAAGAAATGAACAACATCCCCAGGAGGCCTACAAACAAAAGAAATCTGCTAAGAGTTTTAATTTTAAGTTAATAATTAATTTTACAACAAATATTTTTTTTAATCAAGAGTAATTTATTTTTATTATTTTTTTTTAACCAACAGTTTTAATTTTAAGTTAAATAATTTTACAACAAATATTTTTTAATCAAATGTTTTTAATTTATCAAGAAAAAAAAATTTAATCAAGAGTTTTAAATTTTAGCTAATTTTTTTGTATATCCTATTTTTGTTAAGTAGCCGTTTAATATTAAAGTAAGATTTAGGATACCCATACAATTTCTACAAATTTAATCTACTGTTAGGCAAGTGAGAAAATTATACCATAGAAAGATTTTACAAATAATGATTTGGATATAGTCTTATATTCTATTGCGAGAATACCACTTTAGCCAAATATCCCAAAAAACTCAAGTTTTTGTAAACGGAATGTATGAATACTCAAAGTATTTATCCGTGAATACGCGTTAGAACCCCTTAGAAAGTCCTCCTACCGAGGCACCCCTCATCCTAGGCAGATACCCCGCGTGCAGGTTTGCCTTAAAACACAAACAAACAAACAAAGTATTTATCTAAACTTTTTTTCTTACCAACACATTTTTGATAAATTTTAGGCAGCGATTATACTAGCTTATATTTTCTATAGATCCATTAGAGAAAAAATTCCATTTTTAGTAATCCTACAAAATATTTTTACTGTATATCACAAGTAGTATAACTTGATTTATAGAATTTCAATACGATACGAGTTACATTATTTATGTGCAACACTCATTTCAGTTTGACTATGAAAGCATAATTTTATACATGAATCAACCTTTTTAGAGGTCTTTTATTGATGCACTTAGCATATTTTATAGAAAGGTGAGCATAACTAGCACAAACTTTTAGACTAGATAGTACTATTGTTAGAAAGTTGAACTATTGGAAATAAAAATTGAAGATCCGTTTTAGCACAATTGCATGCACAGTTTTATACCGCATGTACATAAATATCTTTTAATACTTAAATAAAATGACAGTTTAAATCGCAAAGAGTTATCATTACTTGAACTAAAAAAAATACAAGACTTTTACTTACTTGAAGCCACGTCTTGCTAAATCTTCTTTACTGTAAAGTACTTCTTACGGTAAAAAAACCCGGTAAATTTCCTGACGGATGCAAAGCAAGCTAGCAGATCAGGAAAATAGAGTAATGATTTAAAATACATTAGCTCTACTCCCCCTCTCAGCTACCTATTTCAGGGTATCATCTTGATTAATTTTTATCCTCATATGCTGAAAATAGACATAACATTTAGAAACTAAATACTAATAAAATAACACATTTGAAGATATTAAACGCTTTAAAAGTAATTTTTTTTCTTATAACAATTTATCAGATTCACAATACCATTTAATGTAGGATAAAATTAGTTAGCAAGCGAAAATTTAATCTTACTTAGAATTTACTGAAATACAGATACCATGCATGCCTTATTTTCTATTAGGGGAAAGCCCTCAAACCCCAGTTTTAGTATACAAACTGCATAAAGTACATCTACCGATAATGCC
Source organism: Cheiracanthium punctorium (assembly GCA_038373885.1). Lineage (NCBI taxonomy): Eukaryota > Metazoa > Arthropoda > Arachnida > Araneae > Cheiracanthiidae > Cheiracanthium > Cheiracanthium punctorium. Next base: position 250,849 of record JAWZYV010014667.1, on the reverse strand, counting down.
TATTGCTATTAATTACACTGGATTACCAACTTAAAAGTTTGCAAAACACCAAAATACAGAAAAAAATTCATTAACAATAACAAAAAAATCACACTTAAAAGTACAACACATCAAAAGTGCAACTATAAGAACCACATAATTATTTTCAATTAGAATTGCGGTATCAACTTACATATAACTAAAATAATAGAAAATATTACACTTACCCTGTACTTGTACACGCGAAATAATAATAATAATAAAAATACTTAAGTAATTCGCAAATATATCCACAGCATAATTAAAGCATGTGCGATATTTCAACACATTGCTGATAACAGAAATTGATAAGAAGTGCCTTGAGGCCCTACAGAGTCGGTACATTATCGCTAGGCTACTTTGCCGAAAGATAAAACCAGGGAGGCTGTTAGGGGAATACAAGACAGAATTGGGGACACGTGTTTCATTCTGCGTTCAAAAATGGGGACTTATGGATTAAGATGATTATATGTTAACATCGACATTATATCCTAAATTAAAATATCAAAGTTAAGCTACAACGATTAATATATTTTATATAGTTTAGGAAAATAATGAATCATTAAATTAATTTCTGTGAAACAATTAGCAAAGACCATTATACTAAAGCAAATTATTTTTGTTAAGTTTTGATAAATAACAGTAATAAATTATAGGCATTGCAGATAAATGAGTATTCACGTATAAAATAGGTATTTACTATTAAAAAACAGGATCTAATTTTAACAAATGCATTGGAATTTCGTATGGGATATCTATTGAACACGTATTAAATACATTATGATTATTCTAATATGAAAAACGGGGTTAAGATTCTTTACTTGCGATGAAAGGCTCTCAATTTTTTTATATACTTAAATTTTACATAGGCATTCTTTTAATAAATTCATAAACTGTTTAAAACAATTTTTACAATAATAAATTCATAAACTAAAATTTTTTTTTAATAAAGTCATAAACTAAAATTATTAATGAAAACTTGTTAATAAATTAAACATATCAAAATTTTTACACTCAGTTTTTTTATATACTTAAATTTTACATAGACATCCTTTTAATAAATTCATAAACTAAAACAATTTTTAAAATAATAAACTAAATTTTTTATTTAATAAAGTCTTAAACTGAAATTATTAATGAAAACTTGCTAATAAATTAGATTTATTACTTTAAAAGATAGCTAATCACAACATGTATCAGAAAAATATAAGCAATTATAATACCTGAAAAATACCGGACAACACTCTTGTTGCATGCGGACAAAACATCGGTCTGCTCGGCTAAAGAATTCTTAGGTATCCGTTGCAGAAGACCTTACCTACGCCCAACCTACAAACTCTACAAATTTAACGGCAACTGGTTTTCTCTTATCAGAGATCACAGATCAGATAAGAGATAACGAAGTGACATGCGCAGAAGACACGTGATAGTGACGTGTGCAAATCTGTGTTGATTTAATATCCGCTTGGTTCGTTGGCAGGATGTGCTATTTACATTGAGTGGCAACTCTCTGTAACAGGCTAAGACAAGTTACATGATACAATATCTACTGGGTTGAGAAAGTTTTAAGGTAGAGGGTGCTTGGGTAATCACGTGAATTTTTAAAGAACCAGTATAGAGACATTTTAGTTAGATAAAATGGCCAGGTGTGTGTTGCGAGACTCCCTTTACACTGTGTGCGCCTATACTTAAGACGTGTGTTTTAATTGATTTTTCGCCGAGTTTCAAAAATGTCTTTGCTTGAATCGATCGGAAATAACTTTAACATTGAATACACTCCCGAGTTTTATACTCAAAGTGACGCTGATGTGTTGCTGCAAGAAACAATACAATTGCCTTTAGATGTAAAGCCTCTGCAAAGTATTGAAAAGGAAATTTCCTCCGAGTTTTGTACTGAAAGTGATGTTGATGTATTGTATGATGAAACTATTAGATTTTAATATAGGTCATAGCAATAGCAATAGCTCTTTTATTTGTAATAATCCATTATCTGTATTTAATGATGATGGAAAATGCATCTTACAACAAATTTACAAAACCGGAGATTGATTCACGTTAAATCCAATTTCCTTAACACTTTTAAATGATCAAGTAAAAAAACTTTGCGAAATGAGAAATGAAATATTGGAATGCATTTTAAAAACGCTATATACGACGACCCTACCTCATTTAATTTTAAAATTAAAGCCGAAAAATGTAACCGTGAACCCCATTTTAATTATGATGAGGCTAAAGAACAATTAATGGATATAGTACATCAGGAAATTTTTAAAAACATAGGCCGGGTTCAGGATCATCCTTCGCAAAGGATACATGCCTGTTCGAATAGAACACAAGTTGATGAGAGAGAGGGTCTTATAAGTAGTAAAGCATGGTTTATGGTCTACATGTCGTACATTGCAAGAGAGATATGCGAGAACAAATGTACTTGTCATTATGACGGAGAATTTTTTTCAAACATTTTCATTGAAGACTATATGAAGTATCTTCAAAATGTGCTATTTAATACATTTTTTCAACCGTTTTCAGATTTTACTAATTTCAAGGATGGCAAAACATGTGTAATTATGTGATGTTATTGGTGTATAACTAGTATTGCGATTGTAAAAAATATATTAAAACCATTGTGATTATGTAGTAAAGGTATGCTTGCTTCTACAACAGTAAGATTTTACTCACTTGTGCATGCTTAGTTATAGAATACTCATTGAAAAGTTATTATTTTCTTAATTGTGTAAATAGTTTGTGTAATTTCAAATATATTTTTATAAATAAATAAGTTTAAATACGAAAACTTTTCTGTGTTTTCTTTATGTATACGTGTGTGTTGATTACTTGCAAAATAAAAATCTATAAAATTTTACTGCAGCAAAAAGTGGTAAAGGTAGACATGTTTTAAGATTCTCGTGTTATACTTATCTTTTTTATACACTACAAGGTAAAAAGTTACAAATTTAACAAAATTTATTAAAGCATGTATTATGGATCATGAATCTAGCTACAAAGAAATAAAATGTTCTGATTAAAATCATAAACTTAAGTGTGATAGGTAAAACTGCATTACCTGAGAATTCAGAATGTACTAATTTTTTATAAAAGGAACTTAGCTAAAAAAGTTTGTCTGCATAATTTTATAACTTAATGGATTTTACAGGTTTTTCAAAAACAGTTAAGTAAGATAAAGAAACTTAGTATTTTTAAATAAAGATTTTTTGAGGTGTTCTTTAATGTAAAGATCTTACCACATTTTACTTGAAGTAACAGAATATTTTGAATCAGACACTATGTTTTTAAAAGATCAGAATATTAACTTAGCATATTTTTGTAATTTTTATTAAGTAATGGGCTTGAATATTTTTATAAGAAATATCAACTAAGTGCACATGTTACACATTTTACTGATTAAGATGGTTATGCTTACAAATTTTAAATAAATACGCTCTTACTTTTATACATGTTACTTGTTCAAACTAAGTATACTTTTGATTTGCATACGCTTATGAGTTCTCATAAGTTATGAAATTATTTCTCGAAAGGAACTTAGCTATTAGAACTTTGTAAATTTTGTAGAAGTAGTATGCTTAACATGTTTTTGATAAAATGGATTTAAATTTGGTATAGAAATAATCAGTTATTTTAGCATAGATGTATAAACTTATCTTTATGTAAACCTTAACTAATTAAAAGTAATATAATTTATGTCTATACAAAGTGAGGGACTTAGACTATTTTTCAGAATTATCAAGTAAAGGATTTTACAAAATACTTAGTAAACTACATTAATAGATTGTACGTTGTAATTTTTTTCTTTTAGAAGTTTTGCACATTGGTATATTTTATGTCCTGATAAGTCGTTGAATATGTTCTTTAAATAAACTAACAGATCTGTACTTTGAAAATTTTATTGAAGTGTTGAACTTTGGTATTTTTCGAATGTTACGAACTTGATACATTTTTTCTGAAGTGCTAGATATGTGAAATTGTCTTTTTAGAAACATTGAATTATTCAACTTAGTACATTTCAGTTACTCTTTTAAGATAACGGACTTAGAATTTTTTACAAATAGCAAGCTAGTAACTTGCTAAACATGCTTGCAAATATTTTTAAATAATATATTAATTTGTTTATTTCTTTTTAGTAGTTACAACTTTGATAATTTTTAAGAACGGTATTTAAAAATATTTGCAAGCATATTTAGCAAGTTACTAGCTTGCTATTTGTAAAAAATTCTAAGTCCGTTATCTTGAAAGAGTAACTGAAATGTACTAAGTTGAATAATTCAATGTTTCTAAAAAGACAATTTCACATATCTAGCACTTCAGAAAAAATGTATCAAGTTCGTACCATTCGAAAAATACCAAAGTTCAACACTTCAATAAAATTTTCAAAGTACAGATCTGTTAGTTTATTTAAAGAGCATATTCAACGACTTATCAGAACATAAAATATACCAATGTGCAAAACTTCTAAAAGAAAAAAATTACAACTTAATCTATTAATGCAGTTTACTAAGTATTTTGTAAAATCCTTTACTTGATAATTCTGAAAAATAGTCTAAGTCCCTCACTTTGTACAGACATAAATTATATTACTTTTAATTAGTTAAGGTTTACATAAAGATAAGTTTATACATCTATGCTAAAATAACTGATTATTTCTATACCAAATTTAAATCCATTTTATCAAAAACATGTTAAGCATACTACTTCTACAAAATTTACAAACTTCTAATAGCTAAGTTCCTTTCGAGAAATAATTTCATAACTTATGAGAACTCATAAACGTATGCAAATCAAAAGTATACTTAGTTTGAACAAGTAACATGTATAAAAGTAAGAGCATATTTATTTAAAATTTGTAAGCATAACCATCTTAATCAGTAAAATGTGTAACATGTGCACTTAGTTGATATTTCTTATAAAAATATTCAAGCCCATTACTTAATAAAAATTACAAAAATATGCTAAGTTAATACTCTGATGTTTTAAAAACATAGTGTCTGATTCAAAATATTCTGTTACTTCAAGTAAAATGTGGTAAGATCTTTACATCAAAGAACACCTCAAAAAATCTTTATTTAAAAATACTAAGTTTCTTTATCTTACTTAACTGTTTTTGAAAAACCTGTAAAATCGATTAAGTTATAAAATTAGACAGACAAACTTTTTTAGCTAAGTTCCTTTTATAAAAATTTAGTACTTTGTGAATTCTCAGGTAACGCAGTTTTACCTATCACACTTAAGTTTATGATTTTAATCAGAACATTTTATTTCTGTGTAGTTAGATTCATGATCCATAATACATGCTTTAATAAATTTTGTTAAATTTGTAACTTTTTACCTTGTAGTGTATAAAAAAGATAAGTATAACACGATAATCTTAAAACATGTCTACATTTACCACTTTTTGCTGCAGCAAAATTTTATAGATTTTTATTTTGCAAGTAATCAACACACACGTACACATAAAGAAAACACAGAAAAGTTTTCGTATTTAAACTTATTTATTTATAAAAATGTATTTGAAATTACACAAACTATTTACACAATTAAGAAAATAATAACTTTTCAATGAGTATTCTATAACTAAGCATGCACAAGTGAGTAAAATCTTACTGTTGTAGAAGCAAGCATACCTTTTCTACATAATCACAATGGTTTTAATATATTTTTTACAATCGCAATACTAGTTATACACCAATAACATCACATAATTACACATGTTTTGCCATCCTTGAAATTAGTAAAATCTGAAAACGGTTGAAAAAATGTATTAAATAGCACATTTTGAAGATACTTCATATAGTCTTCAATGAAAATGTTTGAAAAAAATTCTCCGTCATAATGACAAGTACATTTGTTCTCGCATATCTCTCTTGCAATGTACGACATGTCGACCATAAACCATGCTTTACTACTTATAAGACCCTCTCTCTCATCAACATGTGTTCTATTCGAACAGGCATGTATCCTTTGCGAAGGATAATCCTGAACCCGGCCTATGTTTTTAAAAATTTCCTGATGTACTATATCCATTAATTGTTCTTTAGCCTCATCATAATTACAATGGGGTTCACGGTTACAATTTTGCGGCTTTAATTTTAAAATTAAATGAGGTAGGGTCGTCGTATATAGCGTTTTTAAAATGCATTCCAATATTTCATTTCTCATTTCGCAAAGTTTTTTTACTTGATCATTTAAAAGTGTTAAGGAAATTGGATTTAACGTGAATCAATCTCCGGTTTTGTAAATTTGTTGTAAGATGCATTTTCCATCATCATTAAATACAGATAATGGATTATTACAAATAAAAGAGCTATTGCTATTGCTATGACCTATATTAAAATCTAATAGTTTTACAATAAATTCGATCCATGTGGAAGGGTTCATCACGACTCCCACACCGGTTGGTATATAGTCTAATTGGGCGTTCTGAATAAATTGTCTAATATGAATCTTCAAGTCAGTTATTTCATCGTGAAGTGAAACGTAGATAAGTCTTTCCAAGTGCCATGTACTATTTACAGAAGCATATAAGCTATGGTAAAGATCGTCCGTCCAACTTTGCCCTTTTCAGGGAAGGTTCATAAATGTTCATTATGGCAAATGTTAGGTTAATGTGCGGGTCTGTCACATAAGTTTCAGAAGGAATACCATGCATTAAAAGTTTGTTGGTTGGGGGATATATCTTACACATTGAACCATGTTCTAATTTAATGGTAGTGGTTTCACAGTTCGCTGGTTTAAAATCCAAAGTTCGTTTAGATCCAAAACTTAGAATGCATACACCTGATGATAGGTCTAGATTAAAATCTTCGTAGTTACCGTCTTCAATTTTAGGTTGTTCTATTGCTATGACCTATATTAAAATCTAATAGTTTCATCATACAATACATCAACATCACTTTCAGTACAAAACTCGGGGGAAATTTCCTTTTCAATACTTTGCAGAGGCTTTACATCTAAAGGCAATTGTATTATTTCTTGCACCAACACATCAGCATCACTTTGAGTATAAAACTCGGGAGTGTATTCAATGTTAAAGTTATTTCCGATCGATTCAAGCAAAGACATTTTTGAAACTCGGCGAAAAATCAATTAAAACACACGTCTTAAGTATAGGCGCACACAGTGTAAAGGGAGTCTCGCAACACACACCTGGCCATTTTATCTAACTAAAATGTCTCTATACTGGTTCTTTAAAAAACACGTGATTACCCAAGCACCCTCTACCTTAAAACTTTCTCAACCCAGTAGATATTGTATCATCTAACTTGTCTTAGCCTGTTACAGAGAGTTGCCACTCAATGTAAATAGCACATTCTGCCAACGAACCAAGCGGATATTAAATCAACACAGATTTGCACACGTCACTATCACGTGTCTTCTGCGCATGTCACTTCCTTATCTCTTATCTGATCTGTGATCCCTGATAAGAGAAAACCAGTTGCCGTTAAATTTGTAGAGTTTGTAGGTTGGGCGTAGGTAAGGTCTTCTGCAACGGATACCTAAGAATTCTTTAGCCGAGCAGACCGATGTTTTGTCCGCATGCAACAAGAGTGTTGTCCGGTATTTTTCAGGTATTATAATTGCTTATATTTTTCTGATATATGTTGTGATTAGCTATCTTTTAAAGTAATAAGTCTAATTTATTAGCAAGTTTTCATTAATAATTTCAGTTTAAGACTTTATTAAATAAAAAATTTAGTTTATGAATTTATTATTGTAAAAATTGTTTTAAACAGTTTATGAATTTATTAAAAGAATGCCTATGTAAAATTTAAGTATATAAAAAAATTGAGAGCCTTTCATCGCAAGTAAAGAATCTTAACCCCGTTTTTCATATTAGAATAATCATAATGTATTTAATACGTGCTCAATAGATATCCTATACGAAATTCCAATGCATTTGATAAAATTAGATCCTGTTTTTTAATAGTAAATACCTATTTTATACGTGAATACTCATTCATCTGCAATGCCTATAATTTATTACTGTTATTTATCAAAACTTAACAAAAATAATTTGCTTTAGTATAATGGTCTTTGCTAATTGTTTCACAGAAATTAATTTAATGATTCATTATTTTCCTAAACTATATAAAATATATTAATCGTTGTAGCTTAACTTTGATATTTTAATTTAGGATATAATGTCGATGTTAACATATAATCATCTTAATCCATAAGTCCCCATTTTTGAACGCAGAATGAAACACGTGTCCCCAATTCTGTCTTGTATTCCCCTAACAGCCTCCCTGGTTTTATCTATCGGCAAAGTAGCCTAGCGATAATGTACCGACTCTGTAGGGCCTCAAGGCACTTCTTATCAATTTCTGTTATCAGCAATGTGTTGAAATATCGCACATGCTTTAATTATGCTGTGGATATATTTGCGAATTACTTAAGTATTTTTATTATTATTATTATTTCGCGTGTACAAGTACAGGGTAAGTGTAATATTTTCTATTATTTTAGTTACATGTAAGTTGATACCGCAATTCTAATTGAAAATAATTATGTGGTTCTTATAGTTGCACTTTTGATGTGTTGTACTTTTAAGTGTGATTTTTTTGTTATTGTTAATGCATTTTTTTCTGTATTTTGGTGTTTTGCAAACTTTTAAGTTGGTAATCCAGTGTAATTAATAGCAATAGGCATTATCGGTAGATGTACTTTATGCAGTTTGTATACTAAAACTGGGGTTTGAGGGCTTTCCCCTAATAGAAAATAAGGCATGCATGGTATCTGTATTTCAGTAAATTCTAAGTAAGATTAAATTTTCGCTTGCTAACTAATTTTATCCTACATAAAATGGTATTGTGAATCTGATAAATTGTTATAAGAAAAAAAATTACTTTTAAAGCGTTTAATATCTTCAAATGTGTTATTTTATTAGTATTTAGTTTCTAAATGTTATGTCTATTTTCAGCATATGAGGATAAAAATTAATCAAGATGATACCCTGAAATAGGTAGCTGAGAGGGGGAGTAGAGCTAATGTATTTTAAATCATTACTCTATTTTCCTGATCTGCTAGCTTGCTTTGCATCCGTCAGGAAATTTACCGGGTTTTTTTACCGTAAGAAGTACTTTACAGTAAAGAAGATTTAGCAAGACGTGGCTTCAAGTAAGTAAAAGTCTTGTATTTTTTTTAGTTCAAGTAATGATAACTCTTTGCGATTTAAACTGTCATTTTATTTAAGTATTAAAAGATATTTATGTACATGCGGTATAAAACTGTGCATGCAATTGTGCTAAAACGGATCTTCAATTTTTATTTCCAATAGTTCAACTTTCTAACAATAGTACTATCTAGTCTAAAAGTTTGTGCTAGTTATGCTCACCTTTCTATAAAATATGCTAAGTGCATCAATAAAAGACCTCTAAAAAGGTTGATTCATGTATAAAATTATGCTTTCATAGTCAAACTGAAATGAGTGTTGCACATAAATAATGTAACTCGTATCGTATTGAAATTCTATAAATCAAGTTATACTACTTGTGATATACAGTAAAAATATTTTGTAGGATTACTAAAAATGGAATTTTTTCTCTAATGGATCTATAGAAAATATAAGCTAGTATAATCGCTGCCTAAAATTTATCAAAAATGTGTTGGTAAGAAAAAAAGTTTAGATAAATACTTTGTTTGTTTGTTTGTGTTTTAAGGCAAACCTGCACGCGGGGTATCTGCCTAGGATGAGGGGTGCCTCGGTAGGAGGACTTTCTAAGGGGTTCTAACGCGTATTCACGGATAAATACTTTGAGTATTCATACATTCCGTTTACAAAAACTTGAGTTTTTTGGGATATTTGGCTAAAGTGGTATTCTCGCAATAGAATATAAGACTATATCCAAATCATTATTTGTAAAATCTTTTTATGGTATAATTTTTTCACTTGCCTAACAGTAGATTAAATTTGTAGAAATTGTATGGGTATCCTAAATCTTACTTTAATGTTAAACGGCTACTTAACAAAAATAGGATATACAAAAAAATTAGCTAAAAATTAAAACTCTTGATTAAATTTTTTTTTCTTGATAAATTAAAAACATTTGATTAAAAAATATTTGTTGTAAAATTAATTATTAACTTAAAATTAAAACTTGGTTAAAAAATAAATTAATTCTTGATAAGAAATGTATTTGTTGTAAAATTATTTAACTTAAAATTAAAACTGTTGGTTAAAAAAAATTAATAAAAATAAATTACTCTTGATTAAAAAAAATATTTGTTGTAAAATTAATTATTAACTTAAAATTAAAACTCTTAGCAGATTTCTTTTGTTTGTAGGCCTCCTGGGGATGTTGTTCATTTCTTTGCTCCACATACTTTATTATTATTTAAAGAAACAAAAACAACAACGCATCCTCTGTGCTACGCCCTGTCTCCATTCATGGGAGGCTAGCGTGATGGGGAAAGGCACAGTAAAAATTTTTATTTGAAATGAGGCGGTAGATGTTCTACTGGGTGGCTGGTGGGTCCTCATTTAATTACAATAATATTTTTTATTTCAGGTTTAATTCATATAGCTTATTTATAATATAACAAAGTCCCTTATTTACATTAGAGAATACATCACAATCTGAATATTTTTTCCAAGTCCCCTTATTTGAGAAAAAAGGAAAAAAATTCTTATCAGCTCTTCTAACATCCGGTCTTAGCATCCGCTCCCCATCCAATCTCAACATCCTGTCTCACCATCGCTTCCGGCCACGCCCCCTTCCCCGCTCAGCACCGGACAGCACTGCAGAATTAACATGGCACCGCATGGGGTGAACTGTCCTTTTTACACTTTTTAGGGCTACAACAGATCGTGAGGTCAGAGTGATGGTCCGATCAGCTGTCACAGCGCCTTCTTCATCTCCACCAACCATCAGACGTTCAACCCTAACACCAGTGTCCATCATGACCATTCACAGACGGTTGAGAGAACGAAATCTACGCTCGCGCCGACCGTTACGCCACCTGCCACTCACGCCTGCACACTGCCGAGCCAGATTACAGTGGTGCAGGGCTCGATCAGGTTGGAATGATGCCGACTGGGGACGTATAGTCTTTAGCGACGAATCCCGCTTCCAACTGTGTCCTGACGATCATCGAAGACATGTTTGGAGACGCACAGGGCAGAGGGGGGATCCTGCTTTCACTATTACACGCCACACCGGCTCTCAACAAGGCATTATGGTCAGGGGTGCCATTTCCTTTGACAGCCGGACCCCTTTGGTCGTCATTAGATGTACACTTACTGCACAGCGGTACGTGGACGACATCCTAAGACCTGTTTTGCTACCGTTCCTTTTGCAGTGCCCTGGGCTGGTTTTTCAGCAGGACAATGCCAGACCACATACGGCTCGTGTTGCTCTAAACTCACTGCAAGCTTGTCAAACTCTTCCTTGGCCTGCCAGATCGCCAGATCTCTCTCCCATCGAGCATGTCTGGTATATGATGGGAAGGCGATTGCATCTGGCACGGACTGTTGATGACCTCGTTCGACAATTGGAGCGAATTTGGCAGGAAATACCGCAGGAGACCATCCGGGAGCTTTTTCGGTCTATGCCACGCCGTGTGGCAGCTTGCATCCAGGCTAGCGGCGGGTCAACACCTTGGTGAACTTGTTACTGTAACTCTGAAATAAATTATTCAATTGTTCTGAAATTTTAATCATTTACTATTCTGTACATTGTCTTCCTATCCAGCAATTTTCGTCTCAATCGGACACCTCCTTCTTGGTGCGTCGATTTATTTGTTATAGAGTGTATATGTAAAAATATAAAACACACAGAAGCTTTAATTGATATTGTCCCTTAATCTATTTAAGATTACTCCAGAACAAATAAATTTTTCTTCCGAATGTTTCAAAATTAAATCTTACTACACCCTGATATGAATTATTCGTCTTTAAGTTATTTCATACACAAATGCAATCTTTATCGCTCGTTTATGTTTAAATTTATTATACATAGTGAGACTATCATACATAGGTGTAAGAAAATCATACATGCACCAAAGAAAAATGCTTGCAAGGAATCAATGTTATTATATTTTACAAACAAAATATCTTTTATTTTATACATTCATAAAATTTGCAGAATGATTGCTCTATCAGGCACATTAGTTATTTCCATGAGGAGATCCACTGTTCAAAATTCACTTAAAATTTATATTATATTTAACCCATTTATGCCTAGTGTCCCTTTTTTGGGACGGCATTTTCGCTATTAGTCGAAAACGTTATTTATTTTTCCTAGCCTTTATTCATGAGTATTGAGCCTCAACTCTACAAAATATTTTAACATGACCAAGTAGGATGTTGATATTTCGATTTTTATGCATAATGATTTTAAAAGAAATCATTCCTTGGTCAAGAATTTGACATCAGAAATTTATCTATTATTTCTGTTATCAGTAAAAATCGAAGAAAGTCGCAAAAATATCCAGGCACAAATGGGTTAATAATGTTTAGGTAGAAATACGATTAAAATAAATGTTCTACCAAATCAAAAATTCAAAATAAAACACAGGATGTTCAAAACTAGATGTAAACATGTGAAGAAAACAATATTCTTAATTAACATTGATTAGAAAAAGAAAGTTTAAATAATGTCACTAGGGAAGTTACACTCGTAACTTCTCAAGAACTACGGAACATGGGACTACGGAATGCGCCCTCTTGCCACTTCCGTTTTCAGTGCGCGGGCCTAGTTTATCGGAGCTGACGGCTTTACCCGGCCTATCAACTGTGCCTTGGATAGTCATCGTCTCATCATTACTGATCATCCTTAATTGTTCGCATGTTCATTGTTTCCCGATGATCAATTCTTTACGTGCAGATCTGATCTGTGGGATAATGTTTTCCAATGGTAAAGCCGACGAAACCAGTCTATATCGGCACTTTCTCCCAAGTTCTTGAACGGTTCCTCATCCCTATGCCCTCATAATTGTGTGAAGAGTGCTGATTGGCTAAGCCATTAGGCGGGAAGATGTGACGCAAAGTAGATTACACAAGGTCATTCATTCTTCTCTGTCTTAAAAGCTAACGGTACTAGTCTTTTCAGATGTCAAAATTTCTTTTTTCCTTAATTTTGGTGTGCTAACAGCTACTTTTGTGATAATTTGCAAATCCTTCTAGGCCGATTTCAGATTGATTTGTAGGAATGTCTGTAATCATCGTAATATTGGTAATATATATGTTTTGCATAAATATTTTCATTTTGCATAGTTCTCTCTATTTTTAATATTAGTTTTTTTAATTAAGGTTTAGAGTACCGAATTTTTTACAAATTTAATATTGACTGTAAGCATAATCATTTTAAATACTGAAAGAAATCATAATCTATATCAATTCTAATAATTAATTAAAAGTAGCTGTGTACACGTCGTATGTCTGTCAGAGAATGTTCCCAAAAGTTCAGTATCCATGAGAACTAAACAGAAACTGACTTTGAAATTATTCCTTTTCCAGTAATTGCATATTTAAATCTCACTAAAATTTCTTTAAAACTTATCCCCCCTCCTCCAATTTTCAAGGCAATAATCATTACAATATGAAAAATATCTTATATGCCCCAAAATTTTCGGACGCACTTCTCTTATGAGATTAAGTATATCAAAATAAATGTTTTCATGTATGAAAATATCAATAAATTGAAACATTAAAATAAATAAATAAGCCAATATGCAATACTACGATTTTCCCAAATTTTCACTAATTGCACAGTTTCAACAAAGGTCATTGGTTTCACATCGTAAGTTTCAGGCGGTTAACTCTTTCGCGCTAAGAAATCCGCTCATCCCCTAGCCTCCACATCGAAATTACTCCTGTGCTGATGATCAATCCTACCATTGCTCAGCGGGCATACAAGAGCAAGAAACAAGATATAAGTCCCCCGCCCCCCTCCAATGCGATCAAGAACCTTGCGCGGCTTCCACTGTGTTTCATCCCAAACTGATGATCTGCATTTCAGGAACCGATAAGCGTTTGCTACTAGGGTTGAAAGCAAAAAAATGTCTTCCTCGCAAATTAAATATGAGAAGAAATCGCCCTGTACTAGCTGAAAAATAGGAAATCCATTGCATAGAAATCTTCTTTCAACGTGGCATGTTAATTCACGTATAAAGTTTGTTCGGAAACATTTAGCGACTGGCGCCAACTAGAATGATGTGGCGTTTTCGAATGAAAAATAAGTGTAATTTAGATGGGCTAGATGGTTTTAATTTTCTTTGGAATGATTTTGATGATTTTATTGATGATGTTTGTTTGGGGTGATCTTGAAAAAGAATACCACCTTATTTTTACACGCCAATTCGGAGGTTGTTCTGTCATGCCTTGTGTGCGTTTCCGCTGATGGTGTAATTGAAATTCCTTTTTTTATAACAAATTAATTTATTTACACTTGGTAACTGATAATTTGTTGCCAATTGCTCCTCTAATAACATCAAAGGAGTGAGCATTTAAAAAAATCAATACATGTGTGCATACATTGAGCTCCACAAATTCTGGTTAAAGCCAAATGAGGTTAAAATATTCAATGGCCGTCTTGGAGTACGGGCCTGAATCCACTGGGAAGTCTGTAAGGCATTTTAGTTCAAAATTTTGCCAAGAATTGGTGACAGTATAGTACGAAGTCTGATCTCAAAGTTTCTGGGAAAATATTGCCGCAGAGACCTTTTATTCTCCGTCTGTTCTATGAACCGATGACTGATTTAAGTAAAAGAGAAAACACAGGCTCCCGTAACATTTAATAGAGTAAATGTTATCATCGACTCCATTCTACCTCACCCCCTCCCCTATTTTCACTCAGTACAGTAATTTTCCTAATTTCTTATAAACTTTTCACATAAGGTAACTAAGCTAAGTACAGTATGTGCTTGTTATGAGTTCATAAAGTACTTAAATATCTCTACATATTATATTAATACATATTTAACAAAGCTATGCCATAAATTTTTTGTTTTGCGTCTTCTTTTAAGACGTTATACATTTTTCCATGGCTGTATTGGGTACCACTGTCTTCTATGTTACGAGAAACTTATACCATTGTTTTTAAAATATTTATTTGTAATTTATAATCCAATCTTTTCCATATTATACATTTTTAAAGCATAAAACATTACACTGAACCACTAACTCATTTATAATGATAAAATTTTAATATAACTTCTGGCAAATTATATCTCACAAAAAGAACATCTTTGCTTGGGTATTAGCTTTTTCTTTTATTATGTGGTAAAGTACACTATTAATCCTTTACAAAATCGAAATAAATACCGCAGAAACTGCCAAATGTTTTTGCAAACGTTAAAGTGCAATGGAAAAGACTGGACCATCGAGTTATGAATGTATGTGTTTTTTTTTTTTTACCGAAATACTTTGAAAACTTTTATTTTTTTACTAGAAAAAGTTTATGTTGATAAAATATCACATATCTAAACGGTCAAGAAAATCCCATTCGAATGCCTTCACATACATTAAAGAAAGATCCTTCTATGTATAATTTCGATAAAATCTAATATTTGGAAACTGTATCAATAACTATAATTATTGACATATTGTTTCCAAATATTAGTATAAAGTTATCAATATTTAACAGGTGCGGGAGATTTCACAAAAACCATCAAAAAACTTATGAGGTTTAACCTATATAGCCTGTCACGTTTTTGCGTGATTTGTCGTGACGCGTGATTTGACGTGTTGCGTTAACGATTTGTCGTGATTTCCCGTTCGACAGCTGCATTTTTAAAAATTGTAATATCGCAATGCACAATTAAATTGAGAAAATTATTTTATTAAAATGCAATAATTCTTTCTCATTTAAGATACTTTTAATTTATGAATTCAAGTTTAGCAGGCAATTTTTGGTCACTTACGCATAGCCAAATGAAACATTTTGAACACATAGGTAAATGTATCCAACAAAATGTTTTCTTATCATGGTAAAACTATGAACAAATCCATTTTCAGGCTTCGAACCAATCATCATAAAGGCACGAAGATCGAAGGGAAGACAGGAGGGTTTACAGAAATTGTGATAACTGCCCAGATATGCAGCTGACACCGAGCCATGTTTTTGACTGCCCAGCTATGGGTCTTTACCTAAGAAAAATTGGAGCTTTGCCATCTTTGGTGGAGCTTTATGCTGGGAATGATTTAAAATTGCGCAGGCCGTGATCGAGGTACACGGATTTATTTAATACGACCATGATAGACAAGACCAAAAAAAAAAAAAAAAAAAATGAAAAGTTCGACTGGTAGAATGAAGTTTTCTGGAGTGGGAAATATAAAGGCACATTTTCCGAAGATCAATTTTATCATTTTGGAAGAAAAATGTTCTTTACTTGTTCATCATTTCATCCTTGTTAACACGTCTAGAACTAAACGTCAGATTTTGATAGAACATTCAAAATTAAGAACGAACTAGTTTTTAATATGAATGTACTCTCTCTAAGAAATAGTGGAAGCATTTATAGTTCCGCTGTATCTTCTTGATGGAAAGAATTATATATATTTTTAGGAAATCAGATATTCTTTCCCCCATAATCTTAAGGTTTGTCCTGATTTGTAGAATCTATTAAGTATGAACATTCTTGTTTACTCAAAATGGACACTAATTAGATCAGGTAAAAGTTAAAGGTTTACAATATAGATTAGTGAAAACGATTAATTATACAGTAGAGTCCCGCTATTCGGCACTAAATGGGACCGAACACTGTTCGGTTTAGCGGGAATTAGAAAGAGGCGGATTTCAGGAATAATATTCTTACGAATTTTCGGGGCAACCCGCTGTTCTGGAATTTAAAATAGTTCGAAATTCGTATACTACGCGTCAAATAGTTAAATTTTGCTTTTTGTTGCATCAAAATCGGTCAAGTAGAACCGGAAATACGGAGGTTTGGGTTTCCCCATTGTTTTCCATGGCGGTTCTAGAAATCTCGAAAAATATTGGTCCTAGGCCTTCGGTAACTTCACTTTTGGGGACTTATTTTTGGCGGTAATTTGGCGATATTTCGCCAAAAGTCGCCAAGGTTTGTGACATTTTGGTCATTTGGCGCGATTTTCCCTATGGGGCTTGTAAAGTTGAATTTGCTGCATTAAAATCATATAATAACCTAGTATTTCTCTTCTATGACGTAATGTATATAAAAAAATTCCCACTTTATCTGGAATCTTCGAAAAATACATTCTTCTAGAAGCACCTTATAGCTTCTGCGAAACTATAAAAGTAGCGGGCTCCCCCAGTTTGAGTCAGTGTTAATCGAGCTCTCGTAGCGTGAGTTTGCTGCGTTACGCTTTCTATTGCAGCTATAGAAGAGGTATTTTCGCTTGCTTTTAGAAGATGATTGTTAAGTGCTGTGCGTAAACTCTTCATTTTTGAGTCTTGAGGTACTGTTTACGAAATCCCTAGTATATTTCCACTGAATTTTTTGCCTGTGCAGGTGTTTCATTTTGTGTGAGGAATACAGCATTTGTGAAAGCTTCAGTACTGAGTGAGCTGTTCTAAACGAGCTACTGGCAGGTAGTGCCTGTGGATTTTGCACAGCTGATTGTTCATTTAATTTCTAGAAGCAATACATTTTGTGTTCCATCCTGAGGAGTGGACTCTTTTGTAGAACCGTCTACACCTACTGGAATTTAGAGCGATGAACCCAGGAAACAAGCAGAATATTCTGCAACATTTGGAGTCAGAGTCGGGATTCTAAAGAAAGACTTTAATTTTACAGTGAATGGTGTGAACCAGAAGAATGGAAGAACAAATTAGACAAAATCTCATGGACATGTTGAAGGAGATAAAATCCGGACATGAAGAGATGAAAACAGAGTTGAAAACTGCACGAGAAGACATACAATCCAGAAAAGAAGAAATGAAAGCTGCAGACGATGATGTGAATGCCGGATTGGGAAAGATGAAATCCGGACAAGCCGATTTGGAGAAGAAAATAGAAACGGACGGGATAAAAGCCACTCAAGCCTAGATGAAAATCGGATTTGAAGAGCTAAAAGCCGTATATGACGAGTTGAAATCCGGACTGAGGAGAAAATAAAGGCAAATCAAGAAATGTGGAGAAGAGAATGTCACTCCTCGAAGAAAGTCAACCAAGGAACGTGAAAGAATTGAGTGAAAAATTTATGAATAAAATTGAAGAAAAACTGGACTCTCTCGTGAAGCTGAGGAAACTACCAGAAAACATCAGGTTGTCGTCACGCCGCCCAGTAGTGAAACTAACGCCTTATGACGGAAAGACTCCGTGGGAAGCATACAAGACCCAGTTTTTAATTTTCGCCAAAGCCAATATTTGGAACGAGTCCGAGAAAGCGAACGAACTGGCCGCTTCCTTGAGTTTAGACGCAACTAACGTATTGCAAACCGCTGGAACGACGAAGATAGGAGATTTTGACGCCCTTGACAGTTCCTGGAGCTGAAATTCGGAGAGAAGTGCCAGAAAGAGTATAGTAGAATATGACTAAAGCCAAGGATGCAGAGACCTGGCGAGACCCCTCATTAGCTGGCTTCGGACATAGATAGGCAGTGCATCGAGCCTACGGCTGTTATCCTCATCATGTTCGAGAAGAAGTTGCAGTGCAACATTTTATTAAACGTGTCCGGGACTCTGAAATTCAGAAAGCATAGATATTGGCGGATAATAAAGATCGCAGGTCCTTCCTCGTATTCTCCATGAAGCTGGAGGTAGCTCAGCGTTATATGTGGAAAGATCGGCTTACTGTTAGAGCGGTCATGGTCACAGACACGTCATACAGACACAGAGAAGAGAGCGTAGAGACCAGATTGAAGAGACTTGAACATCTCGTAGAACGAAAATTAAGATCCGGCAGAACGTGAAATAGTCAAAGAAAAGTGAAATAATAAAGGGGAAGTGGCGAAGGGCTTTTACGAAAATACTGTGATGTACAAAAGAACTGTCGTCGAGAAGATCGCAGACACCAGTACACCAGAGAAACCCGTGAACGAAGACGGGAGAGAAACAACATTCCGGAACGGAGGCTGTCGGATATTCAAAAGCCTCATTCTAAGTTTTGCAGATTTACTCAGTGAATTGTGGCGGCTGGAATGGGCTCTTCGTACTGGGATGCGTAAATGATTTGCCATACCACATGGCCATTGATACTGGAGCTAACGTAATCATCATAGGGACACATCTGGCAAAGAAATTAAATTTAGAGACTATCTGGGCTTCGCTCTCGCTGACCCTCCAGACTATGACAGGTGACAAGATCGAAGTGAGCGATAAAGCAAGAATGGAAATGATTTTTGGAAATGCCACGTACGACCATGTGGTATATGTCGCCAACATTACGGACTCTTTCATACTCTGACTGGAATTTTTAAAATCTCTCAAAATTAACTTGGTCTTTAAGAATAATGAGCTTCGTTCAGACTCGGAAGAAATAGCTGCATTCGACATGAAAAATGAAGCAGTTTTACCTGTTTAGCAAATAATAGCCCAGACTGATGTCATTCTATTTCAGGGAACTGATTCTATATTTTCCGGAATTGTGTAGGAAGGTGATAAATTCCGGTTGGGATTACTTGAACACCCAAGCAATAGTGATTTTGTCAGAGGAGTACTTGTTGAAGCAACACTTGTGGACTTGTCGAGAACAAACATTCTAGTTAGAGTAGCAAATGTGACGGACAAGTCGAAGGTGATAAAGAGAAATGAAGTGTTGGCGACATGCACTCCTGTTACCTGCACTAATAAGAACATCAGCCAAACGACAGCGAAATCATCTGAGTGTCTGACGTAAGAATTATTACAAGACGTGTGGTTTTCGGCACAACAGATAAGTCCTGCTGATAAACAAATTATAGAATTCCAAGACCTCTTTCCTCGTACTTCTGGTGACTTTGGTCGTACGAGGTTAACGCAACATAGAATAAACAGAGAGTCATTCTCCCATCAAGCAACATCCTACGCGGCTGCCATTTGCTAAGCAAGAAGAGGTCAGCAGACTTTTAGTAGGTGCAGCGTGATGACGTCATTGAGCCATCGACTAGTCCCTGGGCCTCGCCGATTATTTTGGTTCGGAAAATGGATGGTTCCACCCCGTTCTGCTTTGACTATAGATGTCTGAATTATATTATCAAGAAAGACAGGAACACTCTTCCGAGGATAGACGACATTTTGGACACTTTATCGTTCTCCACCCTGGATCTGAAGAGTGGCTAATGGAAAGCAGAAATGCATCCCGATGACCATGAAAAGATTGCGTTCACAACGGGAAAAGGATTGTGGCAAATCTAAGTTTTGACTTTTGGACTGTGCAACGCACCGGCTACATTCGAGCGGCTGATGGAGGCAGTGTTGAGAGGACTTTCCTACGAAGCATGTCTCGTGTACTTGGACGAATTCATTATCGTTGGAAAGACTTTCGAACAATATCCAGAGAACATCCGGAACGTGCTACAGAAATTGAAGGCAAGCTTGAAATTGTGTCCATCTAAGTGCCACTTGTTTCTTCGGGAAGTACGTTATCCCGGGCACATAATATCTGCTCACGGAGTCCGAATTGATCACGAAAAGATGTCCACAGTGAAAAAACTGGAGTCCTCCAGAGAATGTCCATGATCTGCGAAGTTTTCTCGAACTGTGTACTTACTATCGAAAATTCGTGAAGGGTTTTTCCCCAAATGTAAGGCCACTTCACAAACTAACTGAGACCGGACAAAAATTCCTGTGGACTGCAGGGTGTGAGGATGCATTCGGCGATCTGAAGACGGCTTCAACATCTGCGGCGATTTTGTCGTATCCTCACCCTGATAAGCCATTTATCTTGGACACACAAGCAAATAAGAAGTGTGTCGGTGCCGTTTTGTAGCAGGAGATAGATGGCCAAGAATATGTCATTGCTTACAGGAGCAAATGGCTTTTAAACGCAGAACGTAACTATTGTGTTACGAGAAAGGAACACAATAGTCGCTAGATCTTGCTTCTTTAAGGCCGTGGAAGCCAGGTGGACATAGAAATACGACATCGGAAAGGAACATCTCATGGAAACGACAATGCTTTGTCGAAAAGGCCCTGCATAGAAAGTTGTTGCTATTGCTCAAGGTCAGAAAAAAATTACCATCTGAAACGTCCCGTTGTCCGCCAAGTTACATCATCGGTACCATCCCAAGATCCCTGGAATGCCAAACAAATCCGGGCGGTCCAGTTAGCTCATAGCGACTTTAAACCTATTGTGAGGTTAATCAGAATATCCAGCGCTAAGCCCAGCGGGCAAGAAATATCGCCATGTAGGCCTGCTACGAAACAAAACTGGGCTTTGTGAGATTCGCTTCGCCTGAGAAACGGAGTCCTGTATCATAAATGGGAGTCGGACGACGGCAAGATAGTATCCCCACGTTCGACGAATCGAAAGGATCTAGAAGAGCTGCTTTATGGCTTAGCTGGGGGCCATTTCGGAATAATTAAGTCCTTGCAGAAAGTTCGCGAGCGCTTCTACTGGGCTAGGGATCGAGACGATGCTAAAAAGTGGTATAAAGCTTGTGACGCCTGTGCCACCCGTAAAGGCCCGAAGAAACAAAGCCGTGGAAAACGACATCGTTATAATGCAGCACCTTTTGAGAGGATTGCCCTCGATATCCTTTAACCTCTTCCAAGAATTTCGGATGACAAAAAATACTTCCTTTTTTCATTGAGTATCTCTAATTGGCTCGAAGCGTATCCTATTCCCGATCAAGAAGCCACGACAGTAGCAGAGGTACAGGCGCAAGAATGGATTTCCAAGTATGGAACCCCTCTGCAACTTCATTTCGACCAAGGAACAAACTTTTACCTCTGCAGTTTTTAAAGGGCTATGTCAACTTCTCGGAATCGACAAAACCCAGACTACGCCTTTACACGCACAATCGCACGGAATGGTGGAGAGGTTCAATCGCACAATTTTAAACAACCTCTCGCTGCTGGTATCTAGGAATCAAGAGGACTCGGACAAGAATTTTCCCTCTTCCTGCTGGCCTATAGGAGTGCCGTCCATGAGACTACCGGTTTCATACCTTCCCAGATGCTATTCGGAAGAGATCTTCGTCTTCCCGCCAATCTAGTGTCTGGTCGCCCTCCAGATATGCCATGAACCGTGCTGTCGTGAGTGTTGGTTGTGTGTTTTGTGAGCTCCGCTGGAAATCACTATATTCTTGTAAATATTAATTTGTAAAGTTTAATTTAGTTAATTAAGGCATGCGAATTACGAATATGTCATACATTTTTATGTGATATTGTTAGTTAGTAGTAAATTGGCGTATTTGTAAAACTTGCGTGTTTACTCGAGAAATGCCCCTTGCTGCTGACGTGACAGCTTACTCTTGTGTGTGTTTTTAACTGAAATATTGTGCTTTCCTATGGATTTTCTATTTCCACATTTGTTGGATACCTTATTAGCTCAGGTAACATTTAATTATAAGTGAATTATCTAACTAAGATGGTGAATTCATACAGAAGTTTGTTCATTGACTTTATCCCATGGCTGTTCTACTGACATAAATGTTGATCCTGGATTTTCGTTAATTTCTTCTAATTAGTTATAGTAATTTTCAATAAATACTTTAAGTTGTGCTTATGCTCAAGAATATATAATAATTCAAGATCAAGTGCTTATTTTTCAGACTTTTTGACGACTATACGATATTTAATTGAACTTTTTTTTCGTTCTGGCGAACTGTTTATTAGATAAATTCTTATATAATACTTTTAATTTAAATCTTATTTAGTACTACAACTGGCTTCAGTTTTCCTGGTTATCTGAGGCTGTGTATGATAAAATTTATATTGCCTATAGTATGCTTATATTGTCTATATTATGCTTGTATTGCCTATATTGCATGCTGTGTATATACTACTGCATAAACGCAGCATTATCATCTAAGTTTCTCCGCAACTTGCTTATTTGCGCCCTACATTTTTCGCTTGCAATGGTGTGTTGTATATGATATATCCCTTATATATCTTCTGATCCTGTTTTAAGGGCCTTTTAATAGGAGGGCCTTAACTAGGGTTGAATAAAGGGTATTAATTAGTTTGAGACATTATTCCACAGCTATAGAGAATAGTCTCTGGGGTACACCTCCTTTTTTTTGACTGATACATATATTTGTATCATAAGTGGGCAATTATGAGTCTGACGGCTATGGATGCACCGTTGGTTTCAGAGATTCCTTTCGACGTGACACTGGAGCCAAGAATTACCGAAAAGGGGGCCCTGGTGATCCTTAATAGACTTAGACAGAGGTTTTCTACGGTTGTAACGGATGCGAGAGCTAGGAAGTCGTTCACTATCCAGGTGGGAGATGAACTAACAAACATTATGAAAGATTTTTATAACTTTGGTGTTATTGTCTCGACCAGATATAATGAGAAAGTTAGACAGCTAAATAATATGATGACTGAGGTGAAGACCCAGAGAACTCTTGTCGAAATTGTGGCTCAGGAGGCAGATAGGGTAAGAGAGAAACTCGTTGAGCTGAGGCCAGAGCTGGAGCCTGGAACAGAGTAAAGGGATACGGAGGTAGAACATGTTGTAATTATTGAGAGCATGGATGAAGACCAGGAAGGAGATGATATTCCGAGGGAGATTGGAGATATAACCATGGAAGAGGAGTTATGGATTAAGCCAATTGATGTTTTCACTACGAAGACGAAAAAATATATACTTAAGACTAAAAATAGGACTAATGCCTACAATATCCAGCAACACCTGCTTGATGTTGAGAGGGTAAGAGAGAAGTTTAACCCCATTTATGCCTAGTGTCCCTTTTTTGGGACGGCATTTTCGCTATTAGTCGAAAACGTTATTTAATTTTCCTAGCCTTAATTCATGAATATTGAGCCTCAACTCTACAAAATATTTTAGCATGAACAAATAGGATGTTAATATTTCGATTTTTATGCATAATGATTTTAAAAGAAATCATCCCTTGTTCAAGACGTTGACATCAGAAATTTATCTATTATTTCTGTTATCAGTAAAAATCGAAGAAAGTCGCAAAAATATCCAGGCACAAATGGGGTTAGAATTAGGATACCTAGGAGGGGAGTTGAAAAGCTGATGCTTAGGGGAGTACCAAAGACCATCAGTAGGGAAGAGTTGAACGATGCTATGAAGAATATTTATGAGGACATTGAGGCTGTTGCAATTCGATCATTTGGGACAGATAACATTGTATCCTGGCTTGTTGAAACAAATGCTGTAGGTAAGAGGGAGCTGTTGGCTAGAGGTAAGATATGTGTTTCAATGAGCAGAATTGCCATTGTGCCATATCTGGAATTTCATAGATGTCGAAATTGTCAAGTCAATGGGCATCGCTCTTTGGAATGTGATCGTAAACAAGCGTGCCCAAAGTGCTCAGGTGAGCGCAGTCAATCTGAATGTAATTCAGATAGGGAGAGATGTGTTAATTGTTTTGAACACGCTGAGTTCGTTGTTAAATGCGATCATCGATCTGACAGTAGGAAATGTCCGGCGTTTTTACAATACAAGAATCAGTTGTTTCAGGCAGCTAGGAAGGGTAGGGAACCTCCACAGTAAAAGCAAAGAAAAAAAGAGGAAGGAGATAGAAAAAGGAAAAACTAATTTATAATGGCTGATCTTTATAAACAAATCAATATTCTACAGATAAATTTAAATCATTGTCGGGCGGCTAATCTGGCGTTGTTCTCATTTGTTATGCAGAATGCTTATGATATTATTCTCATACAAGATTCTTATATACTTGAACAAGTTATATGGTTGCCCGGAGTTGTTTAGATTCTTTTTTACAATTGATCGCACAGCAGCAATAGTCGTTAAAAATAAGTATCTGGCCACTGAGATACATAATTTTAGTATTTCAATATTTATAAAGTTATACTTGAAGGATAAAACATATACTGTGGGCTCACATTATTCACCGCCCTCGTCGAATATTGAACAGGACTTTTGCGATTGGACACACGTTATAAATAATATGGAGAATTTTATATTAGGTGCTGACTTATAAACGCGCACGCAGAACTTTGGAGATATGATCATATGAACCGACGAGGTCAGATTGTTTTGGAAAATATAGCTGAAAAAAAACCTAGTTGTGTTGAATGACCCGCAGTCTTCCCCAACATGGTCGCATGATGTACGTACAGGACACCCCGACTTAATAATTTCTTTGGATATAATATAAACAGTAACCTGCTGGCAGGTCTTAGATTCTGAGACCTGAAGCGACCACAATTACATATCGTACTCGATACAGGATAATCCTTCCTATACTGCGGACTACCGATATAAAACAAAGTTTGAAAGATTTACTAAATTTAACAGGCTATATGGTAGATTTCTGAATAATAGCATCCACAATGTATCAGTTGCTGAGAATTCTTCTTGTTTGCAGGGGGCCATGGAGGACTTTCAACATTCTTTAATAAATCTATGCAATCGTACCTTGAAGAAGAAAAAGAATAAATTTACAGTTAATATTTCATGGTGGACAGATAAGTTAACTGCAATGCGAAACACGATTAAGCTAATGTATAGAAGGAAAATAAATAATCCAGACGTGGAATATTATAAAATAACTCACAATAAAGAAAGAGCTCTTTACAGGAAATTAATCAAAAAATCTAAAGAACTTAGTTGGGAAAAGTTTTGCACAAATACATCAAATGTTTTAGTAAGGCTAAAAATAACAGAAATGATCTGAATATAAACAAAGTCTTCTATGGCCTTCCTGTGGACACTCACTATAATGTTCTACAAGAATTGCTGTTGGACACTCTATTTCAAGTGACGGGTGATCATGGTGGTATTTTTGTTAATGAGTATATAGATAACATTTCGGAATATACACCAATTTCTATAAAGGAATTGTGATATTGTATCCAGTTACAAAATAATAACAAATCACCTGGCCTTGACAAGATTTACGGTCGCTTATTAAAACAACTGCTCTATAATAATTCTACTGATCTAATAATGATTTTTAATAAATGTTTCTCATTATGTGTCTTTCCAAATGTCTGGAAAATTGCATTAGTGATCTTCTTTCAGAAACGCAACAAGGACCACCGTGAGCCCAAAACATATATAGACCCATATGCCTCTTGAGTGCTTTGGCTAAAACACTAGAACGAATAATTAAGATTAGAATCATGACTCATTTGGAAAATATAAATTTTTTGCATAACAACCAACATGGTTTTCGAAACAATAGAAGAACTATATCTTTATTAAATATTGTTAAAAATAAAGTAGGCACAATTCTACAAGACAACAAATCTTGCGCCCTTGTGTCTTCTGATATACAGGGCGCATTTGATAATATAGATTGGGATGTCATTAAAGGTATTATAGTCGAGCTTCCCATACAGGATTACCCAAAATCAGTTTTAATAGATTATTTGAATGATAGATTTAAAATTTCTAGAACGCAAATCCATACAGTAAATAAACAAATTTTTAAAGTTTGTTCCCAGGGCTCCTGTACAGGACCTATGCTGTAGATTTTCGTTGTAGACTAAATTTTAAAAGAGAACAATAAAATATATAACAATCTTTGGGCCTACGCTGGCGACTTCTTGATTTTGACACCTGCTAGCACACGCCCTGAGGTTGAGCAACTCGTTAAAACCCAAGTTGAAATTTTCAGTAGTATTTGCCAGAAATTTAACCTAAAAATTTCTATTAATAAAATTCAGGCAATGATTTTTCGTAAAAAAAAAAAAAAAAAAACTGGTAAAAAGGTACAGACAAGAAATCCTATTTTTAAACTTTTGGGTCATACAATTAAACTAGTTAAAAATTTAAATTATTTAATATTAGTATTTGATTATAAATTAAACTGGAACGAACATCTGGATAAAATTCAATGCAAAACCTCAAACTTCATTAAAAACCTAGAATATGTATCTCACTTAAAATTGGGTCTAGAATTTAAAATATTAAAAATCTGGTATAGAACAGTACTTGAAAAACAGATAGATTATGCAGCAGTAGTCTGGTTTCCTTCACTAACAGTCACTATGAGAGAAAAGCTTATTCGAATACAAAGGCAAATACTATTACAAGTTACGAAGGCATTCAAACGCCCCTCTACAATAGCCCTTAATCCTTGAACAGGTATCCCTCCAATTATTATCACTATAGAGTTCAGTTTGAAAAAATATTGCATTTTAAATGAAAATAAACCGATTATTATAAATAATACACCACTTTTATCTAATAATTTTGAGTGTACTTTAAATAAATTACCCACTGACTTCTTTACAGAAATTAAGAATTTAAAAATTGATAAAAAAATTAAACAAAGTAAGCAAAATGAATATTTGGAGATATATACTGATGGATCACATACGGAGGTGGGGACAGCCTATGCTTTTACAGGAAAAAAATATAATAGATACATTTTTGATTTTAATGAAATATTACGCAATAGAAATACAATTTATCAGGCGGACCAATTGGCAATTTTGAAGGCAATTCAATGGGCAATAGCAAATAGTTATAATAAAGTAATAATTTATACAGATAACAAATCAACCATTGAAGCCTATAAACCTCCTTTGCCCTCAACTTCTACAATGTGCAGTAGTCTTGAACTCATAATCGCCAATACTCATATAGAATTTGTAATTGCCTGGGTAAGGGCTCACGTCGGGGTCGAAGGAAATGAAAGAGCGGAAGAATTGCTAAAGAGCCATTACTTCACGATCATAATAATGTAAATGTCAATATTCCATATCCTACTTCATACATAGATTTGCTTATTAAACAGGATATTATAAATACCTGGCAAGATGAATGGATTAACTCAAGTAATCGTCGCTAAACATATAATTTTATTAAAAGTGAATTTTTCCAAACAATCATTCATCCTGTTATTGTTCCATTTCTGACTGGCAACGGTTATTTTCCGATTTATATGTATAAGATTGAAAATCTGGATAATGATCTATGTATATGCGGCCGTCAGGGTCACTCATTGCACTACATTTTTGAAAACTGTCCCATAATGCCACATCACTTCAGATTTAATAATAGTATGGATATATATCAAGAATTTTTATTTGTAACGCAATGTAAAAACTACTTACGGCAGATATATCTTATTTACGCTGAATTGCAGAAGTTATATTTAGAATATCTTAGATGAAAAATTTACCATAACAGTACTAGTGTGATGCGTAATATGTGAATGGACTTACTTATATTTATGGGATGTTACTATTTTATGCTTATACTAGCAGCGTGGCCCGGTGTTGCCCGTGCAGTGAAAGAGAAATGCCCATTTACCTTAAATGTAGATTGTAAAGGGAAGGAATGTGAATCCTCCCGCTGGAATGATAAAAAAAGGAGACGGGATTTCCCGCTGCAACCAAAAAAAAAAAAAAGTGAACACGGCACCTAATAGAATACAGAGGTTGCCAGGAATTGGACTTGGCTAGGCTGGAATGTGAATCCTCCCGCTGCAATGATAAAAAGAAGGACATGGGACTACCCGCTGCAATGATAAAAAAAGGACATGGGTCTTCCCGCTGCAAAATAGAAAAAAAAAAGAACAAAGCACCCGACGGCGTAGAGGCTCCGGGCAGAGCCTGTTTATCAGCAGGGCAACCGGGGCACT
The DNA here is from genome assembly GCA_038373885.1 of Cheiracanthium punctorium. Classification (NCBI taxonomy): domain Eukaryota; kingdom Metazoa; phylum Arthropoda; class Arachnida; order Araneae; family Cheiracanthiidae; genus Cheiracanthium; species Cheiracanthium punctorium. The sequence goes on along the minus strand of JAWZYV010014667.1, from coordinate 222,221 downwards.
TTCCCTGGGCCCACTAATTTCAAGGGCCCAAAAATTTTGTACTTTTCAACACATTTTTATCAATTAATTTATTAAAAAAAACTTTGTACAAAAATTGAATTGTCATTTTCTCTAGTCGAAAGCTAATTCTCAGACATTTTACACTATTAAGGGTTCTCTAAAGCCCATCAGCATTAGGTCAAAATCCTTAAGCCAACATCTCAGCCTCTTTTTGTAAATTTTATTATAAGAAAATCTCATTAGTTTTAAGATACATACAGTAAGTTTTGCAATTATTTTCATTTATGTTTTAAAGAAGTTAGTATAAAAGTGTATGTAGCACGTGTCTAGATATTCATCATTCGTAAAAATAAATGTTATTCATGCATGCAAAAACCCTTTAATATTCTTTACTGCAATGTATTTATATATTTAGTATTTAAACTTGATAAATATTTCTGCAGATTTATATGTGTTCAAAACCATTTAAATACGTAATATGCAATTTCTCGTAAGTGCAAAGGCCGAAAAGTTTCTATTTGCCCAGGGCTCAATATTGTGATGATCGGGCCCTGGCTCCGGGAACTGGACGTGGCTAGATTTATCCTCTTCTACCTGTCTGTGTTCTAACAGTCATTTTTCAGAGATCGATTTTTGTTGTTTCTCTGAGCAGAAGGCACTTTTAGTAGTTTTATTTTATTTTATTTCTTCAGTTTTTCCTGAAATAAATAAACTAAACGGAAACTTTCAGGGTAACAGTACAAATCTTTAAATTTGGGGACTTTTTGCGTCCCCAAGAAGTCAAAGTATTTTTGATGACAAATTGAAAAAACAATCTATATTTGGGGACTGTCCTCGAATTTCGAGGACGTATGGTCATCTTAATCTCCCCCTCTCTCTTTCAGGACGCCAGAAGAAATTCCTCCCTCCCGCGAAGCGCGCTCACAGTTGAAGCGACCTTGAAAACCAGAGGGGGAAGTTTGCAACTTTCATTTTGTGGAATTTGCAGTCCACAGAGAATTTTAACCTGCGATCTTTTCAGAAAAAAATCATACAAAAAAATCTAATAAACATTTCTTCACGTTTCAAAATTTTAAGGAGGGCGAAATAAATGTTTAATAAGCGGTAGAAAGATGGAAAATTTTTGCCCGTTAGGTTTTTCGTTGCGACAATTTAAAAATAGCATATTTTTAAGAGCAGTACATTTTCTTCGAAACAGTATTTCCTTAAAAAAATACCCAAAAATCGGCAAATGTAGGTACGATTTTGTAACAAATTGTATTTGAAAAAGAAAACTCTGTAGTTTCCGATGATATAAAAAATATACATTGGGACAGAAATTTAGCTCGCGATAACGTAAAATGCGAGAAAAATGACCAAAAACCTTACAAAACATAAAATAACTCAAAAACTATTAATCCGATTAATTTCATTTTATAGCGACGTGTATAGCGAACAAAGAAACAAACAAACAGACTCTTCTCTTTTATATATTAAGATGAAGGCTTCAATGTTTATATGAAGGTGCCTGTATTACATGATGAATATATGTGTATATATGTGAATATGGGTGTGCATGTGTATGTGTATATATGCATATATATTCTTGTTTTTGTTTTTAATGTATTTTAAGTTGTATGTTTAGGCTGCAATTTGTATCCTCACACAGCATTTTAATAGTATTGGAAAATATAGATGTGTATATTTGAATATGTATGTATATAGGGGTTTGATAATTTATGATGCTCAAATATTAGTTTAAAAATTAGATGTGTTATAGTGTCGCGCTTGGCCTTAATATTCCCTCTGATAGTCCGTCCTCCTGTTGTCGGTGACTATGGCGGTGCGATTTTAAGTCTCCTCCGGGGGGTTATTAATTGAAAACAGCTTTCGCGGTCGGCTCCCCCGGTGGGTGCTCCCTCCAGATATGCCAAAAAAGTTTCTATTACTAAAACTCAGGCAATGATTTTTCGTAAAAAAATAACTGGTAAAAAGTTACAGACAAGAAATCCTATTTTTAAACTTTTGGGTCATACAATAAAACTAGTTAAAAATTTAAATTATTTAGGATTAGTATTTGATTATAAATTAAACTGGAACGAACATCTGGATAAAATTCAATGCAAAACCTCAAACTTCATTAAAACCTAGCATATGTATCTCACTTAAAATGGGGTATAGAATTTAAAATATTAAAAATCTGGTATAGAACAGTACTTGAAAAACAGATAGATTATGCGGCAGTAGTCTGGTTTCCTTCACTAACAGTCACTATGAGAGAAAAGCTTATTCGAATACAAAGGCAAATACTATTACAAGTTACGAAGGCATTCAAACGCCCCTCTACAATAGCCCTTAATCCTTTAACAGGTATCCCTCGAATTATTATCACTATAGAGTTCAGTTTGAAAAAATATTGCATTTTAAATGAAAATAAACCGGTTATTATAAATAATACACCACTTTCATCTAATAATTTTGAGTGTACTTTAAATAAATTATCCACTCACTTGTTTACAGAAATTAAGAATTTAAAAATTGTTAAAAAATTAAACAAATTAAGCAAAATCAATATTTGGAGATATATACTGATGGATCACATACGGAGGTGGGGACAGCCTATGCTTTTCAGCAAACAAATATAATAGATACATTTTTGATTTTAATGAAATATTACGCAATAGAAATACAATTTATCAGGCGGACCAATTGGAAATTTTGAAGGCAATTCAATGGACAATAGCAAATAATTATAATAAAGTAATAATTTAAACAGATAACAAATCAACCGTTGAAGCCTATAAACCTCCTTTGCCCTCAACTTCTACAATGTGCAGTAGTCTACAACTCATAATCGCCAATAGTCATATAGAATTTGTAATTGCCTGGGTTAGGGCTCATGTTGAGGTCGAAGGAAATAAAAGAGCGGACCAGTTTGCTGAAGAGCCATTACTTTACGATCATAATAATGTAAATGTCAATATTCCACATCCTACATAACAACTGCAACAACCTAAAATTAAAACTTTCAGTAGAAAAAACGCAAGCGATCACCATAGGAATTAAGTCCAGAACAAAAGCACGATACAAATTAAACGGTCAAAAAATAAAATCAGTAAACGAATTAAAATATCTGGGAATAATAATAGACAATAAACTTACGTTCACATCTCATATAAAATATTTGTCCGAAAAAGTAACAACTTTTACTAATAATATGTCCCTGGTGAGTGGTGTGTCCTAGGGGGTACGTCCAGATATGCTCAGGACTTGGTATTTAACAGTCACTGAAGAACAGATCTGTTATGCTGCCCCCGCATGGGCTACTAATCTCACCAGGGAATCCGTATACAAACTGTGGGCAATCCAAAAACTGGCGCTTATTAAAATATCAAAGGCCCACACCAACACCGCTCATTCCGCGCTCTGTACAATATTAAGAATACCTCCAATAGAACTAGCCCTAGCGCGGGAAATTGACAAATATAATGCATTAAAAATAAACAAGATTATTCAAAATCCAGATTTACCAGATGATTATTCAATAGAAAGATCCATACCCTCATACCAATACCCGGATATCATTTCATTAAACAGACAAATAAAATTCATAGACTCCATAGAAAATGATACAATAGATAATGATTAAATAAAAATTTACACAGATGGCTCTAAAATGATTAATGTAACAGCGTTTGGTTACATGGCATGCACATACAAGAATGAAATAATAAGAAACTACTATGAAAGAATAAACATCTATAACAGCATATATCAAGCAGAACAATTAGCAATAGTTACTGCGCTGGAATGGGCGGTAGATAACAACTATAAGAATATCAAGGTTTACACTGACGACAGGTCCACGGTCGAGAAACTAAGATCATTATATCCATACACAGAAATATTAATAAATTTATACAACCTAATTAAAAACAACAGTGATGTTAAAATAAAAATAATATGGATAAAGGCACATGTAGGACACTGGGGGAACGACACGGGGGGAATACTTTAGCAAAATCGCCTCTGATCAATAACGACCCCATAAGCAATAGAACTATATCAATCCCTAGGTCTAAAATAGTATATATATTAAATAAGAAACTGGAAAATAATTGGCAAATATGGTGGTCAAACAGTGACACAGGCAGATACACGCATAACTTTCTCCCTAATATAAAACATAATTTTGACCTCAATAATACAATAGCAATAAAGTTTATTACAGGTGGGGGCAGCTTCCCGAAATATCTGAAACGTATCAATAAGAGACAATCTGAAAACTGTGAGTGTGGCGCCTATGGCGACCCACTTCATTTTGTTTTGTCCCCTAATGCCTCACACCATTAAAAGGAATAATAGTGTAAATGAATATAAAAATTTTCTACAGGTCATACAGATTAATAAAGTAATGAACATGATAAAAAACAATTACAATAAATTAATAGAAATATATAGTGATATAAACTTTAGATATCAATAGCTCTCCCCCGCTGTCAAAAAAAAAAAATTTAAAAAAAAAGTTAAACACTGGCAGTGGGCGTAATAAATAATAATAACTAGCTGGAACCCGTCGAATTCGACGGTCACTTTATTGACTGTAATATTCAAAAATAAATGGGAACGATCAAGAATCTCACCAAGGTCTTGAACAAAACTAACAGGAAAAATCATAGAGCGACGCGGACGGAACATGACTTGTGACAGAAAGTAAACGAAAGGTTTCACGCCAGTTCTTAGCAACTGTACAATGACGATGAAATGATTGAAATCTGTAAAATTTGTTTTTAACTATCTTTATTAAGTAAAAAAAAAGAAGAGTAGATATTAAATGACAAATGAGCAAATACAGTTACAAATTCTAATTGAGCATTTCTTTGAAGACGATATTTTGGGTAAAGTCATCGACCACGACACGTCCAGGATTCTTTGATCTAACCATTGTAAGAGTGGCATACAACATTCCATGAGAAAATACGGGCACAGAAAGGTAAACGGCAAAAGTATGAAGCGGAAATAGTGAAAAATTTCGGAATTCTGCAAGACAAAAAAATTTAATCCGCCAAATGGCGCTCACGCGCTCCCTGCTTTATTTGCCTTTTCTCAAGCTACCCTCGATGGTAAAGATCCAGTATCAGACAGAAAACAGAAAAATTAAAGAAATAAAAGATAAATCGCTAACTAAAGAATGAGTTTATAACTGCCGTCAATGTCGTTAACAAACCATAGTGTATTTGTATGGAGAAAAGTTTGAAAAAATCTGAAACACTTTCATATTTTAAATACTCACTAAAATGCTGTATATTAAAAGCGTATCATAATCCATGCGCCGTCCCTATTTTTCTTCCTTGTTTCATTAAATTGAAAAGCGTATCATTATTCATAGCCGTGCCGTATTTTTCTTCCTTGTTGCACAAAACATTTCTTTGGAATCGAAATCTATAGCTGCTAAAACTGTTTTACAATCTTCGCCAAACATATTCCAACTATACTACACCATTTTAAATGCTGTTCGGAATGAGCATCATAATCCATGAGTGTGCTATATTTGTCTTTCTCGTTCCATAAAACAGATCTTTGGAATTAATATCTATATTAAATTTGCCTACTGAAGCTATTTTACAACCATCGCCAGGCATGGTTCGGTTTTTAATTTTTTTTGCCGCAAACGTGGCGATCAATTATCAAAAATCGCAAACCATGTCAGACTTATTCTCCCCCCCCTTTCCGCGTTATGTGGCAAACACATTTAAAAAGATTTCCACTGTGACAGTTCATCTCTACAAAACCTGTCTACAAATCATATCGACAGAATCGAGTAGACAAAGTCTGGGCGTGAACGAAATAGCACCCTAGTGCTAAAAAGCGATAAAGCGCTAAAATAAAGAAGGCTTTTTATGACAGCAAAATCTATATAATAAACCACAATGTTATTTCTATGGCGAAAAATTGCACATTTGAAGTTCCGCTACGGAGCTTACGCATATCAATCGTTTACGTGAGATCGTTTTTTAGAACAACACATTTATTATCACTACACAATGTTGCCACACAACATTTACAAACGGATGCAATTTTTAACAAATATTTTTCCAAATAAATCAAACCTTGTGGAGCTTACGCATAAAAATATCGTCTGCCAACAATGGGGTTAATAAGCCACAATGTTATTTCTATGGCGAAAATAAAAATATCGTCTGCGTTAATAAACCACAATGTTATTTCTATGGCGAAAATTTGCACCTTTGTCGTTACGCCACTCCTAAACCGTTCGACTTTTTCTGATTTTCTCTTTTGATGGCACATCTAGGGGCCCAGACCTTTCTTCAGACACCTCAACCGAGTTTTTACACCCAGCCGTTCTCTCGATTCGGTTGTCGAAAGAAAAACACGTTTCAAAATAATATATAGATAATATGCATATATATAAATATACAGACAAGTACCCTGGCGAAAAGAAAAAAAAATGAGCACTATGTCTGGGGGTGCTTAACACAATATGATATAAGATTAAAAATGTGATTTAAAGAAAGAAAAAAAAAGGGAAAAAAAAGAGATTTATGGTAATGTGGCTGCATACTCAATGAGGTGTGGAAAAAAAAATGTATATAGCATTAATGCATACACATGTTTAAACCATACGTATAACTGCCTGACGAAATGCAGACGCTTCATGCACAGAGGCTCATCCACTTATGTGTAATATTCAGGAAATATATGGCCTAGAAGCGTATTAGTGTCACTCAGCACTTTAGTACATAAAAACTATGTAATCGAAAATGTTACAAATAACGTAGACTGGCAAACACTAGGGGTTGCACGAATATTGAAAAAGTGCAAACGAAATAAAATGAAGTTTGTGCATGGAGTGATTAAAGTGCTATTGAAAACTATGGAATTTAATAAACAATGTATAACGCGTGTCGTTCCTTATGTGTAATTAATATTGATATGTAATTATAAATAATGTGTTATTATGAAATGTAAATAATATTGTATAATTTGGATATGCGTATACTTGTATATAAGAAAATTGTGATCATACAATCAACGTCTTGATATTTATTGGTTAAATATACAGGGTGTCCAGCCTTAATGTGACCCAATAGCTAATTCCCGAACCATTCGGTTTAGGTATGCACTTCCAATTTGAAAAATGTTTTTAAAAAGGTAAAGAATGTTTTTACGTGCTTTTCGAACCAAAAAACCCATTTAGAAAAAAATTACAAAAATTAAATTTTTATACGGTCCCCAGGTCCTATCACTTATTTAGGAAAAGATGCAGTACACAAAAACAAAGTAAACACAAAAAGTTTCATTTTATTACGATAAAAACTGACCAAGTTATGGAACTTTGAAAATCATACATTTCATCCATTTTCTCGGCCAATTTCAAGAAGCTAGTACGGGACCGTCTCCAAAGTGAAATTAATCGGAACTCCGCCAGGAAACACTCGCTCTTGCACGTCACTCTTATGTAAATCGTTTTTAAATTTAAAAGTACACACATTACTTTAATATTACAATAACTGAGTACTTAAGAAACAAAATTTATTCTGTGTACGTGTAAAACATAGATAAAATAAAATATTTTGGACGAAGAAAACATTTCAAAAGCAGTTCCAAAAAATATAGACTTATTTGCCTGCGGCTTCAGACTGATTTGCTGCGGTACTGATCATGGCAGACGTTAAAAATCTGTTGTGTAGTCGCTTGCAATTGCATACCGTCGTATTCTAATATTACGAATTCTAGTACAGGAGAACGAGATGTATACAAATGAAGAATACTGCAAAATGGTACTGTTGTATGGGCAGTGTAATCGAAATAAGAGAGAGGCGGCAAGACTTTATGCCATTAAATTTCCCAGTCGAAGACATCTATCTTATTGTACAATCGCCCGTGCTGTTCAACGCTTGTATAGAACTGGGAGTTGTCATAGACGTATTCCCTTGTCTCGTGCCACACCTTCAAGCTTGCGGATACCCGCTGAGGATGTTCTAGGATATGCCCTGGCTCATCCTGAAAGTAGTGTCCAGAATATTAGCAAGGCTGGTTCCTACTCAAAAGCGACGGTGTGGAACATATTACATATGTACGGTGCATTTCCTTATCGTCCAGTCCTGGCGCAGGAGCTAATCCTGGAGACCAGTTGTATACATCTCGTTCTCACATACTAGAATTCGTAATATTAGAATACGGCTGTATGCAATTGCAAGCGACTACACAACAGATTTTTAACATTCGCCATGATCCGTATCGCAGCAAATCAGTCTGAAGCCGCAGGCAAATAAGTCTATTTTTTTGGAACTGCTTTTGAAAAGTTTTCTTCGTCCAAAATATTTTATTTTATCTATGTTTTACACGTACACAGAATAAATTTTGTTTATTAAGTACTCAATTATTGTAATATTAACGTAATGTATGTACTTTTAAATTTAAAAACGATTTACATAAGAGTGACGTGCAAGAGCGAAAGTTTCCTGGCAGAGTTCCAATTAATTTCACTTTGGAGACGGTCCCTTACTAGCTTCTTGAAATTGGCCTAGAAAATGGATGAAATGTATGATTTTCAAAGTTCCATAACTTGGTCAGTTTTTATCGTAATAAAATAAAACTTTTTGTGTTTACTTTGTTTTTGTGTACTGCATCTTTTCCTAAATATAAGTGATAGGACCTGGGGACCGTATAAAAATTTAATTATTGTAATTTTTTTCTAAATGGGTTTTTTGGTTCGAAAAGCACGTAAAAACATTCTTTACCTTTTTTTAAACATTTTTCAAATTGGAAGTGCATACCTAAACCGAACGGTTCGCGAATTAGCTATTGGGTCACATTAAGGCTGGACACCCTGTATAATGTGACTATACGTTTACTTTTGGCCGGTGGCCGGGAGTAAACAATTTGAATTTTCCCGTTATTATTAGTGAATTTATGTATAATAGTATTGTATTTTTAAAAAACAGCAATTATCGAGGGCAAAGCCTCAAGGTTAAAAAAAAAAAAAAAAAAATCCTAACGTTAACAACTAAATAGTGATAATAACATAACGTTCAATAGTGACAATAACATACGCAAAATAAACGTGATATAATAATAGTAGAAACTACGTAGACATAAATCAATATATGCTTGTCCAGTGCTCACACCCCCCGGGTATAGGCTGTGCTGGTGAAGAAGGCCAGTAATGAACTTTTATAGAGGATGGACATTAATAACGAACGTTTATCTGTGCTTCTTGGGCCATGTGTAAAAAGGAGGCTGTTTTTCTTGTGTTGTGTTCTTTTATTCGTTTGTATTTTTTTATATTGTATTTCTTGTTCTACCGCTGGCTCTTTGTGTTGTGCCAACGGTATAGTTTGTATTTTTTTTGTTTATAAAAAAAAATAAAGGGGTGCTTCCCCGAAGGGATCTTCTGCCGTAAACCCTTTTGGGTCGGCCCCTCCGGTGGGTGACTTAAACTTACACTAATAACTAATAAATTCAATAAACAACTGCACATTAATAAAAACCAATATATTACAAATATCTACACTAAGCATGGCGTAAGTGCTGAGTAAAAGAGAGTTGAAGAAAGAGGAAGAGAAGAGAAAGACAGGAAAGAAATGAGAGCTGAACGAAAGGAGGAATTACCCATAGTGGTCATGGACTAATATTCATTTAAGGATTCCATAGCCAAACTTTGTCACCTACGTTGAACTTGTGTCCCGTGGACTTTGTGTCGTAGCGAGTCTTCATCTTCTCCGTGTTCAGGTTGATCCGCTCCCGAGCAAAATGATGCACGTCTTCAAACCGTGCCCGGAGAGTCTCCGTGTACTCTTCTGTCGATGAAGGCGTATCTGGAGGGTGACCGAACACTAAATTAGCGGGAAGACGAAGATCCGTTCCGAATAGCATCTGCAAAGGTGTGAAGCCGGTAGTATCATGGAAGGCAGAGGAAGAGGAGGCGTTTCTTGTCCCAGTCCTCTTATTTCTAGATACCAGGAGTGAGAGGCTGTTCAAAATAGTGCGAATAAACCTCTCCACCATGCCATCGGATTGTGGGTGTAAAGACCTGTTGATCATAATCGGGCCCTGTAAATTTTTATAAGCTACGTTCGGGCTAAATGAATAGTGTGTAATTATATTCGAATTCCTTACAAACATAAAATAAGAAGCACTTCTCTTTCCAGAACAATTCAGAAAAACGAAAATCATAGCTTCACAGCAAAAGGAAAACTATTTTAATATAGTAAAATTTAATATAACAGCTATTACGGCAAATTTTAAGCTGAATAATTACAATATATATATATATATATATATATATATATATGTATATATAATGTACATAAAATATGAAACACGAAGTTAATATGGTGCGAGGAGGGGGAGGACCGCTCCAGTTAGATGCTTTGAAAATTGGCGAGTTTGGCGCATTTTCGTGTGCATTAAGTTAGCAACCATTCTTCCTTTTTTGTCTCTAATTTCGGTCACATATATTGCATACGTTGAGCAACGAGAGAGTTACAATATAATTGATGAATTACGAATCCAGCACACTTTTTAGGATACAAATTTTTTCCGGTTTCTCATTGTAGTACAACTTTCGAAAAAGTTTAATTGGTTTGGTGAAGCTGTTCAAGACAACTAATTTGGTTTCGTCGTTTGGAGCAATATAAGAATAAAGTAGCTTCAACGTTGAAATCCTGTTAGTTTATGATACAACATTGAAGAATTTTACCAATATTAGAGGTAATTTTTACTTTCACTATTTTTAATATACATTCTCGCATAGTTTACTTTAGTGTATGAAAGTATTTTTCTCCATAAGATTTGAGTTATGTAGTTATACAACAGGTATAGATGTAGTAATTTCTATTTAGAATAGCTAATATAAGAAAAATCATTTGATTTAATAACATGTACAATACAGGAAAATGTTACCTTAAAGTTATGTACGTATGTGAAACCATAGTGCAACGTAATTTATTATTACTTCCTGTTGTTGCAGTTTATGAAAACTGCACAGAATTCACTAATGGTGGGTGAGCATAATTTGCAAACGATGGACTAACGGATTTTGCTGCTGTTTTTTGTTTTTCATTCATTGTGTAGTTTTAATCGCTCTTATCCAGAGTTATTTCCATGTGCGCTGTTTAAGTACAGGAGACTCTCGATTAACCGAGATCTGATTATCTGTGTGTCGGCTTAACTGGGACTATCTTAATTTATCATGTTGATGACGCAACTTGTGTAGAGCACCGCGGTTGAAAAATCATAGCGGTTTATTTTATCAAATGAAGAAATGAAATTCTTACAGATCACGACGATAATACTGAACTGTGAAGAAAAATCTTCTACGATTTGAGAAAGTGGGACTGCTTTGAAAGCTGAAGTGTGACAATGAATTAATGTGACAGTTTTTTTTTCAAGAGATGGGGGCTGATTAAAAAAATGGCTTGAATATAAATTGATTGGATAGAGACTAATAAAAGCTTATTTTACCTAAACGAAACGTACAGTAAATCCAAATGCTACCCTTAAGCAAATCCTTTTTTTTGGTGGGGGGAGGGGGGTTGAGAAATAAGCCCCCTAATCCCTCCCCTTTATACGATACTGGCTCGTATTTTAATTACGGCAGCATTGCTGTAAATAGGCACTAAGCCAGCACAGTGCCATTATATTACAGTCACTGTTAAGATATCAGGCCAGTGCTTTTATTTTTAATAATCACCGGCACCCCGCCGTTTCATTTTAGGCATTTTAAGCTTAAAGGTCCAGTGCATTTATTGTAAATCATGGCCGGCACATGCAGTAGCGCCAGCACAGTGCCATTGCCGTCCCGGGCTTCTGGCAAGGTGCTTCTCGAGCGACCACTTTTGGTATGATTCAGTTACTTTCTGCAGTACCAGTCCGGTGCTGGACGTAAAGGCAGAAAGGCACTGGCAAGGTACTCCGCCAGCAGGTGTGTATTTGCTGGGATCATCCTCTAAACCTTGTGAATTGTGTTCTGCAGAATAAATGCATCTGCATTAGAAGATTCTTTCTTTAAAAAAGTCTACAGCTTCGCTATTCTTGGTTTATAAGTTCCTTTCCGAGAGTTCAAAGTTTGTAAGATTTCGGTTAAAATTTCTTCTTTCGAATTCACCATTTTCAAAGCACAACAGCGAAGAGCGACAGTCAATCAATCGAAGAACTAATACTCGAGCCGATTTTCTTCTCCAAGATCTGGCAGGACCAATGTTGTGGGCGAAGTGTGGACAGTATTAAATAACAAAATTTTAATATAACAAACGAAATTTATTAACGAAATTTTTACCATTTCATACACTCCGAAATGAGACGTACGTTGGAACTATATCGAACAGTGTCCATCTTACTTTTTAGAGTTCTAAAAAGTGTTGCCACAAACTACATTATTGGCAATTATATAACGTCACACATTCTGTGTGAGCATTGCTAGGCGTCAACATTAATAATTGTTTTAAAATTTCTCACACAAACTGCTTCACAAACACTTCAATAAAGCTTTGGTATTCTACAAATATATCTGAGAGAAATGCAAAGATAATAACATTCTATTGAACAGTAAAATAGACACATTTTAGTCAATTAACTTTTACATAAATTAGAAAACTATAAAATGAATTAAATTCCAGCATGTTTATGATACATTTTTTTGCGTTACGGTGGATAACTTTTAAATCTTGAGTTATTGAGGTATAAAGTGTTAAAATAAACTTAAAGGGCAGCCGGTGACTGAGAATGTTAAGAGCCTGTCCTTCTCTCCACTAATTCCTTAAGCTTACGGTCGTAGGTCCAATTCCCTTTCATTTCCTGGTCGTTTGTGCTTGTCCTATGAACTGTAAATTTCTTTTCTCTGTGCTAGTAAAAATTGTCATAGTGTTGTCACATTCATTCGATAAGGATTTTTTAAGCCGGTCTTGAAACCAAGCAAAATAAATTGAATGTTGAACAAATCTGACAGTTGCAGATTATACGGCAATACTTCCTTTTAAATACTTTAAATAAAATATTCTACAATGCAATTTATTCAAAAATACGTAAATTTATGTTCCGTTATTTTCGTTTCCTGAAAAATACATTATTCTATAGTATATAAAATATTTGTAAGTTACTATAGTTAGTTTAAGCTGAATATTTTTCAAGATTTCTTTCAAAAGAATTTACGCCTGATCACAAATAATTGTGTTTACTGTATTATGAATGCGGCCTATTCCAAAGCAAGTCAAATTTCTTCTATCGGTTTCGTAGATAAGTTATTTGTCATAAGAGCTACATCATGCAGTATTTAATAGAAGCTTTTCATATCTCTTTTGACCTGTGCCTTTTAAGACGTTAGTTTATTTCAAACATTTTTGAAAAAGCAACGACGATAACTGCGGCGTATACGTGAACACAACACGTGCAAAGGATTCAAGTAAACAATCTCGGGAATAGGGTGACCTCTCTGAATGACCGAAAGTGTTCAAAAAATCAAACATGACCTTAACAACAGAGAAATAACCTGACATTCATATAACCAGGCATGAAATACCAGACAAGACCAACCGGTTACATTTTCGGATGCGCCCATAGAAGCAACAATTGAGGGATTTATATGTCCATTTTATGTGAAGTTACAGACGTATTATAGAAGATATAATTGCAATGACGGCCAAGAAATATATTATTATAGACATAGAGATGTTCTGTTAAAGTTTCTCATAAAATGAACATAAATTGGGCAAATGCGCTGTTCATGACGAAGTATTGAGGCGAATTACATGAAACTAAAACTTGAATACGTTACCGTATACCTGTGAAATGATTTTGTTTGTATTATACTTAAAGCTTGTTTTCCAGATAAAATAAACAACTTCTACAAAACTCATTTTCAGAACGAAGTATAGAGTCACATTATATAAAACTTGAATCAGTTGCCATAGATCTATGAACTGTTTTTTTTTTCTGCTATACTAAAGTAGTTAATCTTTTCCAGCTAATTTCATACATAGTCACTCTTGGCATAAGAAGTAAACGACTTCAAAATTATGGAATTTTCTATTTTCTGCATTTTCAAGGTCAAATATGTCTTCACGCGAAAAGTCGACCACACATATCTTACCTTTTTTCTAAACTTCCCATTAGTATCTATTCACTGAAATACACACCTTTGCGGTTTACTTTTGGCAGAAGGTTTTGACGATTAGTTTTAGAAAAAAAAGCCTTTTTTCGAAAGTTTTTGAATGACATTTGGCCTTTGTGCCAAGAATCAACCACGATTCTCAGTGTCCTATCAGTCGGTTTGGACGAAACAGAACACAAAATAACTGCGGATGCCATCAGGGGCGTAGTCAAGGGGGGATATTGGGAAATATCCCCACCCTCCAAATTTTTGTTAAAAAAATTATGGTTGAGTTTGTAATTTTAAATATTATAAAAAAATAGCGTGAAAATGTACTCAACAATATTTTTATTTTCTAAATAATTAAAAAAATATAACAACCGAAAAGTCTAGCAGCTGAATACATGGTGTATGATATTTGTGTTCTCAGTTTCAGTACAGTTTTGGGGGTCGTGCCACAACACATTCACCAGTGGGGGGATTTTCGGCGGACATAAGGGGTCTTATTTCTCTCTTCCTGAACTTAAAATAAATGTTGGAGTTTTTTTAAATTATTTTATTTAGAAATATTATTATAAACGAATTTATACGATAAAACATACACAGGGTGATTATAATTAAAGTTCCACTTTAAAACGATCAGAAAAGGAAAACTACTGGACCAAATGTTATCAAACTTGGTAATTGTGTAAAGATGGTCATAGAATCATGTAGAACGACAGTTCTACGAGTGACGCAGCCAGCCCCAACCAACCAACCGTAAAACTTCGCGGCACTTATATTTACAGGTAGCTTTTCAATTTTTAAAAGTTCTCTTCTGGATCTCGGAATCGGCTCTAACGATTTTTTTACAATTAATATATGATTTTAATCTGTGCCAAATTCGATGAGTGACGTCGCCGGTTAAGCTAGGAAAACTCGTTTTTTTTTATTTTATCCAGTTCAAAGAGGGAACTATTTAACCCGCGTAAGGAAATACGGAAAATGATCTTGTTAAAGGCGTTAAACAAGGCAGGGGTAGGAATATAGGGCTGTAGATCCGTGAAAAGTTGTAGAAGTTACCTTGTATCGTAAACCAGTTTGGTTCTTGACAGCTAGTACGATTCGCTTCCGCTTTCTGACCAGATGACTTAGGTTCTTTCCCCGACGTCGCACTTTTGCGAGATGAGCGTGTTACTGTCGTTTTTGTTTTATTTCATTTTAAAAAAATAATAACAGATTATTATATACTTATTTTTTCTGTAATTTATTTTTCTATAATTGATAATTAAAAACAGTTAAGACTTTGAATTAAAAAATGATTAATTTAAGTATTTTTTGGTAAAACTCCTTCCTAACTTTTTCTTTAAGTATTTCGTTTCTCCAGTATTTTGATAGCTATTTCTAATTAAATTAAGTCTTAATTTTTCTAATATTATTAACTCTATTTGGAAAATTCAATATGTAATTAATATTTCAATGCATTTTTTTTCTCTTCAGAAAACTCACATAATTAATTAATAATAATTATTTAGTATTCAAAAGAAAATAAATAGTAATTTTACATACTAACTAGTTTTAATAATAATTCTTTTACTTACTCTTCATGTATATATAAAATTTATTGAAATTATTGAATTATAATTTTAAGACCAATATTTTTGCCAAATCTTAGGTTTTCTCACTTTTATTTTGTATTCCTGTAAATGCCAGATTTAAAATTTTGTTCAATACTTTTCAGATAGAAATTTGATTAATTAATCTAAATTTATACATGCACTATATTTTGTATTAGACATTTAAAGGCCGGAGATGGCATCTTAAACAAGATGTTGTGCCCACCCGAGCCGAGTTGATAAGATACTGAAGATGGTAGATAACTGAAGTATAAATGTCCAGGGTTCTGGTCTACCGGAAGGCTGATAATCTAAGAATTCGGAGTTTGGGACGGTTGATCTCACGATGTAACGTAAATACGCTTCAGAAACACTAAGAAAGTCAACCGTGCAAGAACCACCCCCCCCTTACATAAGCAATACGAAATACTTTTCGTGTAGGTTTACCATAACACAATACAATACAACTTTTTCAGAAATAGTTATATGCTTTTAGTGTATGTTAGAAAAACTGAAATTAAATTAATATCATAGTGTATTTCTTAAATTTGCAAAACACACAAAAAGCAGATATCAATATTCTATTAATTACTTACTTGGTGAAAGACAGCATGCAGTACGTAAATTTATCGAAAATGTGGCTGCCTTTTAAATCTATCAAAACAGCTCAATTAACTTAGTATTTTAAAGCCTCTAATTTATGAGAATCATTGACACCAAGTTTTTTTTTTAATCATCCTAAAATAAGTATAATATGTGCTAACTATGAAACTACCTTAAATAAATACAGTAGAATTTCTCAAGTTCAAAATCGACGGGACTTAACCGATTCTGCATGACACAAAATTGCAGATTATAAAAATCCTGTAGTATTATTAAAAAAAAATCGTTATAATCAGAGAATTCCTCATTAGAAAGATGCTATTCTTTTATCATTTTAAATAGAATCTAAAACATTTTCTAAAACAAGTTCTAATACGGATTTATTGTTATTTTAAGGTCTAATTTCGTCTTTATAATCCAAATTCCGTTAATTAGCAGTCCAAATTTAAGAAATTCTTCTGTATTTAAAAATAACAAAAGGGGGATATATTTAAAAGAAAAACGGAAAACAGATAAAAGTTTAAACACGCATGCGCGAAATCACTAATAGCCATTAGAGGAAGCGTACGATTCTGAAAGAGATAACAAAGCTAGTGGAAACGGAATTCTGCTTTAGCGTTATGACATTTGAGTCAGTAAAGAATTAGGGATAGCAAAGACAAAAGTGGAAACGAGCTATACGCCCGGGTTATGTCAGCACGCCCAGTCTCTTTTCCACCTACAGCATGCGCATTACCGATCTCGCGGACATACGAAATTCTTCTGTCGCTGGAGAAAACATATATGTATTTAATTACAACTGCTTTCTTCTGACACTGGTCTTTTTTTTCCGAGGGTGCGTGGGGGTGAACCTTTACTAAATTTGTTTATTTTGGTTTCTACTCAAGGGATGTAAAGTAGGTTTCGAGTTTTAGACCGACAGCCTTAAGGAAATTTCAATTTAAACTTCTTTTTCTTTCAGGGGGGTTCGAGAGTAATTCTATTTTAATTCATATTTTAAAACTTTTTTTTTAAATAAATAATTTTTTCCGCGAATTCTTAAACTGGTAGTTCATCTAAACGTTCTCTAATAAAATGAAATTATCAACTGATAAAAAAACAAACAAACACAGTATGAAGTTAGTTTTCTAAAAAGCGACCTAAAACCAATTATAAACAATAATTTTTTGAGTAATTTTCCATTTTATTAATGATTATTGTCATTAATTAATTTAATCAACAATTTTGAGATGTATCATTAACTTAGTTAAAAACTTATAGTGTATCATAATATAGTTAAAAATTTAATTTAGAGATAGCTTTAAACTGAAAGCAAACATTGCATTAATATATTACATTGCATTAAAATAATAGAACGAGTAACTAGATTATCATTGTTTAAGAACGAGATTATTAAATTAATAATTTTAACGAAATTAGCTACACGTAGGCTCTAAGCCGAGAGATGGGGTGCCCTCCGTGGGGGTCTTTCTAAGGGGTCCTAACCCGTATTTACGCTAAGTTTTGGAGGAAACTACGGAAAACTCCGAACGATTAGGACGGTGGACACAACCTGGTTTCGAACCAGACACCTTTTTACGTAAATATTTAGTTAGTTTCATAGTAACCAAACTAAGTGAAATGTATATGAAAATTTTGCTTGTCCTTTTGGATAGCGTGACGCAAAAGATAAATTAAATTATTGAAATAAATTGATTTGAATACATTATATAGACTCAGTGAAAGTGTGATATATTTGACAGTGTATTTCATAATTAAAACCATTAATTAAATGCGTAAATCTTCTTTAGAAAATAAAACGAAAGTAACTGTAATGGAATTTAAAAACAAATCTTTAAAAATCCCAGCAGCGCGTCACTCAAAATTTGATATCATTAAGACCCATATTTAAAATTCATAGAGCTATAAAGTAAAATGCTGCGTCACAAATTTTTAACCAGTTAAGGGGATGGTGGACACCAAATCATCAAAATTGGCCCCAAAAAATGTGTTTTTTCTTTTTTACATACTAATATTCCAAAGTTGAAGCTGAACCATGGAGAAAAAACCGCGTATGTCTACGGCAATTTTTAAAAAAGATATTAGGGTTTGAAAAAATTAAAAGGGACAGTTAAATGTCCACAAAAATGCAAACAAACGCGTAAATAAACACGTCACAATTTTTATTGAACGTTTTACAAAATAAGCTAATATTCGAATGAAATTATTTTAAAAATATGTTTTTTTAAGGTAAAATCATAAATAGAATTATTCAGAAGAGACGATATTAAAGGTAAATGGAAAATTACACTTTAAACTGTATTTTCTCCAAATCAAGTTTTTTGTGACTTTCTTGCCTTCAAAATGTTCCATGCAACTTAATTTTGATCGGGATTGCACAAAATTTACTACAAACATCCTTCCCATGTATTACAATAAATCGGTGTATCCTTTTTAAATAGGGTCAAAATTTCGATTATGAAATTTCACTTTTATTTACGAAAACTGAAAAATTTCGGGAAAGTTTGGTATATATCCATGAAAATATTTCTAAAAAATTAACTACTCGGTCGATTCAAAAATCGATACACAGACTTTTTTTAAATATATTTTTATGCTATCATAAAACAAAATTACTGAAAAAAAGTTAAAATTAAAACACATGGAGTATTTTTTCGAAACTAAAAAATTAATTAATTTTTAATTAATTACTAATGTTTTTAAAATTTATTTTAAATTTTTTTCAGTTGTTTATAATGCTTTTAGTTTAATATATTAAAATACAAAATTTCATAATCCTATCTTATTAAATAAAAAAAAACTGTTTAATGTCCACCATCCCTTTAAGGGTTTTTGCATGGGGATTTATTTTCCCCTGAAATAAAGTTCAAAAATTCAGCACCAGGGTCAAGGGGATATTTAAAGGGGCTGATCTAGGGGGTCTGACCCCCTCCCCCATTAAAAACATTTTGGAGGGAGTACAAAAATTTCAGAGGGGTCCGAACGGTAAAAAAGGCTGTATTTTTCTCAGAAGGACATTATATCACTACCATTTTAGAAACAAAAATAAAAATTTCGGTGAGGGAGGGAGGGGGTTCGGACAACTGCACCCCCTTAATACGTCCCCTTAAATACGTCCTTGCCCCTGGTGTTCAATTTTTTAACTTTTTTCCGCCGATGATAAACTACATGACCACCTTTACACAATTACAAGGTTTGATAACATTTGGTCCAGTAGTTTTCCTTTTCTGATCGTTTTAGAGTGGATCTTTAGTTATAATCACCCTGTATAATCAAATGAAACTTGTATTTTTACAGGAAAAGTTAGTATAAGATTTCACGTTTTTTTTTACTTTTCAATGAAGTTTCGTTTATTTGTTTTGAAAATATTTCATATCCCCTCCCCCCTCCAAAAAAAAAAAAAAAAAATTCTGGCTATGCCTCTGGATGCCATGGTTCGCTCTTGGCACAGAAAGTAGTGGCACATGGAGAAAAGCATGTTTTTATCTAAAAATGGACGAATATCAGTTTTCACCCCTCAAAACTATAGGATTTTTTACGCCCCCCTCCAAAAAAAAAAAAGCATGGGTAAAATAAATTTACGTGAAGAACAAATCCTGAAAATTTTAACAATATCAATAGTGTCAACTATCCATGCCTGCCTGACTCTAAAAAATCTGACTTTTAAACAATGGAAATGGTAATAAAATATAGCAAAGAGAGGTTAGAAAAAACAACAGTCCTTCGTTTTGAAATTGTTTCCATAACGTAGAGACTGTTTGCCTTGAAATATTCAGACTTCTGTCTGCTTCCGTGATTGGCTGCCCTGCTTCTAAACAGCCGATAAGTCGTCCCTTCCCAGATTCTCACAAATGATATTTCCAAGCCATACCAAGCCGATGTGAGTCCTTACACATTGAAATTAAACGCTGTGTTGCCGATAGTCACTTTGCGCAAAGTAGTGAATGCAATCCCGATCCCGCGGGAACGGGATCCCGCGCAAATATTTGCGGGACTAGTCCCGCGGGATTTTGATACCGAGAAATAAATTATTTTTTATTAAAATTTCACGCCGCTTTCCCAACCAGTAGACCGAAAATTTTTGTATATTCATGTCTTTCATCTAACAATAAACAAATTTTAATTTAAAGTTTTATTTTTTTAAATTATCTTCCAATGGGAGTCTGGATTAAACATCTAAATCTAAACACCGTAATCTAAATTTTTCGAAAACTTCCCAATCCCAAGTGAAATGAAATATTTCATACTTATTTATCTCTTAGCGAACAATCATGAATTAATTATAAAAAGTTTTCATTTTACTTATTAATTTTTTTAATTCACACTTTTAATTATTTACTAAAATTAAATCTAGACTAGGAAATGATTCATTGGATTTGTTCGATTTTGTACGTTCTTTTTCCAGCAACTCAGAAAATAACGTAAGTATGTGAATGTATTTTTATGTAAATTCCTCAATTTTAGAAACTAAGTGCAATACTAATATATTGAGACATAACTTACTGTATTATTCTGAAAATCATGATTATAAATTTCATATTTCTGTAAGTTATTATATAAATAATCTCATAAGATTAATTATTAAAGTTAAGCTTCACAGTGCTCAAAATCTTATTTTTTTTTTTTTTTTTTTTTTTTTTTTTTTGCTTTTCTCTGTTAAAATGAAGCCCTAGCTAAATGAAATGTCAATCCCGCGGGATCAATAAATCGCAATCCCGAAATCCCGCAAGACGAAAAACAGTGCGGGATTGCATTCCCTAGCGCAAAGCGCTTGATTCAAGGTTGAAAGATGCCTGGATTTGCATATCTGAAACCGTTTGATTACTTTTGATTACTTCTAATTTTAAGTGAAACTATGCTAATAGGGCTTTTTTCCGTTCCTTGCAAACATGAATCACATTAAATATCATTATTTTTGTGTATGTAAAGATAAATTTAGACGTGATTGTAAATAAACTTATCTTAAATTCCTCCCAAGTGTTCACACTTCTTAAATAATGCCCGCGCTTTTCTAATTTTACGAATTCTTATAAGGTAAGTGCACCAGTAGTGGGCCACTTAAAATTTTAAGTTGAAAAACAAGAAATTCTAACAATCCATTGAGATGAGAGATCAACCTCTGATTGGCTGAAACCCTTGTCGACTAAATACCAAAGATGCAGAGCTTTCATTTCTTGTTTAGTTAGGTACAAGAAAGTTACTTGCTGAACTCTGTATCTTAAATAAGCATTCTAAGCCCAAGCTTAGTGATTTCCTTAAGAGGCAAGTCTTCATTCAAACCATTTTTTGACACACACAGTGGCGGATTAACGCAAGTTTGTCCGGGGGGGGCGGTTAGGGGCGGTTAGTTAGAAGATTGACTTATACGTCCATTTATGAAAGTAAAATAGGATCTTTTTTTTTAATGAGTGGATCATTAAGAACAAGAAAAGGCATCACATACTTTTATTCCACTTCTTTTTTGTTTCGGCGTCTGCTGTCGAAACCGCTTACGTAAGTCTTCTCGTATTCGTTACAAATATAAATATCTTTTGCGCCTATGGGTGACATTTACCTTATAGATATTCGATACGCCACATTCTCTGGTTTCCTGAAGGAAAATCGAGGGTAAAAGTCCAACCAGATAGTTTACATCTTCTAAAAGGTACGTCAGTGGACGTGAATTAATAAGGCTCTCGACATCGCAGAGTTCTGGGTTCAGTTCTTCATAACTCAGTGAAGCTTGACCCAAGACTCTGCGTGACATCCTTGACAGATCGCCCTAGCGTAGCATTGCCGTAATCACACAAACCAAATCATTATACCAATCAGCCTCTCCCACCATGCACCCCAGCATGGGGCCGAGGATGGTAAGAACTTCCACGTAATTTTCTTCAGTGCAGACTGTGATTCTATTTTTTCCAGTCTAACTTTCTTAATTCATTGTGAGCCCTAACGGAATTGCTGCCATTATCAGAATACAGGATTGCCGGTCTTCCCCGGCGAGCAATAAATCTTCTCAATGCTTGGAAAAAGCTTCTTCTGTTAGTGATGTTATTGGTTCTATGTGCACGGCGCGGTGCACTGCACAAGTATAAAGAACTACCCAGGCTTTTGTTCCATCTCTCAAATATAAGGGTCCGGCAAGATCTGTTCCTGAAATTTCGAATACTGTAGCTTCTCTTACTCTGTCTTCAGTTAAAGGAGCGGCTTTCGGTTCTGAATGGGTCATGGTGAAACGTTTGCATCGTATGCATTTCGAAATAGCTTGCGAAATAGGTTTTCGGTTTTGGAGAATCCAATAATTCTCTCTCAGATGATTCATCAAAATTTGTACTCCTGCATATACAAGTTGTTTGTGCCTGCTTTCAATAAGCATGATCACGATTCTGAGTTTCGAAGGTGAAATGATTGGAAATCGAAAATTCCTTTTATCTTTTCTTCTGAAAATACTTGTTTTTATTCTCATGAGTCCACTTTCGTCAAGCATGGCATTAAGTGGTCTAATTCGTTGTTCAAATACTCCTCCTGGAAATGCTTCCTGCTTTACAGTCTTTAGTAAACATTCCACCGCATTATTAACTTCTTTCCTCTTGTTAGATTCCTCGTACACTTTGAAACTTTCGACTTTAGTAGGTGAGCCCATGATGCTAATTGGGGATTTACTCGAGCGTCGTGAGGACCTATTAGATTTTGTCGTTTAGATAATAAGAATAAAAGCTATATAATATTTCCACTTTCAGTGGTGGGGAAGCGTCTACAGACCTTCAAACATGAAAAAAAAACAGTTACATAGAGATACTCGAGGGCGTCAGATACTGATAATTTAGATACCCCAACGTATCTTTGATACCAAAGGTTTCATCGGCCGACTTCCGTGGTGGGGGTCGCCATCCGGAAGGATAGAAAATAGAAGAAAAAATTTTTTTTCGAGCGCGTCAGATATTCAGAGAGGATGTTAAGTGAACCCTAAAAACGCTCCCATTCAAAAGACTGACGTTTCGGAAGTGACGCAAGCTCGTAGCGAATTTTGGAAAATGCAAAAAAAAAAAAAAAAATCGCCATATTGAAATACTCGAGTGTGTAAGACTTTTATACAGAAGGTTTAGCTTGATGTTCCAGTCATGGTAGTATAAAATCTGACAATTATTTTGAGGGGTATCATTACTCTGACGGCTAGAAAAAAATTATGAATTTTTTTTTCAATAACCATAACCTCTGACGAATAAAAGCACGCAAAATTATTTAAATATTTAGACTTTAATTTTTTTAAATTATACAAAAATAAAATACATCTGTTGAAAAATTTTGTTTCAATCTTCTTCGTCATCCGAAGAATTATCATGCTCCAAATCTAATAATTCAATTGGATCTCCAATATTGTCTGCAGTTTCCGTATCTGTAACAAGAAATCGTTATAACCGTTAACACAATTTTATTGATTTCATGAATAACATGTTGTCAAAGTATTAAAAAGAAATATAACCAAATCTGAAGTTTCGTCAATAACTGGTGTTATGACAACATCTTCGTATGCATCAGGTAACTGCTTGCCAAATAAACCAAGTCATTTTAAATTTTCCATGGACATTTGTCCACCCATAATCTGTTGGTGACATGTTAATCATAGTTTTATTGTGTACATTCCTCCACAAGAACGCAGTATACTTCGCTCGCGATAAGTGCTGCCGTTGCTCAGATTGGCAAGGAGGCAAGCAACAAGTATCGTAATTACGGACGTTCAAAGTGCTGCGACGTATCTGACACTTTGTAGGTCATATGAAAGATTTCTATTCTTGCTAGGTTGACATCAGCTAATTTTTTCAACCCATACAAGTGAAACATAGAAGATTGTAAAATGTTAAAAGAATCTTCTGTATTATGATCCTCTGAGCCTACATCTGCAAATGTCTTCCGAAAAACATTTGAACCCATAAAATTTTGCAGAGGGTTTTTTTGCCTCCTCTGTAAAGTGCCGGATTGTAACCGCATCCTGTTAGCACAGATAGAGCTGGTAGCGCTAGCGAAATTATTGGGCCGAGCTTAGCATTCGGAGCAGATACCACAATATAACAGCATACATTGTTGACTCCAAGATCCATCCATATTTTTACCGATGCTTGGATATGTTCCATATTGACCAACATGATGACAAGAATATTTGTGTCTGAAGTTTTGATTGAAACTGTGGAATCTTCTTTTATTTGACTTGCCAAAAATATAATTTTTGTACCTGCTTCTTCATGATCAGGATATGGGAGTTCATGGTCGATTGTTCAGGTAACTTTATTATCGGTAACTGAATATACATAACACATATCATGATTAAGATATATTGTTTTGTTACTAATAATAGTAGCCATCTCCTGATCAGCTCAATGATGAATTAACAACTTGACAAATGCTTCTTTGAATTTGATTTTGATTTTCAATTTTTTCTGAAAATTTGGTTCTTGTTTATTGAGGACCAGAGATGTAGAACTCTTTGTCATCTACACTAACTCGAAGAGCGTGTTCGTTATCTTTGATCGAGCTATCTTTGCACGCTCTAATCTTCATTGACGCTTTTTATTACTTCGGCTCGTGGAAATTGGCAGATTATATTTTTTGTGATTCTTGCTTTATTTACTTCATAATAAAAAAAATTCAGCCGCGCTCGAGAATGTCAAGACAACGTTTTTTTTTTTTTTTTTTTTTTTTTTTGCTACTTTGTAACCCTCCCACTCCCATACGTTACACTCAAATCGTCTGATTTTCTGAATGTAGACTTTTTAGCTAGTAATTAACCTACCTTATCTTAATCTGACGCGCTTCAATATTTCTGACGATCAATTTTTTTTTACTAATCTGATGATCTGCGCTAGACGCACGGCCCTACATGAACGGCTTATATATGGTAGAGGTGCTCAACGTGATGCAAAGGTACCCCCTATGTTCATCTGCCGCACTCGAGTAAATCCCAAAAAACCCATTGGGCTACCCTACTACTTCGAATTGTAATAAAATTTGTACATCCATCCAATAACTCTAATAAGATTAGTGCAACTGGAAATTCTCTGAAACATATCTTCTTTTTCATCGTTAACTTGAGTACTTATAACCGTAACTTTTCGCTTCTCTTTAGAAATTTCTTCCTCATTGAAAACCAAATTGAATTTTGGCCATTCTTCTTCAACCAGACTGGGCCCTCCCACTATCTCAATGCCAGCAACTGTTTCGCTGAGCATCCCCTGGAAGGAAGGTCAACTGGATTCTCAACTCCTCTTATATATAGCCATGAATTAGGGTTTGTTAATTTTCGAAGATCTCGTATTCTGTTTGCCGCAAAAGCAGTCCATATCTCTTCCATTTGTATCTAAGACAAGACAACAGTCGAATCTGTCCAAAACGTAAGTTCGACGTTCTGCCACTGTATACCTTCTAAAACGGATGTGCAGAGTCTTGCTCCCACTGTAGCAGCGATCAGTTCAAGACGCGGAATCGTAATCCATTTGACAGGAGCCACTCCGGATTTGGAAGCTAAAAAATGGACTTCAACTCCCGAGGCTTTCTGGATTCTCAAGAACACCACAGAAACGTAGGCATTTGCACTGGCGTCATCAAAGGTGTGTATGCTGGAAAACTTTTTATTCTCCTGATTGCATTGCACCCATGTGGAATTAAAATTTCTTTCCAAAAACAGAGTTCGTTAAACCAACTAAGAAATTTTTCTTTAGTGCTTTTGTCTACTTCTGTATCCCAGGCCATACTAGACTTCCATAGGCTTTGCAACATTAGCTTAGGTAGAAGGAGAGCTGGACTTACATACCGTACTGGATCAAACACCTTGTGTGTCGTAACAAAGATAGCTCTCTTCGTAATTTTGTCAATATGTTGATCGTCTATCCAGTCTAAGTTCAGTTTTATCACATCTTTATCTCTGTTCCAAACCAAACCTAAAAGATTTGTATCCACTTCAAGATTTGTATCATGTGAATATTGCCAACATCTTAGATTAAATTTTGCTAATGCCATAACTTTACGAGATTCTTCAACGAAATTTTTAAGTTCACTTTCACTTTCAAGGCTGGCGAATACGTTATCAACGTAAAAACTATGACGAAGTTTTTCTATAACTCTCTGATCAAGTTCAACATTCTCCATGCACTTCTGAAGATGATAATCTATTACTGCACCTAACAAGAATGGACTGCAGTTTAATCCGAACACAACCCTGGTAAGTTGTAATATTTTCGTTTCTTTTGTATCTTCGTTCTTCCACCAGAAAAATTTAAGATATTGTCTATCTTTGGCTCGAATACTAATCATTAAAAGTGTCTGTTCTATATCTGCAACGACGCCATACTCATTTTTCGAAACCTAAGCAAGAGTGATGGGATATATTCTATTAAATTGGGACCACCCTCCAAACTTTGATTAAGTGATGGTGAAAACTTAATTCTCTCAGAAACGTTAAACACAGGCCGCCCTGGAAGAGAACTGCTTTCTTTAATCACCGGTCTGTGAGGCAAGAAATGTCCGCAATCAACAGATTCATCTTGTTTCACTTCTTCGATTATTACCAGATCTTGCGAATGTTTGAAAACTCCATCATAACGATTAAACAAATTCTGAGAGTAAATACCAAGTTTCTCCGTTGCTTTTTCTAGGCGCTTCAAGGCTAATTCTTTGTTTGTAGGGTTGATATTCCTCCACATCTACGAATACCTCCGATCTGCGGCGTAATTCCATGAGTGAAGAATAGTACTTCTTGTGAGTGTGTGTATGTGTGGTTTAATACAGATTTCCTTTATTACACTATGGTATATATAATATATATAATGATGGGCATTTATCTGGATTAAAATATTGTATAACCATAATACTAATGAATAAACTTGAGCACAAATTCCGAAGCCGGCACTACGCTACTTCTAACTTTTTGGTAAAACCACAACAAAACGCGTCCTCCCTCGACGGATGTCAACGTCCTTCTCCTTGCTTCTCTTCGTTTCTCTCTTCCACTGTCGGTAAGAGGAGGAGAGCCGACACTCTGACATCACACCTCCCCGTTCAAAATTGGAGCTAGGGGTGCACTTACCAAGATCCAATATGACTTATTAGTAGAGTGACGACACAATTCCGTTTCCCGACGTACTGGTATCTACAATTGATACTTAACTGAAAAAAAACACAAGAGCACAAAATTAAGCAGTGTATAATACAATAAATAGTACATATGTCCGAATAAAGGAGTAACAGTTTTTTTTCTTAGTTCAAAAACAAACAAAGTCACTGAGATTGTTGTTGAATATATTATTCTTGAGATGAGTCCAGCGTGTGCAATCTAGACAAAGCGTCAGCCTTCGTTGGCTTTGCCCCTGGGCAATGGGAAATATTTACATCGTATTTCTGCAGAGCTAGTGCCCACCTCTGCAACTTTGATGACTGAGGAGCGTTCTTTGTAATGAATGTCAATGGGTTGTGATCAGTAATGAGTTCTACTGTTGAAGCGAAGATCCACGCCTCAAACATTTTCAGGCACCAGATGAAATCAAAGGCTTCTCTTTCTATGGTCGGCCACGCTTGCTGGGCTCTAGTCAGCTTTTAACTTGCGTAACTGATTGGGTAGAGGACACCATCTTTCCTCTGTGACAGGCAGGCAGGCGCCAATGCCTATGGACGACGCATCACATTCTATCACGAACGGTTGCCCTAGCAATGGAGTATTAACGCAAGGGGCTTCGGCGAGACCCCTTTTAACTCTGTCAAAGGCCTCTTCGTGCTCCTCCGTCCAGTTTAGTGTTTCAGGACTTCTCTTCTTTGTTAATTCCGTCAGCGGATACACAATTTTGGAATAGTGTGGGATATAGTCACGGTAATAGTTGAATCAGCCTAATAGGCTTTTCAATTCTTCCTTGTTTTGAGGGCGAGCCAACCCTCGGATGGCTTCCACTTTATCGGGGTCTGTATAGTGTTTGCCAGATCCGAAAATATGACCCAGGTATTTTATTTGTGTCTTACCAAAGGTGCATTTTCTCAGATTAACTGAAAATCGCAGTTCTTGTAGCATAGTGAACACCGTGTTTAAATGACCTATATGATGGTCCCAGTTTCCGGAAAATACGGCAATGTCATCGATATAAGCTCGGGCAAATTCTTTGTAGTCCGCAAGGGCTTTATTCATCACCCTTCGGAAGGTCGAGGCTGCATTGCGCAACCCAAACTGCATAACTTTTAGTATGGGAGCCCAATGTGGTTTTTTTTGGGATTTACTCGAGCGCGGCAGATGAACAAAGGTGGAGGGGGGGGACCTTACATCATATTAAGTACCTCCACCATATATATGTAGGGCCGTGCGTCTAGGGCAGCTCACCAGATTAGTAAAAAAAAAAGATCGTCAAAAATATTGAAGCGCGTCAGATTAAGATAAGGTGGGTTAAATACTAACTAAAAAGTGTATATTCAGAAAATCAGACGATTTGAGTGTAACGTAAGAGAGTGGGAGGGTTACAAACTTGCAAAAAAGTAACGTTCTCTTGACATTCTCGAGCGCGGTTGAATTTTTTTTATTTTGAAGGAAATGCAAGAATCACGAAAAACATATAATCTGCCGATTTCCACGAGCCGAAGTAATAAAAACCGTCAATGAAGATTAGAGCGTGCAAAGATAGCTCGATCAAAGATGATGAACACGCTCTTCGAGTTAGTATAGATGACAAAGATTTCTACATCTCTGGTCCTCAATAAACAAGAACAGCAAATTTTCATAAAGAATTGAAAATTATCAAAATCAAAGAAGCTTTTGTCAAGTTTTTAATTCATGATTGAGCTGATCAGGAGATCGCTATTATTATTAGTAACAAAAAATATATCTTAATCATGACAGTGGCGGATTATTGCAAGTTTGTCGGGGGGGGGCGGTTAGTTTGTCGGTGGGGGCGGTTAGTTATAAAATTAACATATACATCCATTTTTTGGAAGTAAAACAGGATCTTTTACATTAATTTCTTTTTTCTCGGGGGGGGGGTGTCGCCCCCTCCGCCCTCCCTTTAATCCGCCCTTGAATCATGATATGTGTTATGTATATTCATTTACCAATAATAAAGTTACCTGAACAATTGACCACGAACTCTCATGTCCGCATCATGAAGAAGCAGATACAAAAATTGTATTTTTAGCAAGTCAAATAAAAGAAGATTCCACAGTTACAATCAGAACTTCAGACACAAATATTGTTGTCATCATGTTGGTCAATATGGAACATCTCCAAGCATCTGTTAAAATATGGATGGATCTTGGAGTTAACAATGTATGCTTTATATTGACGTATCTGCTCTCTATGCTAAGCTCGCCCCAATAATTTCGCTCGCGCTACCAGCTCTATACGCGCTAACAGGATGCGGTTACAATCCGGCACTTTACAGAGGAGGCAAAAAAACCCTCTGCAAAATTTTATGGGTTCAAATGTTTTTCGGAAGACATTTGCAGATGTAAGCTCGGAGAATCATAATACAGAAGATTCTTTTGGCATTTTACAATCTTCTATGCGTCACTTGTATAACTTGAAAAAAATAGCTAATATTAACCTAGCAAGAATAGAAATCTTTCATAGACCGACAAAGTGTCACATACGTCGCAGCACTTTGAATGTCCGTAATTACGATGCTTGTTGCTTGCCTCCATGCCAATCTGAGCTACGGCAGCACTTATTGCGAACGAAGTATACTGCGTGCTTGTGGAGGAATGCACACAATAAAACTATGATTAACATGTCACCAACAGATTGTTTTTTTTCAATAACCATAAAATGTGGCGAATAAAAGCACGCAAAATTATTTAATTTTTTTAGACTTTAATTTTTTTAGAAAATAATATAAAAATAAAATACATCTGGTAAAAAATTGTGGTTCAATGGGTTCAATTCACGAGTGGACTAATGTCGATAGAAAATTTGAAATGACTTGGTTTGTTGGCAAGCAGTTACCTGATGCATACGAAGATGTTGTCATAACACCAGTTATTGACAAAACTTCAGATTTAGGTATATTTCTTTTTAATACTTTGATAACACGTTATTCATGAAATAATAAAATTGTGTTAACGGTTATAACGATTTCTTGTTACAGATACGAAAACTGCAGACAATATTGGAGATCCAATTGAATTATTAGATTTTGGAGTATGATAATTCTTCGGATGACAATGAAAATTGAACCACATTTTTTTACCAGATGTATTTTATTTTTATATTATTTTCTAAAAAAATTAAAGTCTAAATAATTAAATAATTTTGCGTGCTTTCATTCACCACATTTTATGGTTATTAACAATTCATAATTTTTTTCTCGCCGTCAGATTAATGATACCCCTCAAAATAATCGTCAGATTTAAGGCTACTATGACTGTATCATCAAGCTAAACCTTCTCTATAAAAATCTGACACGCTTGAGTATTTCAATATGGCGATTTCTTTTTGCATTTTCAAAATTCGCTACGAGCTTGCGTCACTTCTGAAACGTCCGTCTTTTTAAGGGGAGCATTTTTAGGGTTCACTTCACACTCTGAATATCTGACGCGCTCGAAAATTTTTTTTTTTTTTCTATTTTCTACCCTTCCGGATGGCGACCCCCACCACGCAAGTCGGCAGATGAACATATCTTTGGTATCACACGTTGCCCCAACAAGACATGTTGGGGCATCTAAACTGTCAATATCTGACGCGCTCAAGTATCTCCATGTAACTGTTTTTTTTTTTTACATTTTTGGAGGTCTGTAGACGCTTCCCCCGCCACCGAAAGGGGAAACATTATATAATCTTTTATTCTTCTTATTATCTAAACTACAAAATCCAATAGGTCCTCACGACGCTCGAGTAAATCCCCACATAGCATCATGGGCTCCCCTACTATTTGAAGCGATATTGTGATCTATGCGTTTTAAACGATGCTGAATCTTGACTCACCTTTTCTAACGGGATAGCCCAGTATCCCTTTAATAAATCGATAATAGAAATAACTTTTGCTTTGCCAATAGCTAACATTAAATCGGTGGTATTTTCCATAGGGAAATATTCGGGTTTTGGTATCGGCATTAAGTGGTGTGAAATCCACGCAAAGTCTTAATGTACCATCTTTCTTCATCACGCACACCACTGAGTGCGCGATCTCCACATCGCTTTTCTCTATTAGTCCAAGTTGCAATAGTTCTGCTATCTGGCTATCAACTCGAGGTTTCAGTGCTTCAGGTATTAGATAGAGGTGGGGTTTTCTCCTTTCACTATTATTTATGCGGATTTTATGCTCATCTACTCTAGCGATTTGAACTTTATTTGAAAATAGCGGTTCATACTTTCGCAGTAGTTTGTGGATTTCATTCTTCTTCTCATCGTCTAAATGCTCGAGATCAACCAAACTCCAATTGCTCATCTAGGAACTATTATGCTGGTTAGGAACGGGATGAACCTCTCCTAACCCTCATAGGGGGTGTTCACTCATTTTGGTTCGTGAATTTATTAACGAACCAGCTGCAGTTGTTTCTTTATTTTCTTTTTATTATAACACAACATGAAATACTGCACATTTTTACAACACACAGCAGAATATAACAAAATTTGAATTAAATTGTGAGCGTCAATTTTAAAGTTCTATCCCTAGTAGCACAAATAATTCAAAATACGTTTAAATTACGTTGGAAACACGTTTTTTGATGTTAACAAACGTGTTTTAAACGTTTTTTTGACTAATTGTGCTACTAGGGATTTGCTCACTTCTTGTCTTATTGACAGTGAACCGTCGTCTCTTGAGAAAATACGCCGTCTGTTCCTTTCCTCTACACAGCTACGCGCATGCGCCAACATCCGCCCCGCCTGGCTATGTTCACATGCAAGAACTTATAATAACATATTTAAACAATACAGTTATTCAATCAATTGAAATAATTAAAGAAAAATAACATTACACTTGAATAATAATGGAACATAGAATAACATTAAACTACAAACAATTCACTTAGTATCAATTGGGAGAACAGCTATTTTATTAACAATTCTTTTAAATTCACCTGACTTAGTTTTAACTTTGACGTCTCTGACTTTTCCGTCAGATCCATAGTAGACTTCTTGGATTCGACCTAACAGCCAGGTACACCCTCCAAAAAAAGTATTCGAGCAAGAGAGAAATTTCCTATTTTAGATTTGCGAATAATAATTGAGTTTTTGAAAAACGCACGACCTGACAGAAATATGGAAATTCATATTTATACATAGCCTAATTCATATTCTATGATAAATAATTTTTAATACACGAAACCAACGTTGGAAATTTCTCTCTTGCTCGAATACTTTTTTTGGAGGGTGTACTTATGGGCAAAAGATCTTCTTTGATTAAAACCATTTGACCAACCATTAGATCCTCTTTTTCTATCATCCATTTTGACCTAGCTTGCAATGTATTCAAATAATCTGATTTCCATTTTCTCCATATAAGTTGCGCTACCTTAGTAATTTTTCCCACCGACTTAGACGAGTTTCTTTTATATCTGTTAAATTTGGCTCAGGTATTGATGTTATGGGTCTCCCTATCAAGAAATGACCAGGGTTCAAAACTTCGAAGTTATTTGTATCATTACTTAGTGGAGTCAGCGGACGCGAGTTTAATATCCCCTCTATCTGGATCATAATAGTTTCGAATTCTTCGTAAGTAAAATGAAGGTTCCCAATAGTTCTTTTAAGATGGTGTTTAACAAATTTGACGCCAGCCTCCCAAAGCCCTCCAAAGTGAGGGGATTTGGGGGAATGAAATTCCAATCTATACCTTCTGTCGAAAAATAATTAGCCAAATTTTCATACGGGAAATTAATTTATAAAATTTCTTCAACTTTGCGTTCGACCCCACGAAGTTGGTGGCATTATCGGTATAAATTTTGGAACATTTGCCGCGTCTACTAGTAAAACACTTAAGTGTTGCAATCAAAGCATCGGAAGTGAGATCCGATAGCAGCTCGAGATGGATGGCTTTCGTTGAAAAACATATGCAAACAGAAATATACACTTTATTTAAAGCACCTTTTCTCTGAAATTTATATTTAACTAAATAAGGGCCGCATAAATCAAGTCCGGCAATAGTAAATGGGCCGGAAATGTTTACTCTTTCACTGGGTAAATTACCCATAATTTGTGAAGAAAGAATGGGTCGACTCTTAAAACATGTTACACATTGATGAACTGTTTTACGCGCGATGCTACGGCCGCTCAAAGGTCAAAATTTTTGTCTCACTGCGTTTAACAGTCCCTGTGGGCTAACGTGAAATACTCTTCTGTACAAGCTGTCAAAGTAAAGCTTGCTTAATTTCGAACCTTTCGGTAAAATAGCTGGATGCTTATGAGAATATGATACTGAAGCATTTTCTAATCTTCCGCCTACGCGAACTATTCCTTTCACATCTACAAATGGAAATAAGTTAGAAATATTACTTGGAAGTCCCCTTTTATCAAACGCCTTTTATCCAAAAGGACCGTTGGGCATGCTCGATCAATTTAATTTCAGCATCCTTAATTTCCGTTACAGTTAGGGGCCCACCCTTCTTAAGCTTGTTTCTATAGTTGTAGATGAATCTACAAAGACAAAATATTATTAACTTTAAAATAATTATTAGAAAGTTCTAAAAGTTTGTCAATAATGCTACAGGAATCATTATTCAGCAAGACTGTCTCTGTAACCCATTTGTGTCTGGATATTTTTGCGACTTTCTTCGATTTTTACTGATAACAAAAATAATAGATAAATTTCTGATGTCAACTTCTTGAACAAGGGATGATTTCTTTTAAAATCATTATGGATAAAAATCGACATATCAACATCCTACTTGGTCATGTTAAATTATTTTGTAGAGATGAGGCTCAATACTCATGAATAAAGGCTAGGAAAAATAAATAACGTTTTCGACTAATAGCGAAAATGCCGTCCCAAAAAAGGGACACTAGGCATAAATGGGATATTGTTCTCTGTTTTAAGCATCTTTTTCTCTTCTTGCACGAAAGTCTCTTTTTCATTTTCTGTGAGACTCAGTTAAGGAACAACGGGCTGAAAGTCTTCGGGAAAGTCAGGATCTGTCAAAAATTCCGCACCTGTGCACCACTTGGAGTTGGCCACTAGACAGTCAGCACTCATTACACGAGAGAGGAAGTCCGCGGGATTTTCTTTACCTGCACAAGAGTTTGGATCTGTCAATTTTGTTATTTCGTGGACTCGGTTAACTAAGAATTGTTTCCATCGGGTTTTTGCGCCTTTTATCCAAAAGAGAACGATTTTGGAATCAGTCCAGCGATATTGTAAACAGGACCTTTAGAGTTCCACGATCTCCCTCACCCTTGATGTCAGTCGAGCAGCGACCAAAGCTCCAAGCAGTTCCAGTCTAGGCAAGGTTACACCGTGTAATGGGGCTACACGACTTTTTGAAGTCAAAAGCTTAACTGAAATTTCCTTGTTTTGGTTTTCAAATATATTGCTGCACCATATGCCCTCTTGCTGGCGTCGCAAAAACTATGTAGCTCAACAACATCTTCATGTGCAGTTGAATCTAGAGCTAATCGGGGTATTTTTAGATTTTCTAAGTAGGGTAATTCTTCGCGCCATTTCTTCCACTCCTTTTCAATATGTGGCGGCAAAGGGTCGTCCCATTGAATTTTTTCACTCCAGAGATCTTGAATGAGGCATTTTACTCTAACGGTGAAAGGTGAAATTAACCCTAAAGGGTCAAATATCTTACCCACTGCTTATAGTAGGAAGCGTTTTGTATTTTTATCTATGGAAACAAATTCCAATAGACTTCTAGTGTCCATAGTTAAATAATCTCGATGAGTGTCCTATGAAAGTCCCAAGACTTTTGTTTGATTTATGCCTAAGCCTACAGTTTTATGTAGAGGGTGTACATCGAAATTTTCTTTTTTCCACTGCTCCATTAAAGCAACGTCATTACTAATCCATTTTCTGAGATCCATTCCAGCAGCTTCCATAATATTTTTTGCTCTTCGTGATGTTTGAAGTGCTTCTTCTAATTCATTAACACCGGAAATAAGATCATCAACATAGAAACTTTTGTCTAAAAGTTCAACAGTATCAGGAAATTCATCTTTGTATTTTTCAATGTGATGCCTGGTCGTGGCTGCGAGTAGAAAAGGACTTGAACTGACACCAAAATTTACCCTATTGAAACGGTATACCTGTAGTTTGGGTCTTTTATGAACACGCGGTTCTTCATTACTCCACAGAAATCGAACAGCGTCTTTGTGCTCATCAGCGAGACAAATTTGCAAAAAAGCTTGTTTAATGTCAGAAAAAAGGGTTATTCTATTCAGTCTGAAATTAATCAATATGTCTAAAAGATTTGGATTTAAGTTTATTCCTGGCCACAAACAATCATTTAACGAAAGTTCGTTATTTTGGTGGCTTCCTGCGTCAAATACAATTCTCGTTTTCGATATTAAGCGACCTTCCCTTCTCACGGCCTAGTGAGGTAAATAATACAAAGGCCGTTCTCTAAACTTGTTATCTGTTATCTCAATCTTAACTTCTTCTATAATGCCCTGCTCTAAGTAATCGCGAATGATTTCACTGTACTGTCGATGTACTTCCGAATCATGACTAAATCTTCTCCATAAATTTTGAAACCGTTGTTTAGCTAAGGAATAATTATCAGATAGTTCTTTATAAGATTTTCTAAAGGGCAGTTGTACGCCATAGCGTCCATTTTTATATTCAATAGTTTCAATAAAGATTTCAAGGGCTTGATCCTTTTCGTGAAGAACTGGGCCATCTCTAATTCCCAAACTTTCTAAATCAAAGAAAAGTTTCAATGTATCCTGCAGAGGATCATCACTCAGAAAAAAACACTGTTCTTGTTTTTTAGTTTGCCTTTCACGAAGTTTGCCACATGCTATCCATCCAAATTCACTATCTTTAAAAAATAACTCTTCGTTTACTTTGTACGTATTATGCTTCAAAACTTTAAATAATATGTCCGCACTAATTAGAGCGTTTACTTCATCAGCTTCAAAAAACGATTTGTCAGCTAAATTTAAAAACCGTGGCATTTCCACATTCGAAATATCTAATGACGAGGCTGGTGTGGATTCGGTAATTTTATCCACAATTAAAAACTCTACTTGTTCATTAAAACTACAATCTTCATTTGAAATAAATGCACTCAATTTCCACTTTATGTTCTGTGATAATCCATTTAAACCAGAAACTGCTGACTTGATTTTTTGCTTGTTTATTCCTTAACGGTTACTTATTTTCTCCGTAAGTACGCAGACGTTACTCGCACTGTCCAGAATTGCAGTGATTTTTATTCTTTGTTTATCCGCGCAGCGAACGTGTATTTCAGCAGTCGAAAAGATAACATTTTTCTCGTTTGTCTGTTCTAAACACCTGCTGTTACTCAAAACGGAAGCAGACGATTGCATAACGGGATTTCTATCATCTGAGTTACTATCCATTTCATTTGTTTTTCGATCTGGAGCCACGGCGTCTTCGGAACAAATAAATTTCCTGTGCCTGGCACCACACACACATTTATACTGAGAAAAACAGCTTTGTTTTTTATGATTTAATTTTAAGCATAGTTCGCACATTTTATGTTTTCGAATTAAATTCAGTCTTTCATCCACACTTAATTTTAAGAAAGGACAACGATATATTGGATGTGGTGACTTACACACTATACAGTTTTTGTTTTTATTTTCATTTATTATGAAAGCCTTGGATGATTTATTAGAAGAAATGGGAAAATTTTTATTCGTATTAATTTTAGGATTTCCACTCACAACATTATATTCACAGTAAAAACTGATTCACGTTGACAGTAAAACTGATTCACGTTGTTCCAAGAATTCAACAAATTTCTCAAATGTAGGCACATTTTTGGATTTATGGGATAATTCAAAATTTTTCCTCGATTCCCTTTCAAGTTTTTGGACAAGAATATTTATCAGAAAAATATCATATAATTTATTTCGTTCATATTTAAGCACTTTCAAAGCACGTAAATTTTTCTGAATACAGTCCATCAAGTTTCTAATTTCTTTAGCATTTTCGGTTTGTATTATAACAAAATTCAAAATATTTTGAACATGAATATCTACTATCAAACGCTCATTATCATAGCGATTTTCTAAATATTCACATAATGATTCGAAGTTATCAAAATTACTAGTTAATTGTTTTGCATCATGTGTTAAGCAAAATCTGAGATAATACAACTTCTGAGATTGACTCAATTGAGTATTATTTGTGATTAAATCATCAAACTGAACTTTAAACGAACTAAATTCTTCATACTTTCCCAAGAACTCGGGTAAAACTAACGGAGGTATTTTGATTTCAAAAGGCTGTTTTGATTTCAAAATTGTCATTATTTTTCTCTACTGTTTCAGGACTGGATTACTTATAAGAATTAATTAGAGTTTCAATTCTTACCTCCAATATTTCCAGGCGATCTTCCAGTTGGTTAAGCTCTTCATCGATGTTGCTTAAATCAGCTTCTTTAACGTTGGAAATTGCGTAATAGGGTGGAGCGAAAAAACTTTTTTTCGAAATTCACATTGCCTGAGTCATTATATGGTGCCAAACTAGCTGAAACCAATTGACTCCAAATTTCAGCTTAAAATGTTGACATCTTGAGGTTCCACACCTCAAGTGAATATTTATATAGGCTTTTTTTCAAGTTTTTAATGATTTTTATGCAAAAAATATTTTTTTAAATTTAATATTTTACTAAATAATTAATTAATTTGTAAAATAACATTAATGAATTACTTTCTCATTAATAAATTATTTTATTGAAACGTTACTTCCAGATATCAGATCCAGAAATGGTTTTTTGTACATAAAAAAGGCAAATTATACTCTAATATCCACTAGACTTTTATTGTGGGGAATGATTCGTGTTTGTGATTGTCTTTGGTTCAACCACTTGTTGCTGATTTGTGATACGAAGCTATTTTGTGGAAGCGATACGTTTTATTAATTTTGATTTATATTTGAGAAAATAATACGGAGTTTTGAATTTAAATATGACCACAACTAGAAGTGAAACGTATTTTAGTGTTTTCGGAATTCCAGTACAATTGAAAGAGACAGTATTACCAACGTATTCTGGTTTAATGGTGCATTTCTTCTTCACAAAAAAAGATATATTGAGGAAGCTTAGGTGAACAAGAAGGGTCCTTCAGTAAGAGAGATCATCGAAATTATTTCTTTGGTCGTTGAAAGAATTTGGAAGAAAGCCTCCTTGCCTGTGGTAAGTCACCAAGAAGTAATTCCAGCTATTAAAAATTATAATGAAAGATACGATCACAACTTAATTCTACACAAGTAAAACAGTCTTTGTACGCCATGTACTTCGATGGAAGAAAGGACGAAACTATAATGCAAGAAGAGAAGCTCTTTATATACGACTGTAGCTGTGGAAGAGCATATTGTTATGTTGTCAGAATCTGGTTGTGTTCACATAGTACATGTGACTCCGGATTCAGGCTCTAGTCGTGATATTACTGGCAGCATCATCAACTTCGTTACACAGAAATAGATTACACTTTCGGATTGCAGTTGGGGGCGCTGGAACGAAAGTCAACATTGGGAAGAAAAATGACATAGACGGATTGAAATCTTTGTTGGCCATAAATTGCACTGGTTTGTATACTTATTGCATACTAATGAACTACCTCTTCGCCACCTTTTCCATAAGATTGACGGAAAAAACATCTGGGCCACACCAGTTTTCTGGAACAATAGGAAAATCTCTGGAAACGTACGAAACCCCTGCTGTAACAAATTTTGTTTCTATTCCTGTTGCTCTGCCTGAAATTGGTAAAAAAGACCTCAGTACAGACCAAAAGTACCTCTCCGATATTTCTAGGGCAGTATGCTCGGGGCAGTGCCATCCAGATTTGGCAAACACAAGTCCAGAAAGGATGTCAAATTCAAGCTGACCCACTACAGCGAACAGAATACTGCGCCTGTACGGTGTATGTGTCAACTGCCGAACCAATGCTTTAAACTCCTAGTAGACTATGTGATGAAAGTTTACGTGCCATCCTGGTTTGAAATAAAGAAAATCCCTGGAGCTACATTCATGAAGCACGGAATGATGAAAAGAAGTTCATTCTTGCCAGAAGATTTTAAGTCAATCACTCATGATTTTATTCAGTGGAACTCTTATTTTGCTCATTCTGAAAATATTCTGTTTACAATGCTTTTTGATGAATGATCACATATTCGAGAACTTGGCCAAAGAAGAATATTGAAAGCAAGAAAAACTGACTGGAAGGGAAAAATACGCCAATTTGATCTTCCAAATATAAATTTCGAAGCAGGAGTATTTTCAGATGATTCGCTGGGACAATCCCCTTTGGAACCAACCACCAGCTACCACGATCCTCCATGACGAAGACGTGGTAAGTATGATCAGAAACGGTTCAGAATTTGAAATAGAGAAGCTCCCTTGCCATTCTCAAGCAGTAGAAAGGCATGTAAGACTACTAACACAAGCATCATTGGAAACGTGTTGAGCAGAAGCCAGAGATGGATACATTCGTTGTGGAATCAAATCACGAAAGGAACTTCCAAAGTTTGATACCAAAGTTAATTTTTTGCCCGGCATTTGGACTCAACAATGGAAGACTGATTAAAGTAAAGTGATTTATTAGTCAATAATACTCGAAAGGTAAATTTGGTATCATTTCCTTTTCTGTATTAGTGTGTTTTCTAAATATTAATTGTCTATAAAAATGAAGTAATATGTAAATATTTAATAGCTATGTATTCAAAATATACCCCAAAACTTATGATGCTCGGTTGCAAATTTGTGACTTTTTTTTCTTTCTTTCTTTTTTTTGTTAACGGCAATGTTTTACTGTTTCTTTTTAGTAGTTAGAACTGTTTTTGAGTCAGAAAATAGAGTTATTGTAAACATTAAAATTAAATCTTAAAAATTGATTTTTTTACGTTTTACGTTAACATCCCTTTCTTTGAGCCCAGTGTGGAACCTGAAGACAATCAGTGAATGGACTAGGATTTTTTTTTCTGTGAATTTTAAGCCAAACAGCACCATTTGTTGAGTCAGGAAATATTAAAATAAAATAAAAAAAAATTTTTGCAATTTTCACTCCACCCTATTGGGTAATAGCTGCTGCGCAATTCTTCTATATTCCTTTGAAAGGATGTAATACTTTTAAGCTTTACTTTAAGCTCTACCAAACCAGTTCCATTACTCACAGTTTTTATGTAAGTTTCAAGTCTTGTTATCTTACCTTTTAAGGTAGATTTCAATTTATTATTACTTTCCATAACACTGATGCGAGCTCCCTGATCGACGGAGCCAGAATTTGTTCACGCACTTTTGGTTCGTGAATTTATTGACGGACCAGCTGCAGTTGTTTCTTTATTTTCTTTTTTTTATAACACAACATGAAATACTACACATATTTAAAGCACACAGCAGAAATTAACAAAATTTGAATTAAATTGTGAGCGTCTATTTTAAAGATCTATTTGCTCACTTCTTGTCTTATTGACAGCGAACCGTAGTCTCTTGAGAAAATACACCGTCTGTTCCTTTCCTCTACACAGCTGCGCGCATGCGCCAACAGGGGGTGGGACATATTTTAAATTTGAATGAGGGCCTACACCTGGGTTATTGGTATTACCATATCTAATTGACCTATAAATTTCCGAAAAACTTTTCCCCTTAGTTGTAAAAAAGCTATCGCGCAATTCTCCTATTTGTTTGGCTTTTAGCCAGTCATCCTTTTGTTTCAGAAGAATGTAACTTCTCGTGTCAGGGTCTACTGCATCTAATAATCTATCACTAACTATCAAGTCTTTTAAAGTTTCTAGATCGGTTACCTTCCTCAGTTCGCAAAAGAAGTCCCAATTTGCCCCCAACCTACTAGAAAACTGCATGTAGTTTTCATTTTTGTTTCTCTTTGCGGATAAAAACTTCTCTAAACAAGCCTCTGGGGTAGGCTGCAATTCTTTTAATATTAACAACTTAACTTTTTGATAATCCTTAATCTCCTCCGCATTAATATACACTAATAAATGTACAGCTCGTTCACCTAATAAATTTGATAAAATTTCAACCTTCAAATTATTCTCGACTTTTTTTTTATTTGGAATGCTCTCTCTAATGATTTGAAAAATAGGTCCCGTGTTTCAGGTTGAATGGGCACTAGCAGCAGAGGCGTAGCTACTGGGGGGGCGTCTCGCCCCCCTCCCCAATGTCGGCAAATTTGACCACAGTCGACAAATTTGATAACAGTCGGCAAATTCTCAATTGTCAGTATCGATAGATACATGATACAGTTCTCAAACAACTGATTTTTCTTAAATTTCCAGTATTATTGGTAATGAAAAATGTGAAACATATATGTATATGAACCCGTAAGCACGCCCGCAGGTTTAATCTATAACCCAGTCACACTTGTTCTTTGCAAAGGGGAGACATTTCTTAGAACAATTCTGGCCCGCCTTGTACCTTTCAAGGGCAAGGTCAAGAAGGGGAGCTTGAAGGAATCTTGCTTCTTTCTTATCACCCCTTAAGCGTAGTCCCGTACGTGTAACCAATACTGTACCATTGGTTACCCCACTGTATCCAAAACGAACTACAATCGTTTGCCATCGGAACTGCAGTGTGCAAGCTCACCAGTTGAAGATTCTTTCCTACCTACTATACGTACGACTGCTGAAGATGCAACTGTAACCAATCTTTTAGAAACTGCAATCCTTTGCCATCGGATCTGCAGTGTGCAAATCCACCAGTTGAAGTCTCTTGCTCTTCCACGCTTATTATATCTAGGACTGCTGAAGAGATGTTGAATTTAGGGATTTTAAAAAATCAAGCGACAGAAAATAACACCGAAGCCTCCACTTCAAACAAAATGTCTAATCATCTAGATGACCAATTCGGCACTGAATATGACCATGAATTCAACGAAGGCATTCATATTAGTGTATTGAAATGTGCTGGACAGTTCAATCATTTAGTCGATTGCTTGAACGATTGAAAACCGATTATTGAAAAATTAACTCAATCTGTCGAATTAAATGTTCCCCCATCCCTTATGAAGATCATAGATGTAGTTGCCAAAGCAAAAGAATATTGTCCGTACTGCACCTTGTCCGTCGGTGTTAAATATCTGTGCTAAGATAGTGAAAGAAATTGAGCAGAAGCGTGGAGATGTTAGCGTTACGGAAAGTGGGAGCAATTGCATAGTTGAGCATGACCCAGGTAAAAGGTCTAAAATACTGTCAGATAATCAAAGACATTATCTCATCAGTTTAGGTCAGTATCAGCCAAAACTTGGTACATACACTCATGTCCATAAATTAAGGATAATTCAGAATCACACAGAAATTGATCTCTAAAATAAAAATTTCACCTGTGGAATGATCACACACATGTTTAAGAAGAATATGCAAATTACAGGAAACCACCAGATGGCGTGGATGGTACGTCACAATGACGATAGTGTAAGAGAGGGGTATATAAGGAATGGTGGCAAAGAAGTAAAATTGTTCACAAGCGCTGTGAAAGCCTTTCAGTGCAAAAACCGCATAGTTATGGCACAAAGGAGGCATTTGGATAATGTTTTACGTGGCAGAATTATCGGACGACTGGAATGTGGACGTTCCCAGCTGTAAGTATCCGAGGAACTTGGAATCGCCCAGAGTGTCATCTCCAGGCTTTGGCAACGATTCCAAGATGATGGTAATGTGAGTAGACGTTACAGCACAGGTCGCCCCCGAGTTACAACGCCGAATGAGGACCGCAATTTGGCAGTTACTGCCAAAATAAACAGACGGAGTACAGCATCAGACCTGTCTCGTCAGCTCTCTTCAGCTACCGGTACGACAGTTTCAAGGCAGACCGTGTACAAACGCTTAGGGCACATTGGTCTATATGCTCGTAGGCCTGTCAGATGTGTTCCACTTACCGCAACTCACTGTCGCCTGCGATTAACCAGGAGTAGAGAGCATGCATTGTGGACACCGCAACAGTGGTCTTGTGTGATGTTTTCCGACGAGTCCAGGTTTAGTTTGGAGTCTGATTCTCGCCGGACATTCATCTGGAGAGCGCCAGGTACCCGTTACCACCAAGAGAACACCATTGAAAGACACCGTTACGGTGGTGCAGGATAGCTCGTTTGGGGAGGAATTATTCTTGGTTCCAGAACTGACCTGCATGTTCAGAGTGTAACGATGACAGGCCACATCTATTGGGATGTCATTCTGGAACAACATGTACGTTTGTTTCGGGGCGCCATGGGTGCTGAATTTGTGTTTATGGATGACAACGCCCGTCCTCACCGTGCAAACATTGTAGACGAATGCCTTCCATCGGAGGATATCACCCGTATGCATTGGCCAGCATACTCACCGGACTTGAATCCAATAGAGCATGTGTAGGATATGCTTGGCCGACGAATTGCAGCCCGTCAACCCCCTCCCACCTGTCTACCGGAACTTCGGAGTGCATTGCTTGATGAGTGGTGTAATATTCCCCAAGATCAGATTGATCATTTGATACTCAGCATGCCTAGGCGTTGTCAGGCCTGTATTGCATCGTCCGGGAGACATACTCCGTATTAACCATCCTACTAACCATGTTATACTGTTTTTTGTAAATAGGTTCTTTTTTGAAATTTGGTCAAGGGAGTAAAACTTGCAATTTTTATTAATTATGTCAAACATATAGCATCTTTTTTGCTCTTTACTTTTTGTTTAATAAATAGACTTTACAAATAAGTCAAATTTGTTTTGCTTCTTTCTCTTTCTTTGCCTGAACTTCATTATCCTTAATTTATGGACATGAGTGTAATTGATAAACTACTCCGTTCCGCAGGATTGGCAGCGACGTTTCAATAGCGCTTGGTACAAAGAGTATCCGTTTTTGGAATATGGCACAGAACTCAACGCTGCTTTTTGTTTTGTCTGTTGCCTGTTTCATGAAGGTCCTGGCAGAGAAAAAAACCAAAATGCTTGGGTTGAGAGCGGTGTAAACAAATGGCACAAAATGGAGAGTGTAGGAAAAGGAAAGGATGGAAAACTATCTCAACATTTCCCTTCCAACTCCCACCGAATTGCTCTTTCAGATTATTGTCAGTTCATGAT
This sequence comes from Cheiracanthium punctorium, assembly GCA_038373885.1. Lineage (NCBI taxonomy): Eukaryota > Metazoa > Arthropoda > Arachnida > Araneae > Cheiracanthiidae > Cheiracanthium > Cheiracanthium punctorium. The sequence goes on along the minus strand of JAWZYV010014667.1, from coordinate 177,798 downwards.
GATATATAATCAAGTCGATGTGCTACTCGTCACGAGCAAGCGCAAGCAGATAATTCTAGAAGAACAGATCTTACTTTTAATACTGAAGTTGTAACGATTTTGATGGACATTACGCGGACACTGAGCAGACAAGGTCTGGCATTCAGGGGAAGTGACAGAGATGAAAATGGAAACTTTTATCAAATTGTCAAATTAATCTCCAGACATAATTCAGTACTAAGGAAATGGCTTGAGGTCACACATTTCAGGCCATACCACACAAGCTATTTTTCCTCTTCATCCCAAGACGAGATGATTGATGTTTTAGTGACGGCAGTGCGTAAAAAGATAGTTAGCGATATTCCAGAAGCCCAATTTTATGGAATTATGACAGATACCACACCAGATGCTTCTCACCAGGATAGATTAGCTGCTGGAGTGAGGTATGTCGACCAAGAGGGAAAAACTCAGGAGCGAATTCTTGAAGTTGCAGAAGCAGTCGATAAAACCGGTCTCGGCCTTGCGAATGAGATAGCGCACATCCTTACAAAGAATGAGCTTGATACAGAAAAGGTAACTTTCCAGTCTTACGATTTTGCAAGGAGCATGTCAGGAGAATTCAAAGGCACCCAGCAGAAATTTTCAGAAATCGTGGGTCGAATTGTGCCATTTATTCCTTGTCAAGCTCACAGACACAACGTGCTCGTCAAACATAGCTGTAATGCTAGCGATATTATAGCTGATGTTTTCTCGGTACTGGAAGAAATTTATGTATTTTTGAAAGCAAGCACAAAAAGAAACAAGCCATTAGTAGACGAGCTAAAAAAAATAGAAAATGCTCTTTTACTGCGAAATCTTTCTCAGACGAGATGGACTACTCGAGCGGAGTCATTGAAAGCGGTTTACACTTCATATGAATGTATCCTACAAGTTTTGAAAGAAATAGTTGATTCATCTACTTTTGATAGCAAAACAAGGACTAAGGCACGAGGTCTAAGAAATAAATGTTATCGTTTGACTTCATTGCTTCACTCATGTTTCTCAAGAACGTTCTGTACAAGTGCAAATTACTTACTAAAAAGCTTGAGTCGAAGGATCTGGACATAATTGACGCTACGAAAATAATAAAGGCATGCATCAAATCACTGGAGATAATTAACAGTGATGATGAAAACATGAATAGAGAAATACAAAGCGCAATTATTTTTTCAACTAAACACGGTATAGATTCTGTTAAATGAATTTACCATGCAGCATCGACAAAGATTGGCGCCAAAGAAATTGGACGACAATCGATACAATCTCTTTACTCCCGAATTTATGCCTTTCTATCGCATGGAGTTTAAGAACGTACTGGATACTCTTACGGTAATGATGGCTGATAATCTCAATTCTTGCATCAGCATAATCACGCCGTAGTATGAGATAACGAATCCTCCCATAACCAGAGAGAAATTAACCATAGATCTAATTAAGAAACCTGCAGATTTCTTTCCAAAAGCTCAGGCAATTATTAACATGGAAACTTTAAGGCTGGGTTGAAAGTTCTGTCAGATTTTTGCTCAGAAACTGAAACAATGGAGGACATTTCCAGGAAATCAGAATCCTTAAAAATCATTCTTCCGCTTGCGAACCATGCCAATCGTTTGGCTCTAACTTCCCCAGTCACAGTGGCTTTGAACGAAAGAACATTCAGTAAATTAAAAATAGTGAAAAACTATCTCAGAACAACTATGACCGATCTCCGTCTGAATGCACTCGTGTTGCTTGCTTGTGAAAAGGATATTTTGGAATGCATAGATTTAGGAGCTGTCGTTAGTACAGGGATGGGCAAACTTTTTCGGTCGCGGGCCAAAATTCGGAAAAAAAAAAGGTTGTCGGGCCAAAATAAATTTTTCTAAAATTTTAAAAACAATATATAAGTATTAAAATTTAAATATGTTAATGAGATGAATGAAATTGCGATTTCATTTTTAAAAGTTTCTGATATTGAGGTTCGAAGTGAGATGTACTGATTCTAAGGAACGAGGCTAAATGCTCATCTGTCAGTCTACATCTGAAAGAATTCTTACTAAGGTTCACAGTTGGAAACACTTGTTCACAGTGGCGCAGCGACGGGGGGGGTCCAGGGGGTCCGGACCCCCCCTATGAGCTAAGGGGCCGCTATGAGCAGGGTCCGTTTATCTACAGGGCGAGTGGGGCCCCTGGGCCACCAATTTAAAGGGCCCATTTTTTTCTATCTTTTCCAAATTTATTCTCTAAAAAGTGTCTTTTCTTTTAAAAAAATCATTTTAAACTTTGTATCGGTAGTTGGCTTGAAAAGGATGACGCAAGGTAAAATCATCAAAGGTTTCCAGCAAGCACCGTCATAGAGACTCCTTAGGCAATAAATCTCCAGTCGTGTCTCTGATAGGGAATTTGTGGGGCTAGGACGGACGAAACGGACAATGTAAAGGGGAGTAATTCGCACCCTTGTAGCGCAAAGGAACGGAATATCCTCAGAAAGAATCTATTCATGCTACAATTAAGTGATAACAAAATTGTCATGAAGGAAAGAGGAAAATATATTGCCTATATTGTAGTCTTCAAGCATACCACTCTTCTTTTCTCGAGATAAACAAGCCACAGTATTCAAATAGTGAATACACACACACACACACAACAAACAGTAAAAAAGAGGGTCTGCTGGGAGCTTAGATGTGGTATAACGAAATTTCGAATGGTTCAGTTTTAGTCTCTCCTGAATTCACTTGAGTTGGATGCCTTTAGTTTGTAAGCAGAAGTTTAAGTTTTGGGTTCTTTGTTTCTTACGATCATGAATTCGTCCAGTTTAAAAAGAAAGAAAACCCACAGTGAAATGTTTTTATCTTTCTTCGAGAAAAAAATTAAAGCCGATCAGAGACGGCCCAAGTGGCGTGCGGGGCCCCAGGCGAAGCGCAAGAGCGGGGCCTCTTCTCTATCATGTCTTATGAGATAGCAATAAAATGGCCCAGGAGCGGGGCCTCTATAAGCGCGGGGCCTTAGGCGATCGCCTACATTCGCACCCCCCTTGGGCCGGCCCTGAGCCGATGATGGTGATCATGCAGCATCAAAGACTGCTGATAGTATGGATGGGCCCGGACCCGGTGAAAAATCTGTTGCACCGAAAGAAACCTTTGAGGGTGCTAAATCTCAAGCTCATCCTCTTGATATTGGGCTCTACATTAACAAAGAGGTAAACTTTACTTGATTAAATTTCAAAATAACTCTACACAACAGAGGAGGTGGAATCACACAGACGTGGTTCATAATTTATTACCAGTAAAAATCTTAATATGAAAAGATCTTTCAAATATAATCTAGCAGATGGTTGAAGTGTATTTATTTATAATTAGCCAAGAATTTTCTAAACATAGACAATCGTACTTGCATGTATACAAGATGTAATGACCAACTTATAAATATTATTTAAAACTATATCATAAGCTTATTATTACTGGCAACTACAATGTAGTCAATGATAACAAATCTACTATCTTACGGTACTAAATATAAACAGGGCCCGATTTATACCCCTGGGGGCCCCGGGCCAAAGCTTCATATGGGGGCCCCCATACATCTTACCTTCCTCGAATACAAGAGTGATTTTATTTTATAGGCTGCTATGAGTTTACATACCTTTGACAGGTATACATAAGCAAAGCATTTTATGAATCTAATGAAAGAATTTTTTTTTTAATTTTAGAATTCCACTAAACTAACTCCAAACATAAAACAATGAAAACTTTGTAAATAAACACTCATAAAATGATACCTTTTTTGCAGAAAACGCGTTTTCGTACTGAAAATTTCAGTATATCCTCAGTCTAAAGGTTCACAATTGTAGGCTGAGGAGGTACTGAAATATTTAGTACGAAAACGCGTTTCCTGGAAAAAAGGTATCATTTTATGAGTGTTTATTTACAAAGTTTTCACTGTTTTATCTTTTTAACACCAGTATTTTGAGTGTATTTACTGCAATCATATTTTGTTACGTTTACTGTAATTATATTTTGTTACATTTTACAGTATGTCAGGAAATATGAGCGAAATGTTAGATGTACAAAAAATTATTGCGTATTTTTTTCATTTTGGGTCCCCCCCCCCCTAGAGTGGGGGCACCGGGCCAATGCCCCGAATGCCCCGCCGTAAATCAGGCCCTGAATATAAATATACATTACTTATTGCATACTAGCTGCTTAGCCCGGCGTTGCCTGGTTTCATTAGGCGTTACGACTCAACCTGACTTAAAAATTATCTGCTGCTCTAGTCGGCTAATCAGCTAGTCCTGTTTACGGGAATGAAGCTTATTTTCAAAACACTAATGCATAAAGTAAACATGAATTTTAAAGACATTGTTACTTATACTATTAAAATTACTTGAACTCAGTACAATGCGGCCCAACCCTTTCTCATCTGCGATTTTAATTCTTAAACCCAGATTTAACCTGTTAGCTCCCCCACCGTTTCAAAGATTCAACACCGAAGATTTTCTTCTGTTCCCAACATTGTTACCCAGATTGGTTTGGGTTTATCAGTGTCTAATGCAACCACTGTTGCGCTTTCACAACGCAAGACGCCAGCGGAGCATTCATAGATTCATGTTACTAGGTACAGAAGGGTATCTTGAATGTAGGAAAAAACGCCACCGGTAAAAACGCCGCCGGAAAAAACGCCACCTAGAAAAAACGCCACCTGAAAAGATATTTGTGTAATAATTTAATTAAATACTTGAAATAAATTTCTTTTGTTTTGCAGAAAATGAGGGGGTGGGGGTGGAATGGGGTATTCAGTTGAATTATGAGGTTTAATGTACTTTGTTTTCCAGAAGTGGGGGAAAGCACATGTCTAATTCAATAAGTCAATTTGGGCATAATTCGCAGGCGCTAAGGAGGGGTGGGGGAAGACTTTCCTAGAAAGCTTTTGGTTTCCGTTAAAAAAAAAAAAAAAAAAAAAAAGAAGATTGCCAATTACTTAATAGTAAATGAAGCTTTCAGGGGCTATGACCCCAAAACTGCATGCAGGTACTCTGATGGCATGGAACTGTTAAGATATCAAAGAAATACAATCCCTAACTGAGATTTTAATTAACACATAGGTGTGTATGTGGGGGGATAAGGATTTATTTTTTTCATGTTTTAATGGGGGAGGTTGGCATAAAAAAGACAGGCAAGAGAAAGAGCTTTATAACATATAAATTTATCTTATAAAGCTTAAAAAACTATTTTTAACCTTTTGAATTATAATATAAATACTTTCTACTAATTTCGTGACGATTTGGTAAAGGGCTGGGGTGTGTAGGTCTAGTGTTCTGGCCTACGGCGCGACTGTTTTCTCCAGTTGTAACCTGAATAAGCGTTAGAGCCCCTCAAAAAGTTCTCCGCCCAAGGCATGCCTAAATTAAGCAGACAGCCCTCGTGTATATCTTCCTTAATTTAAGGACTTAAACATAAAATCATAATAACTTATTTCATCATAACTTACACTGAAGGTAAAAAGTTTTATATTTTTAATATTAAACAGAAACCATAATTCCTTCCAATTCCTATTAGAGAGGTTGTCTTAAAAGCACTGATCTACGGTTTTCTTCTTTAAATATTGATCTTAGACATATATAATTAATTACAAAGTTATTGTGTCGAATAAAATTTTCAGGAAATAAAATGTAAATAAATACAAACTTTTACTTTTTATACAGCCCTGCTGCAGAAATTCCCAATAAGTAAAATTGCATTAATGAGGTGATGATTTCTCATAAGAAGGCTTACAGTTCAAAGTCTATGAGGAGCAATAAGCTTTTGAGTATAAGTAAAAATAGTAAACATATAATTATTAAAACTATTCTAACAAAACTAATTAACTATTAATTTTAATCACAGTTATACATAGCCAATATTTACATTTTGAGAAATGAGTTTTAAATCATTTTAAACCAGTTTCCTTTAAAAAGTTATTGTTTTTTTCAGCATTTAAAAATTTGTTTAAAAACATTACAATTAGACTAACATTTAATTTGAAGAAGATTTTTTAAAACTTGTTTTTGACTTATTAATAGAATAATATAATTTTTAAAAAGACATCTTTAAAATAAAAGTACCACTGTTCAAATTGACTATTTTCAAAAATAGAAATATTTATATATCAATATATATACTTATAAATCTTCCTTATTATAAAACTTATTATTTAAAAACAAAGAGCCAACAAGATAAATTACCATGAATCAGAATAAACTCCTGCACTTAAAAAAAGAAAACCAGTAATAATAAGCCATAGCTCAACTCTAGGTCTCCCCATAATCCGATAGGGGCGCAGTAGCGTAGCGATTCAGTAGGTTTGGGGGGGGGGTATTTTCTATCATCCTCCAAAGGTATGGGGGGGGGTCAAGCCACAAAGCCTCCCCCCCTTTCTTACGTCACTGCAAGAGCGTAACCAGGGAGTGGGATATCGGGATATATCCCCCCTATTTATTAAGAGCTTTCAGATTTTTGTCGTCAATAAGAAATTAAGTTTATCAATACAAAATTATATCTCATACAACCCCCCTCCCCGAAAAAAAATTCTGGCTACGCTCTTTTCCTCATCGATTAGCATATAACGACTATGTTACATCATAAAACTATTAAAAGTGGCGTTTTTTTCGCTCACCGGGTATCTTATCCGTTGTGTCTTTGCAACGATGGGGGGAACAAGTTAAATCTGGGTTCTATGGGAGGGTTTAACTCGATAACAATAGAATAAAATCAAATTGACATTTTTTCTTTTCAGAAGACGCTCACCGCTCAGGTACGCACGGCTAACAACCCAAAAACTTATAAATGGATTGCCCAATGCCACTGATTGACTGGGCTCTTCTTTCTGTAGAGGAAAAATATAAAAGCTGCTGTGTGGTATCTGAATTGATTTAAAGTGTGCAAATTGATCATGAACAAGGTTAATGCCTGGGAAATAAAGAAATCATATTTCTGAATTTACTGAACTTAAATATGAATCAAATCAGTTCTATCGTTGGTGATAAATTTAATAATATATATAATATTTTTAAAAGGAATTTAGATGAAATTATTTATAATTTAATTATTGATTATATTTCCAATTGAAGCATTTAATTATTGGAATATTTTTGTTACGGAAGAAGTATATATTAATTTACATTGTAATAAGTTTATTATTAATAATAAAACATTTACGAGTATTACAAAAACTTCCATTAATCGAAGCGATTTTTCTGTGAAATTCGAATTAAAACATCTGTTGTTTATTGCCTTATATTTGAAGCCAAAATGCGCCAAACACTACTGTTATTGTACAACTAAAAGTCAAAGCCCGTTGTGAAGCAGTTACAACGAGCGCTCTTCTGAAAACGTGAAAAAAGTTTCTCATTCCAAAGATTTCGTTTTGTGTACATAGTTATTCTTAAGTCCAAGCAGACAATTTATTTGCTTGGCTCGATTTCCTTTTATAAATACTGGATTTATTTGTGAGAAGAAAAATTAAACTGCATAATCTAGAAAAACAATTTTAAAGCCTTTATAAATAGCGCAGTCTTATCTCTTTTCTTTTTGTAAAGGGTTGCCTGACGTAATTTTAAAATTAAAAAAATGTCCATTTCATGTAGTGTCTGAGGTATTTAACGCTAAAACGCGAACCTAAAAGACAGCATGATGCGGAAATAAGACATTTTGAAAGTGAGAGCTGTCTAACTTTTCACTTTTTTGATACCAAATGACGCTGACATAGTTTTTTTTTTTTTTTTTTTGCGTGTGTGTCATTATATTGAAATGATCTCAGGTTAGTACATATATGATGCAAACTTTAAGTCAAGAGTGAAATAATTTTGCTTTTTCTAGATTCCACTTCACTGGAATTAATTCGAATTACACATGTGAGGAAAATTTTCGTTTCCTACCGTGCGAAGAACGGGCACGCAGCTAGTTAATAATAAACCTAGGACCGAAGCTTAGAGCATACCCATATTCAATATAAAGTGGAATTTATTTTTAACTCAATAATATTTTTTGTACTTTAACTACTTAAATATTGTTTTTTTATTTCTCTTGTAGTTTTTTTCATTCTATTTAAAATATAGAATAATGTGTGTGTGTATATATTATTCATACCTAATTACTCATTATTAATAGTCCTAAACTTATTGACAGTTTTTGAATAAACACAAAAATTCGACTAAATAGAAAGTTTACTTTTACTATTAAACTGCTTAGTTTTGCAGTTCCAAGCGGGAAATTTATGAATATATTTAAATATTTATAAATATATGTTCTTGAAGGAATGTTAAACTTTTGGTACATTTTATCCAAGTAAAGAATTCTTCTGAACTTTGTGATGTCAAAGTCATGTTTCTGATCAAGTTTCCCTTGTTCTGACCTTCAAAAGTACCTGTTAAGTAGTCAAAATTTCCATGACTAAAACAATACATTCGCTAGTGGTCCACAAAAAGAAATTCGACGTAATTAAGTAACAGTGAAAAATAATCACACAATATGAAACTGCAGTTGCTGGTTTATACTTAGAGGTATGCTGATGTTTATTTAGTGTTAATCATGAAAAGTGAAACGTACTACAAAAATTATTGAGATAAAAAATGTTTTTTAAGATGAACAAATCTATAAACATAAAAATTATTTTAAAAATTTTAATACTCCTTTTGTAGCAGACCATGACTATCGGACGGACACTTGGTGCACGTGCCCTGGGCACAAATGCAGAAATAAGCCAAAAAATTGAGTTTAACACGATATACAGGGGCACAAAAATTGAGCCAGCTAAGAGACATAAAATCTGAAAAGTCCCCTGGGCACAAAAGCGTTATAGTGAAAGTCAGGCCCTGGTTTGTAGACATAAACTAGATATAAAAGGAATTAAAACATTTTAAAATAATTAGTAATAATGTAAAGGTGTTAGAGTTAGTGAATTTTTTTTTTAATTTTTTTTTTTTTTGAGTAGAGGGGGCCTCAAAATTGAGTTGCGTCTCGGGGCCTCTCAAGAGCAAAATCCGCCACTGGGGGGAGAATATAGGTATTCGCACTCATTCTGTGCTTTCTGGGGGCCTGAGGGTAAAATTTCAAATGTTTTCTCTAAAGGTAAAATTCGCGAAACATTTCTTCCGAGGGAGGGATGAGTGCTGAGTGCCTGTCTGAAATGACCAGTCCCCCCCCCCGCGTACAAACACTTATATGGGTATCATGTACGGGGGCCCTGTGAACAGCAACATGATCATTTTAGGGAGGGGGGTCTGATCTCCCCCCCCCCGAGTCCGAGTAATTTGGACCCCCCCTAAAAAAAATTTCTGGCTGCGCTACTGCTTGTTCACATATATAAGATGAAGCAAACATAGCACTGATTTTCTGGGCGTGAGATATTAAATTTGGGAAACTTACTTTCGATGATGATTTATAAAACTCTGGCATATTTAGAAACAACTGCTTGAGATGTTAGATGATTGTTAGATTGCAACTCAATTCAAGCTGCAAATCTGACCTCACTTGCTTCACAATTTACGTTGAAAGGCATGGTAAAAATATCCAATTCTGTTTGATTGGCACTGAAATCTGCGTTCGAACTCAAAATGCAGTTTTTTTCAAGCCATCTTCATAATTCTTAATATGGAAATATAATATATAAATATATACGTATTTTCTTTTATTTTCCGTCGGACCAGCAAATTAAAATTCTATCCGCGGGCCGGATGAAACCTTCCGGCGTGCCGGATTTGGCCCGCGGGCCGTACTTTGCCCATCCCTGCGTTAGTAAATGGGCTCGTCTAAAAAAGCGTCGGGTTAAAATGCATAATGTACCGTACAAGAACAAAGATGTAGTTAAAATAATTTTTGATTGAATCTTTTCTTTTATGTAAGTATATATAAAAAAATTATTTATTCTGTAAGTACCATCTTACTGAGCACTTAATTAATTTGAGTTTTAAATTTCCATTTGCATATTCAACAACAACAGATATATATTTATTTTTAATATCACGATACTTTATCGGAATTTTTACAACAGTGGAGCTCATAGAAAGGGCTGTTGTTGATGTATCCATCTTTAAACGCATCCATATTTTCCGCTAGATTCGCAAGCCTACAATTCGATCCCGATTGGTTAATAATGTTGAACTTTATATAGTAGAGACAGAACGTACTTTTAAACATATAATTTTTTAAAGTTAGTCGGCAAAATCATTATATACGCCCCCCAATGAATTTTGCTTAAATACGCCCCTGACTAGCAGGGTTAAAGTCTTAATACGCTTTATCAGTGACTCCAATGGGATGACACTTAAATTTTGTTCCTCCCGAGACAGCACATGAACTTAAATCAAGCTTGACATTTCTTTGAATTTCACGTATGAATACAAGCTTGACAGTTCAATTCATTTTAAGCTTGCAGCAAGCTTGAAGAAGTCATTTGAACTATCAAGCTTGAATACAACTTGATTACTGCTTGATTTGGAAAGCCACATCCACATAACAAATAATTTATCATCAGTCATAAATGTACTTGACCATAGAATTAAAAAAATAAGATTCTGTATTTCAAAATATGAAAATTCTTCAAAATAAATACAATTATACTAGGAAATTGATTTCAAAATCAGTCGTTTGTCTCGATTTTGGCCAGTATTGCGAAACATGAGTGTCGCAAGTTTTAAAACGTGTACTGCTTTTAAGTTTATATTATGAATATTCCCCTATTATTAGAGTCTATAAATCACACATAACATTATTTTAATTTTTATTCATCCCATGGAAAAATAAAAGAAACTGATCGGCATCGGGTACTGATCGATCTCGCCAGAAAACGGCGTGAAAACCATAACAGTCACTTCAAACTTTAGTCATGCCAGCGCGAGGTGGATTAGCGGAATGTTTAGGACGCTCGCTTCCCAACCCTTACGTCCCGAGTTCGATCTCAGCCGCGGACGCTTGATGGAAAGAGATTAAATTAACTTGACATTTCAGCAAAGAGGGGAAAATGCGTGGAAAAATAAACTATGTGGGGCGAGTTCGTCGACGGGCGCCCCATGTATTTAAGAAATTTTTTTTAGGAAAATTTTTTAAGCTTGAAATTAAACTTGCTATGTCAAGCTTAATGCAAGCTGGGCAATTGTAAACTTGAACACTTGATTCAAGCTTGCATTGAGCTTACACGCTTGAAATTTTCAAGCATAATTCAAGTTTATTGACTTGATAAATCAAGCTTGCTGCAAGTTTGATGCTTGTTTGCTGTGCTCTCTGGGTCTGAACTCGTATTTACGTTTTTATTATCCGCCTGAACTTTCGCTGCTTACAATCATCAATATCAATTCACTGAAATAGTCAAAGAGCTCCTACCTTTCTAAAGCTCTGGTTCTCGAAAAGGAGCGTGTGATATTCCTCCACATCTACGAATACCTCCGATCTGCGGCGTAATTCCATGAGTGAAGAATCATACTTCTTGTGTGTGTGTGTGTGTGTGTGTGTGTGTGTGTGTGTGGTTTAATACAGATTTCCTTTATTACACTAAGGTATATATATATATAACGATGCACATTTACCTGCATTAAAATATTGTACAAACATAATACTAATGAATAAACTTGAGGACAAATTCCTAAGCCAGCACTACGCTGCTTCTAATTTTTTGCAGGTGTGGTTTTACCAAAAATAACAACAAAACGCGACCTCCCTCGACGGAAGTCAACGTCCTTCTCCTTGCTTTTCTTCCCTTCTCTCTTCCACTGTTTGTAGGGGCCGGAGAGCCGACACTCTGACATCACACTAGGCAATCGCAGACGATCTTCAACCCAAGGCAACGCCACTTCATAGCGTCCTGCATCATTCACTGAGACAGAATTTTCAAACTGCATTTTCATTTACAAATCTTTTTCTTTCTTTTCTTTTTTCGCGATCGGAACAGAAATGCCTATAACGTCTAAATTTCACAGTTCTGTAATGGAGATATCTTCAACAAATAAATTTGTCACTACCATTGTAGAATTATCATTGAAATGGTCGATTGGCATCTTCCCCATCAAAGTCCATCCAAGATCGGTTCCCACAGCTGCAAGCCCACATGGAAGAGGTACGATTTTCCCATTTTGAAGATTACCCTCTATGTCACTCCCAATCAATAAATCTATATTAGGTGATAGATTGACTATTTCAATCAACTGATCTGCAGTAATTATATTTCTTTCGTTCATTTCTTCAGAGCAACAATCTAACTTTAAAGTTTGTATCTTAGAACATATTTTTTCCTGATCCAGTACTTCGAAATTACTGTGATAATCTCCACTAATACTGCTGACTAACACTTTATATCGATAACGCTTCTCTGCACTTTCTTTACCCCCAAATAAATTATGAATGACATTTTCTTCTTTAATAATATCTTAGCGCATTTCTCCTGACACTCGTTTACTCAAATATGACCGCTGGGAGCCGGAATCAATGAGACATCTAACAATTTTTCCTCCCTCTTTACCTCGTAATCTCACATACAAAGTTTGCAAAAGAATGTCCGGACTACAAGTTCGGTTGCTTAACATCGTATCATTAATAACACTTTGAGCGTTATTCTCTTTAATTACATCTGGTTTCGATTTATCGCGCTCAACTTCTTTATTTTCGTAGCAAAGTAAAGTAGCATGCATTCCCTTACACTGTTCGCAATTTATTTTGTTTTTGTTTACGTGAGCGAGCGCGGTGTCCTCTTTTCAAACAGAAGCCTTTCTTTATTAGTATCAAAGCAGCAGCCTTCATTTATTAGTATTGTTGCAGAGAACTCTGCTTGTTTCCGGGATTCGTCGTTCTAAAGTCCAGTTGGTGTAGAAAGTTCTAGTGAAAAGTCAACTTGTCAGGATGGAACAAAAGCTTTATTGCTTCTAGAACTTAGTCAAACAATCAACTGTACAATATTCACAGGCACTAACGGCCAGAAACTCATTTATAACAGTCCACTCAGTACCGAACCTTTCAGAAATGCTGTAATTCTCACACAAAATAAAACACTCCCATAGGTTAAATTCAGTGAAAATATACGAGGGATAACACTAACACTCCCTCACGACTCAACAAGTAAGAATTTACACATAGCACTGAAAAATCAGCTTCATAAACAAGCGCGACAACACCCCTTCAGTCACAGAGCAAAGCGCCGTACTCCTCGGACGCTCGCTTCACTCTCGACGGAAGCTCACTCCACTCTGAACTGGGGCCTCTTGTACTTATAGTCGACGCAGGAGCTACAAGAAGCTCCCAGAAAAGTCTATTTCTCGAAGATTCCACATAAAGCTGGAATTTTGATAACGACATAGAAGAAAAATGTTAGGTAATTATATGATTTTAATGCAGCAAAAGCAACTTTACAAGCCCCAAAGGGAAAGTCGCTCCAAATGACCAAAACGTCACCAAGCTTGGCGACTTTTGGCGAAATATAGCCGAATTTGGCGCCAAAAATAAGTCCCCAAAAGTGAAGTTACCAAAATCCTAGGACCAATATTTCTCGAGAATTCGAGAACCCTCATAGGAAAGCAATGGGGAAAACAAAACCTCCATATCTCCGGTTATAGTCGACCGATTTTCATGCAACAAAAAGCAAAATTTAACTATTTGAAGCGTAGAACACGAAGTTTGAACTATTTTAAGCCCCAGAACAGCGGGTTGCCCCGAAAATTCGTAACATTGCCTCCTTCCCAAGGACTGCACGTCCCGGGCAGTACAATCCCGATTTAGGCGGTCACACAAATATCTGCTGTGTAAACATCTAACAAGATCGTACCAACATAATTTAAGCAAATAATCAATAAATACAATAAGCAAATATACACTAATAAATAAATAATAAACATAATTAACAATTATACTAATAAGTACTAAACATAATAAAAAATACACCTTAATGAAGACCAATGTATTACAAATATGTAACACTAAATATGGCGTAAGCGCCGAGTAAAAGAGAGTTAAGGGAAAAGGAAGAGAAGAAAAAAGCACGAAAGAAATGAGAGATGGAAGAAAGGGGTATTACGCGATAGTGACCATGGTCTAACATTCAAATAATTAATTACAACCACGTAAATGGCTAGCCGAGTAATGAACGACTCTTGATTTCGAGTTAGGTGACTTACGAATCCGTAAGATGACGTCGTTCAGTCTGTTTAGGACTGTGTAAGGACCGTCGCACGACGATTGCAGCTTGGGAGACAGGCCTTTCCGTCGAGTAGGATTCCATAGCCAAAAGTTGTAACCCATGTTGTCCCAACCCGTGTCCCTTAGCCTCTGTGTGGTAGCGAGTCTTCATCCTCTCCGTGTTCAGGTTGATCCGCTCTCGAGCAAAATGAAGCACGTCTTCAAACTGTGCCCGAAGATTTTCCACGTACTCTTCTCGCGATGAAGGCGTGAGGGAGCACCCACCGGGGGAGCGGACCGCGAAAGCGGTTTTCAACTAAGAACCCCCCGGGGAGACCTAAAACCGCACCGCCATGGCCACTGACAAGAGGAGGAGGAACTATCACAGTTAAATTAAAGCTAAGCACGACACTACAACACATTTAATTTTTTTAAACTAATAATTGTGCATCATAAATTATACACATCCATATTTTCCAATGCTATTATAATGCTGTATGAGGATACAAATTGCAATCTAAACATACGACTTAAAATACATTAAAAACAAAAACAACGATATATATACATATATACACGTACACATGCGCACATATATTCACATATATACACATATATTCATCATGAAACCTAAGCAACTTCATATAAACATTGAAGCTTTCATATAAGCATAAAATAGCAACATCCCATAAATATAAGTAAGTTCATCCACATATTACGCATCACACTAGTACTGTTATGGTAATTTTTTCATCTAAGATATTGTAAATATAACTTCTGAAATTCAGCGTAAATAAGACATATCTGCCGTAAGTAGATTTACATTGCGTTAAAAATAAAAATTGTTGATATATATCCATATTATTATTAGATCTGAAGTGATGTGACATTATGGGAGAGTTTTCAAAAATGTATCGCTATGGGTGACCCTGACGGCCGCATATACATAGATCATTATCCAGTTTTTCAATCTTAGAGATATAAATCGTGAAATAACCGTTGCCAGTTAGAAAAGGAATAATAACAGGATGAATGATTGTTTGGGAAAATTTCACAGTTTTAATAAATTTATATGTATAGCGACCATTACTTGAGTTAATCCATTCATATTGCGAGGTATTTATAATTTCCTGTTTAATAAGTAAATCTATGTATGCAGTAGGATATGGAATACTGATATTTACCTTATTATGATCGTAAAGTAATGGCTCTTTAGCAAGCTGGTCTGCTCTTTCATTTCCTTCGACCCCGACGTGAGCCTTAACCCAGGCAATTACAAATTCTATATGACTATTGGCGATTATGAGTTGTAGACTACTGCACATTATAGAAGTTGACGGCAAAGGAGATTTATAGGCATCAACGGTTGATTTGTTATCTGTATAAATTATTACTTTATTATAATTATTTGTTATTGTCCATTGAATTGCCTTCAAAATTGCCAATTGTTCAGCCTGATAAATTGCATTTCTATTGCGTAATCTTACATTAAAATCAAAAATGTATCTATTATCTTTTTTGGCTGTAAAAGCATAGGCTGTCCCCACCTCCATATGTGATCCAACAGTATACAGGGTGAATCTAAACACTTGGGCAAAACTTTAAGGGGTGATAGGGCACACAATAAGGAATCGTAATCACATAGCAATCTGGGGGTCAAAAACACAGTTTTAACTTACCCGGTAATAATCACTTTGGGAAAAGTATTGAAGTGTCCGTCTAATTTCTTAACTAAGTTTCATTAGCAATAGGCTCGCCTCCGAAAATTTCATCCATGAAATAAAATAGAATTTTTAAACTATCAATTTTAGTCTTCTGTTTTCGGCGAAAAATATATTAGTTTCTGACGAACAATGATCGGAAAGTGCACTGTTGTTTCGGCACTTTTATCCAAACTGATTATTAACAGCTACACGAAGACGGCGTTGCCGACCCCGCATTGCTATGTGATTCTGATTCCTTATTATGTGACCTATCACCCCTTACAGTTTTGCCCAAGAGTTTAGATTCACCCAGTATATCTCCAAATATTAATTTTGCTTACTTTGTTTAATTTTTTATCAATTTTTAAATTCTTAATTTCTGTAAACAAGTGAGAGGGTGATTTATTTAAAGCACACTCAAAATTATTAGGTAAAAGTGGTGTATTATTTATAATAACCGGTTTATTTTTAATTAAAATGCAATATTTTTTCAAACTGGACTCTATAGTGATAATAATTGGAGGGATAACCTGTTAAAGCATTAAGGGCTATTGTAGAGGCACGTTTAAATGCCTTTGTAAGTTGTAATAGTATTTGCCTTTCTATTAGAATAAGCTTTTCTCTCACAGAGACTGTTAGTGAAAGAAACCAGACTACTGCCGCATAATCTATCTATTTTTCAAGTACTGTGGCGTATCTGGAGGGAGCACCCACCGGGGGAGCCGACCGCGAAAGCGGTTTTCAACTAATAACCCCCCGGAGGAGACCTAAATCCGCACCATCATGGCCAGACAAGGAGGTACTATCTGCACATTCTAGGATTAAGGTGTTAGAAGGTGACTAATTTTTCTGTAAGATTCGGTACAGAATGAGGGAAAGGTGTTATTACTTTTTTTTTTAGTACTATCGGCAGTAGCATACTGTTCTCTCTCGGCTATACGATGAATGTAAGAAGAGTAAAACATCTGCAGTTTATGAAAAAGAATGATAGATTGGAACATTGCATCTTGTTGATATTTTGTTAAAGCAAAGCACACTAGAGCTATCTGTTCAGGGAGGAATGCCTTGATCAGAAGACTTTTTAAGGCATTCCAGAGCGTATTCACATCTAGAGAAAACCGCCCAAAACGCCTGACCGTTAAATCAATAGCCGCGTAATAGGTCAGAAATCCACGAACCTTTACACTTTAGTCATCTACCAATAATGAACAAAAAAGGTGAAGTATCGTTGAACATGCTTTGAAGATGTTCGAATTGAGACACAAAGGATCGAGAAGTAAAGTATTGTTTTAGAATAACTGCATATAAGTAGCTTCACTTAGTTTAATTTTACAAAAAAAAAAAAAAAAAAAAAAATCTATTTTCAGACTTGCACTATAAAAAGGAGTTTAATGTTAAGTTGCTATGTAAAAAAAAGAAAATAACTCATTTTTCTGAGGTATCAGAGATCAGTTTTGTGGATCCCAAGCATATTGTGAAAAATATATACCAGAAATATTTACAAGACTGTCTAAACAATGCTGTCTTAACAACGAACGTTGATGTCAATATTGACGGGTATTAATTTCTTTAAATAATGGATTTTAATAAATTCACTTAAATGTAACTATTTAATTTATTCTTGTGACACTAAATTTCTTAAATATATGCGATTTTTTATTATAAAAAGAATTTAAATTTTCGTATATTTTTGTATTTGTTAAAATGTGGCTCTAGCTTGTTCAAAATACCACATTTCATGGGGCAGGTTTGAACAGAAATTTTTAAAAATTTTAAAGCTTTTCTACACATTTAATTAAAAAACACTTTAATTTCTGGATTATATGATAAGGAAATACATTATTTTTCTCATATAGAATTTAAAATACAATATAATTAGAATGATTAAAACATCATTCACCAAACATGTACAGCTGGGGAAAGAAAAAGGCCCACTTGTACTTTTTTTGGCCGTCGTTCGTCGTGCAGCCAAGTTACAGATACCAATCGCTTACGTACGATTGAAGTACACTTTAATTTGATATTCATAAAAATTGCATAAGGGGCTATCTACATATTAAAATTCGCACCAACTTTTTTTTTCCTCAATAGCAATCCCTAGATTTCACTTCATATTTCAAAAATTTAGCTCATTTTAACCCCGGATACCCATTTTCAATAAATTTGAACTGAAAATGGGTGAGTTATGAGCTTCCAAAATCCCCCTCCCCATATGTTAAAATATTTTTTTCATACTTTAATTCATATCTCATATAACAGGGTTCCCAAACTTTTTTCTCCCGTGGCACCCTTGTCAGGCTGAAAACACTTCGCGGCACCCTTGTCAGGCTAAAAGCATTTCGGGGCACCCTTCTCAGGCTGAAAACGTTTCAGGGCAGGTTACCTTTAAAGCCATATGAAGATGAAGGTTAGAATTAAACAGTTTGGATACTCTTTTGATTGCTTCTTTTAAGTTTAAAGGTCTAACTATCAAAATCTCTTGGAAAAGAGATATAGAATTTTGCGACTGGACACTGAACTCTCTCGAACTTAAATACTAAAATATTTTTGTTTTGCCCACTTGATCTTCGGCTTGGTAAACTTTTTTGTGCGATATCGGTTCATGGGATTTTTTTTTATTACAGTCCCCCAAAACTTAGACTTTTCTTGATTATCTCCACGGCACCCCTGGCATACGCTGGCATACGGTCACGGCACCCCAGAGTGCCGCGGCGCACAGTTTGGGAATCTCTGTCATATAATATTGATAATAAGAAGCTGATTTTTATTCGTTGATTTTTCGCTGATTTTTAACTAATCGACCCAAACATAATTCACTATTATTATGGTTTTTTAATAAAATATTAATGTGAATTATGAATTATTAAATTATATTAAAAAAAATTATGAATAGCGACCTAGCCAAATTTCGATGGAAATAGATGCAGAAAGTAATATTACATGGCTGTGCAAAATTTCAAATTTTTACGTTCAGTAGTTTAATTTATATTAAATAAAATGTGTTATTTTCATGAGTTAAGGGACCATGAAAATAACACAGAAATTGAATTTGAAAAATTGATCAATTTGAAAAATTTATTGAGTGACAAATTTTTGAAAACTGCTTAAAATAAGCGTAAATTAGATTTCTTTTGCTCAAAAAAACAGTAAAAGATAGCGGTATTAAAAAAAATCAAAGTTTGAAGCATATAAATTAGAGGTTTTTACAGTTTAATGGTGATTTTATAAAGCGTATACTGCTGCACCCGCTATCATATACCCCCAAATAAAATATTTTCCAGGTATAGAATTAGATGCAGTGGATGTATAAGTCTTCTAATATAACATCCTGTTTCTGAAAAACTAACATCCTCAACATTCCAGGCATGAATGTGACCTTTTTTAATATTGGAAACATTAGTTCTTTGGACTTCCCCATATTTTATCAAACATTCAAAATCACGTTTTTCTGTCTAAATTTTCATCTGACAATAAATTAAAATACCACCAAAAGTCTTATAAGAATATTGCACATTGCAGACGATAATATTAAATGAAGAAAGTGAAATAACAAACTCAGTGATAATATTGGCTTAGCAAAAACGTAATTGCGTTTTTACATGAAATTCAAACAAATAAATTTTCTATCATGAAACCATTCTTCTAGTTCGACCGTAGCTGGGTAACATTCATGCTTGCAGTCAGAAGAGCAAAGAACAGCCTCTCACTCCTGCCAACATTTCACCTGTCTAAGAGAACCATCAAGGGAAATACTCAACAACAATTTCAAAATTAAGAAGATTTTCAAAATCGAGAGCAGTCGTTTTGCATTTTTCTTTTAAGTCATGTGTACGAGCCAAGGAAGTTATGAAATCGGACCTCTGACTAAACATTCTACTTTCTACCCTTGATATTCTCAGTACAAAAAACTTCAAGAGAGATGGTAGCAATATTTACCTTGAAAATAATATTTTGTTTTAACTCTCGTGAGCGAATTGAATGGAAGCCGAAATATTCCGAACCTACAAATAGCGTTTTTCAATTTGTAGTAAGTCTCTTAAAAACGCGCAAAAAATAATTCACAATATCTCCGGAAATTATCGCATAAAATTTGTGAAAATTAATATGTAGGGTAATTTGGAGGTTTTCTTTCGTTTAATAAAGTCAAAATACAGTGTTGCCATTGAGAAAAACGAAGTTGATGCAGAATTAAATATGAAGACGGCCCCTTATGCAAATTAAATGAATAGTAAATTAAAGTATGCGTTATTTGAAAACGAATGGTATATATAACTTTGCTGTGCGACTAATGACTGCGAAATAAAGAGAAAGTAGGCCTTTTTTTCCCCGCAGCTGTACATATAATTGCACAGTGAAATTTAAAAAACAAAAACTGTTTACAGGAATTTACCATGATCAAAACTATATTTGATTAGCCGTAATTACAATATTACAAATTAGATAACTTGTTTTTGATAAAAAAGTAAATTTTGCGATTTATATTAAACATTATAATTAATAATCAGTAGTATATAAATGCGTTTTTTCGATAGCCTTCATTTCTTTCAGAAAAAATGCTTAAGGTTTGATTAGGAACATAAAAAAATATAGGTGGCTAGGATATATAACCGAAAACAATATTAAAATTCTGAAACTAGTTAATGATCGAGAATTTTTGAATCAATACTACAGCACATAAACAGTTTAGTAAATTTAGCAAGCAAACCTTTAAATACGACGTTTTAATTATCGCTAATTAAATTATAACAATGGTGAAAAATACAGGATACCTTCGATATTTTAAAATCACACATAAATCTCGATACTGCAAGATTATGTGGGGAATTTTTATTAGTAAAAGTTCAATAAAGTTTTATCACACTTACTAAATATTGCCTTGATCGAAGGGGGGGGACAATTTATCGTTTTTTAAAATATAGTTTATAGTTAAAATGCATTAGAATTAAATATTTTATATAATTTCGTGATGTTTTTAACAATAGCGGATTTGGAGGGAATCAACACCAAAATGTTTAACTCACAAATCTAAAATAATAATTCAATAACAGCGAAATGGGAATAAATTTTCAAATCATACTTTTAAAAAATAAGAATTCAAGTTATTCAGTGAAGTTAAAAATTTGTTATAAAAATAATTTTTCGAGATTTTGCTGTATAAATTTTACATTCGTATTTTGCTTGCTTTCTTATTTGCAAAGCCCTCAAAAACTTTGTCAAAAATAAACCTTTAATAAATTACCTTCGGTATAATCCCAGACCTCCTTGATTGTATTCTATTTTTCTCTCTCTCTCTCTTTTTTTTTCCATGAAAAAATGTTTGGCCTGGACAGTGGACTTTCTGAGGACCGGTGTTCGTGGAAAAAACCTCATCAAGGGTTTGAAAACAGACACTTTCTTATCATGCTTACTGTTTGGAGAATTTGGGTTTTTCCACAGAAAAATCATTAGAAGTAAGTCGTGTCGATCGCTAGCCGCAAGATCCGCCCCTACACTTAGAGAAGGGTGTGTTTGTGTTGTGGGATTAAGGCCAATTATCTACACGAGGGATCTAGGCCTATGGGTTAGGTGTCCTCCGTGGGGGTCTTTTAAACTGTCCTGATCCGTATTTACGTCAAGTTTCGGAGGAAACCATAGAAAACTCCGAACGGTTAGGTCGGCGGACGCAACCTGGTTTTGAACCAGACACCTTCCGACTCCCAGTTCAGAGCGCAAATGCGCTCTGCCACTAGTGGGGCCTTAGAGAAGGGAGAAATACTCTGTTTTTTTTTTCTTGAATATAAAAAAACAGTCCCATTTTAGCCATAGAAAAACCACGGGGGAAAGTGGGGGGTCTGGTGATTTTGACCCCCCCCCTCTCCCAATGGGCACCACGATGCCCATGATGCCCCTTGTTCACGATCCTGGTCCTCAGACTTTGATAATATCTTTTCGCATTGCTAAAGCAGGATGCGACATTTAACGGAATGTACTTCAAAAAATTTTCAACAAAATAATTGTTCTTTATCTATTTTGAAAAATTCAACTACCAACAGCTACTAAGACGATGTCTTTGGGAAGGGCATACTCATATGGGCATGGGCGCCCATATGAGTGCTTTTAGAAGTAATCTTATATTTGTAAGGGGCGGCTCATGTCGGTCTTCTAAACATTTTAGTACTAAAATAAAAGAAAAAAGTTCAGTATGCTATAAAACTGCCTACTATACTTAAGTCTTAAGGTAACGCGAACCACCCTTTAGGTCAAGCCACCATTTTCGTCCAATATATAGACGCCCATGGTTTAGTGTATGACATTTTTCATTAAATGGAGAGTAATAATTTTAGATATTCTGTAAGAAAAATATGCGAAAGGCAAAAAGGGGGGGGTCTGTTCCTGCGACCTCTATCTCTAGTTACAGATTGCCGGCTTGGGGATATCCCCAGCCGATCATCAGGTCAAGCCTCGTGTGCGCCCCCTGTATGGGCGCTAATCGTTCAGTGTAAAATGATATTAATTAAATTGAGGGCAATTCTTTTAGATGTTGTGTGAGGGAAAAACAAACAAACGGGGGCGGCTGCTGCCGCCCCCTAATTTTGCTTTCAGGTTGCCGCCCGGGGTGGACCGCCCCCCCCTTGCTCCGCCACTGCTGCACATTATAGAAGTTGACGGCAAAGGAGATTTATAGGCATCAACGGTTGATATGTTATCTGTATAAATTATTACTTTATTATAATTATTTGTTATTGTCCATTGAATTGCCTTCAAAATTGCCAATTGTTCAGCCTGATAAATTGCATTTCTATTGCGTAATCTTACATTAAAATCAAAAATGTATCTATTATCTTTTTTGGCTGTAAAAGCATAGGCTGTCCCCACCTCCATATGTGATCCATCAGTATACAGGGTGAATCTAAACACTTGGGCAAAACTTTAAGGGGTGATAGGGCACACAATAAGGAATCGTAATCACATAGCAATCTGGGGGTCAAAAACACAGTTTTAACTTACCCGGTAATAATCACTTTGGGAAAAGTATTGAAGTGTCCGTCTAATTTCTTAACTAAGTTTCATTAGCAATAGGCTCGCCTCCGAAAATTTCATCCATGAAATAAAATAGAATTTTTAAACTATCAATTTTACTCTTCTGTTTTCGGCGAAAAATATATTAGTTTCTGACGAACAATGATCGGAAAGTGCACTGTTGTTTCGGCACTTTTATCCAAACTGATTATTAACAGCTACACGAAGACGGCGTTGCCGACCCCACATTGCTATGTGCTTCTGATTCCTTATTATGTGACCTATCACCCCTTACAGTTTTGCCCAAGAGTTTAGATTCACCCTGTATATCTCCAAATATTAATTTTGCTTACTTTGTTTAATTTTTTAGCAATTTTTAAATTCTTAATTTCTGTAAACAAGTGAGAGGGTGATTTATTTAAAGCACACTCAAAATTATTAGGTAAAAGTGGTGTATTATTTATAATAACCGGTTTATTTTCAATTAAAATGCAATATTTTTTCAAACTGGACTCTATAGTGATAATAATTGGAGGGATACCTGTTAAAGCATTAAGGGCTATTGTAGAGGCACGTTTAAATGCCTTTGTAAGTTGTAATAGTATTTGCCTTTCTATTAGAATAAGCTTTTCTCTCACAGAGACTGTTAGTGAAAGAAACCAGACTACTGCCGCATAATCTGTCTATTTTTCAAGTACTGTGGCGTATCTGGAGGGAGCACCCACCGGGGGAGCCGACCACGAAAGCGGTTTTCAACTAATAACCCCCCGGAGGACACCTAAAACCGCACTATCATGGCCAGACAAGGAGGAACTATCAGCGGGAAATTAAAGCCAAGCGCGACACTACAACACATTTAAATTTTTAAACTAATATTTGTGCATCATTAATTATCAAACCCCTATATACATACATATTAGGGTGGTCACAAGTTATATGGTGGAAAATTTTTTAATGTTATTTTTTAGGGCACCCCCTAAAAGTTGCCAATTGAATAGAAAATGAGATTGGCAAAATTTTAGCTCAATTGCATAATATTAACCCGTGCCGCATCGAGGTTTAATTCTTGAAAAATTACGATTTTATCCAAAAATACCTAGTTTTTCCTTCATTTAGTATAAACAATTTGCTCTAGAGACCCGGTTCTTGTTTTATTTCATAAAACATGTTGTTGCTTTGAGCTTTTACTCTCAACAAAGCCAATATTTAATGACATTCAGTGTTTTTAGGTCAGTTTGTGAATCGTACCACCAAAATCTGCATTTTTGTAAAATTAGTGAAAAAGAGGCAAACTAAGTATTTTAAGTAATTTTGACCGTCTTTTGTATTATTTGCATTAAAAAAAAAAAATCAAGATTCTCAAAACTTAAACTACAATTCGTGAAATATTTTTATTTATTTGATATGCATTTCTGTGCTTCAGAAGAAAGATCTTGATTTATATTTTAGTTGAAGCACATCTAAGACAAGCCTCTCAAATTTTCTTTATTACGATGCTATTTTTGTTTTCTGTTATTATTTACTTTTAGAATGGACATGGGTGCCCATATGTATGGGCAAGAAAGGGCTATGCCTCCCCTAGCTCCCATATTATCGTTATGATTTACATACTGGTATAACGTAAAAGTGCCTCAACACTAACGCATAATATCTTTCCGGTGCAGGACCCTTGACGTGCAGTAAGACTCTGAAGACAAGAATTTCAAAAACAAATAATTGATCTCATCAAAAGCAGATTTTAAAATTCTGATTTAGAGTGTGTTGTTCTTCACTGTGATGGGAAAATGTTTCCTCATATTTTGAATAAAGAAAATGTAGCGAAAATAACGGTTTTAATTAGCTGTGGCGACGAAGAACAGTTAATAGGAGTTCCTCAGCTTGAAAATAATATGACAATAACTTTTAGGCAAAAGCTGTATTTACAGCAGCTGAAGAATGGGAGGCAGTTGGTAAATTTCAGGCAATGTGTTTTGATACCACTTATTGCCTTAGTGGAACGTGCAGTTTTTGCTGCAGCAATTACTGGATCGAAATCTTCTGTATTTACCTTGTCGCCATCATATTTTAAAAATCACCCTAAAATCTGTTTTGATTGCAAAGTGGGCGAAGCTCTGCTCTTCATCTAAAGTTGGACAAGACAAAGTACAAAACTGCTATTGAAGATGAAACTATTACATAAGGAACACAAAATTTGGAAGAAATTTCAAATTTTCTTGCAGAACATTTAAGAAATCAACAGCTTAGGGATAACTATAAAGAATTAACCCAACTCTGTTTAATTTTTGTAGGAATCTCCCCAAATAGACATTTCTTTCAGAGTACCTGGTGCTGTTCATTATGCCAGGTGGATGTCTAAGGCAATTTATTGTCTCAAAATACTTCTTTTCAGACATCAGGTCTCATTAACAGATTTAGAAAAAGGAGGTATTGCAGACATTTGTTTATTTATAATAAATATTTACATAAAGGCAAGGCTCAACACTCCCACTCAGACTTTAGTCCCAATCAAGACTTAAAATTATTGCAATACTGAAAATTTGATAAAGAGGCTGAAAACAAAGATCTATAAAAGGATAAGCCATCTTTGGTATCTTAACTCGGAGCAAGTTGCATTTCATTTTTTGATGCAACTTGAAGAACAAAATCAAAATAAGCATGGCTGTAAAATTAATTGCATTTGAAAAAAAATGATGATGATGATTTGACAATTTTTTGATTTGAAAGTCTTGCCACTTTAACAAAAAGATGTAAGAGCAACAATTTTTCAACGAAGTGGATTATTTATTGAACAAAGAAGTTATTTTTTTATTTCATCTCGAACAGTGATTTTTTTTAAAAGAGATTTAATTTTAATACACAATTTTTGAATACTGATCCCGATGTATATTGTGAAAATCAGTATTATTTGAAAGAAATAAAAACTGAAAGCTTTTAAGGCTTTAAATGACTTAGATGAAAGGGGAGTAAAATTAATATCAGGATTCAATTCCTATTTAACTGAGGATGAGGAACAAAAGCAGTTTTTACTATAGGTAGTATCCGAATGTAGAAAAACTTTTCCAGACTCTTCAAAAGAAACATTATCTATATCTTGCCACTTTAACAAAAAATTGTAAACAAAAATAATTTATTTTTTTTTATAATGTGCTTCCTCTTAGATACATAACTTTAATAATCAAATACATCCAAATGTTAGTCGTTCTCAATTTAATGCCTTCTTTGACCTTATTTTCTGTTAATTCTTTTACTTAAATTTCATTTTTTTTATTATTTCAGTTTTTTTTAATTACAAGCCTTTATTTTGTACACAAAAAAGAAAGAAAAACAAAGAAAAACAAAGGAGGATAAAGACGAAATATAATTTGTTGAACTTTCATAAATAAGCCAACATTTAGGATTCAGATCGTATCTAGTCCTGAAAAAAAAGCATAGATGTGTGCTTTTTTAGGACTAGATATGATCCGAATGTTACCCTTTGAGCGTTTTGGAAATGGGCAAATAATCTAAAGTTGTTTCCACGGTAAAATTTTCATGCAATTTTTAAATTATAAAAAAAAATAAAAATTTTAAATTATAAAAAAAGAAAAAATTTTAAATTATATAAAAAAGAAAAAATTTTAAATTATAAAAAAAAATAAAAATTTTCACAGGAAGATTTGCAATTATTTAACAGAAAGGCTTCTAAATTACATACAAGTTTTAATATTAAACATATTTTATGGTATCTCAGTGTTACAAATGATTATTATTATAGATGTACTGCAGTGAAAACTGGAATAAAGTGGACGGGATTTGACATCACAACAGCTTGGAGGGTTAAATCTGTAAGTTTTTATATAAAAGTGATGTGTGACTCATCAAGGCGGGAAGTTTTCTTCTGAAACGAGAACAACATCATGTTTCTAGACTCAATTTTATCCATTTTATGAAGGAAAGACTGCTTTTTTATGAAAAACCGCGATTTTTCTAAACTTCAACATCAATGCGGCACGGGTTGATATTATTCAAATGAGCTGAAACTTTGCCAATCTCATTTTTGAGCCTATTGACAACTTTTTGGGGGGTGCCGCCCCAAAAATTCGAAAGTTGATTTCTTGTGACCACCCTGATACATATACAAATATACACATCCATATTTTCCAATACTATTATAATGCTGTGTGAGGATACAAACTGCAATCTAAACATACAACTTAAAATACATTAAAAACAAAAACAACAATATATACATATATACACATACACATGCACACACATATTCACATATATACACATATATACACAGATATTCATCATGTAATATAGGCACCTTCTTATAAACATTGAAGCCTTCATATAAGCATAAAATAGCAACATCCCATAAATATAAGTAAGTTCATCCACATATTACGCATCACACTAGTACTGTTATGGTAAATTTTTCATCCAAGATATTCTAAATATAACTTCTGCAATTCAGCGTAAATAAGACATATTTGCCGTAAGTAGTTTTTACATTGTGTTAAAAATAAAAATTGTTGATATATATCCATACTATTATTAGATCTGAAGTGATTATGGGACAGTTTTCAAAAATGTAGTGCAATGGGTGACCCTGATGGCCGCATATACATAGATCATCATCCAGTTTTTCAATCTTATACATATAAATCGGAAAATAACCGTTGCCAGTCAGAAAAGGAACAATAACAGGATGAATGATTGTTTGGGAAAATTTCACAGTTTTAATAAAATTATATGTATAGCGACCATTACTTGAGTTAATCCATTAATCTTGCCAGGTATTTATAATTTCCTGTTTAATAAGTAAATCTATGTATGAAGTAGGATATGGAATATTGACATTTACGGCGTATCTGGAGGGCGGGAAAACACTAGATCGGCGGGAAGACGAAGATCTCTTCCGAATAGCAACTGGGAAGGTGCGAAGCCGGTAGTCTCATGGACGGCACAAGCAGGAAGAGGGGGAGGAAGGCCAGCAGGAAGAGGGGGAGTTTCTTGTCGCAGTCCTCTTGATTCCTAGATACCAGGTGTGAGATGTTGTTCAAAATAGTGTGATTAAAGTTGTCCACCATGCCGTCGGATTATGGGTTTAAAGGCGTAGTCTGGGTTTTGTCAATTTCGAGAAAATGACACAGTCCTTTAAAAACTGAGGAGGTAAAGTTTGTTCCTTGGTCGAAATGAAGTTGCAGACGAGTTCCTACCTGGAAATCCATTCTTGCACCAATACCACTGCCACGGTCGTAGCTTCTTGATCGGGAATAGGATACGCTTCGGGCCATTTAGAGAAATAGTCGGTGACAACTAGGATGTATTTGTTGCCATACGAAGGCGTCCCAAGATGTCGAGGGCAATTCTTTCAAAAGGCGCTCGTACATTATAACGATGTAGTTTTCCACGGCTACGATTCTTCGGGCCTTTACGGGCAGCACAGGCGTCACCAGCTTGACACCATTTTTCGACATCGTCTCGAGCCCTAGCCCATCATAAATGCTCGCGATCTCTCTGCGGGTTGTTCATTATGCCAAAATGGCCCCCAGTTAAGCCATTGTGCAGCTCTTCTAGAACCTTCGGATTCTTCGAACGAAGGAGTACTAACTGCCATCGTAGCATTTTGCCGTCGTCCGACTCCCATTTACGGTACAGGACTCCATTTCTCAGGCGAAGCGAATCTCATAAAGCCCTATATTGTTTCGCTGCCAGACTACCTGACGATATTTCTAGCCAGCTGGGCTTAGCGCAAGATTTTTCAATTAACTCCACAATAGGTTTAATGGCGCTATCAGCTGACTGGTCCCCCCGAACATTTTGTCCCTCCGGGGATCTTGAGATGGCGCCGGTGATGTAACTTGGCGGACAACGGGATGTTTCAGACGGTAATTCTTCTCTGCCCTGGAGCAATAGTGACAACTTTCTATGCAGGGCCTTCTCGATAAAGCATCTGCGTTTCCATGAGATGCTCCTTTCCGATGACGTATTTCTGTCATACTCTTGTAGACTATTCTTCTATCCACCTGGCTATCTGGCCCTCCGGATTCTTGAAATATAGAAGCCAGGTTAACGCTTTGAAGACGTTCGGTCGATTTTTTAACCAAGTGGTAGAACACCTTTAAGGACGGGCTTGGTTCATATTTCGACCAACTAATGCTTTCCACCTCTGTAATTGTTAACCTGTACTGGACCGGCGGGGAGAGATGTTCACATCCATCCATCAATTCAGTTGCACCCCAGTTCCTGAAAAGGAGAATATACGCTTAAAGGTAATCCCCTTGTTCAAGAAGTTCGTTTTACTTCGAGGGCGGGAAAGAGTAATCCATCAATGATTGTGCACAAATAGCAGCTTCAGCTAAGAGTCACTGAAATGGGGGGAAAGCATTTTTCAGATGCTCCCGTCCTTCTGAAAGAGCACGGCCAAAATTTCCCCGCCGGGAAAAGGTTAAAGAGGCATGGTCCGTTCGGAGCAGGAACTTTCGGCCGTACAGATAATGATGGAAATGCTCCACGGTCTTGACGATAGCAAGAAGTTCCTTTCTCCTAACACATTAGTTACGTTCTGCCTTTGAAAGGCACTTGCTCCAGTAAGCAATCACGTGTTCTTGGCCATCTCTCTCCTGGGACAAAACTGCTCCAACACTCTCTTTACTTGCGTCTGTGTCCAGGATAAATGGCTTCTTAGGGTGAGGATACGATAATAGCAGCAAAGGCGTTTCGGCCGTCTTGAGTTCATCGAACACATCCTCACATTCTGCAGTCCACAGGAATTTTTGTCCAGAAAATCAGTTAATTTGTGAAGTGGCCTTGCAATTTGAGAAAAACCCTTCATTAATTTTCGATAGTAAGTACACAGTTCGAGAAAACTTCGCAGTTCATGGACATTCTCAGGAGGACTCCAGTTCTTGACTGTGGACATCTTTTCGTGATCAATTCGGACTCCGTGGACGGTTATTATATGTCCGGGATAACGTACTTCCCGACGAAACAGGTTGCACTTGCATGGACTCGTTTTCAAGTTTGCCCCTTCAATATCTGCAGCACCTTTCGGATGTTCTCTAGATTTTCTTCAAAATTATTTCCAACGATAATGATGTCGTCCAAGTACTCGAGACACGCTTCGTAGGAAAGTCCTCTCAACACTGTCTCGATCAGACGCTCGAATGTAGCCGGTGCGTTGCAGAGTTCAAAAGTGATAACTTTGCACTGCCACAATCCTTATGGTGGTTACGTTTGCTCCAGTATCAATCACCATGTGGCATGGAGAACCATTAACGTATCCTAGTACGAAGAGTCCATTACTGCCGAAATTCACTGATGAAATCTGTAAGACTTTTAAATGAGGCTTTTGAATATCCCGCAGCCTGCGTTCCACAAGGTGGTATCTCTCAGTCTTCGTTAATGGGCTTCTCTGGTATACTGGCAAGGGCGTCAAAATCTCCTACCTTCGTCACTCCGATGGTTTGTAGTACGTTAATTGCGTCTCCGCTAAGAGAAAGGGCCAGTTTCGATTTCTCGGAATCGTCCCAGCTATTCGCTTTGGCGACAATTTAAAATTGGTTCTTGTATGCTTCCAAGGTAGTCTTTCCGTCAGAAGGCGTTAGTTTCACTGCTGGGCGGCGTGAAGACAACCTCATGTTTTCAGGTATCTTTCCCAGCTTTACTGAACTGTCCAGTTTTTTTATAACTTGTTCTCTTTCATTTCCTCAATTCTATCCTCGTATTCCGCTTGATTTTCTTCTAAGAGCGACATTCTCTTCTCCATTTCCTCTTGGCCTTGCTTAATTTCTTCTAAATTTTCTTGAGTTTTCTCTATCTTGTCCTCCAATTTTTCGTGATTTTTCTGTATTTTCTCCAACCCGGTTTTCATCCCTGTTATGAAAACGAGGGTTATGCCTCCACCAGATGGAGTTAGGGGTACTACGATTGTCCCTTTTCGCCCCCATCCTTTGAGGCTGTGAGAAACTCTTCAGAGATGATCGAGAGTTCGGACCGAGAGGTCTATGTTGAGCCTGCAAACTGCATTTTCGAGAAAGGCGGTGCCTCAAGATTATTTTTCAAGGAAAATGTTTTGTATATATTTTTAAACGATGTACATAAGTCATGTAAATAAAATTTTGTTAGACCAGAAAAATGACGACCCGGCTTTCCTTCACGCATTCTTATAGGACCCAGAGCACTCCTCCCACCGCAATTCGAGAGAAAGAGGTAAGTGACCTCTTTTAATTAATTAAAAAAATTATTGATATTTTTTTCCCTCTCCGCCCGGACGGTGTCCTGCTTAACCGGAGAGATCTCTTACTGTGTTTTTGTTACCTAGTAAAGTGGCGATCCTTCCAGGATTTTGTTAGTGTTTTGGAAATTTTTAGTAATGGAAAATTAGTAAAATTACGAAGGCCGGTGAGAACCAATTTCACCAAAACCACAAATGCTCTGAAAAAAGAGCTTGCTAATGAATTTGTGGATGAAGGCTCTCTGAGGGACAAACTCACTAAATTGGTCGATTTAAAGGAAGAGCTATCCAATTTAGATAGCAAGATTCTTGATGCACTTCTGGACAAAAAAGATGTAACAGACGAGGAAATTTCGAAAGATTATGGGAGCGCGGAAGAATATTCCGACTTGTTTATAACTATGAAAAGACTAGCGGATAGTAAGTTAGAAAATTCTAACAGAGCTAATTCTCTAGAGGGTACCGTTTCGAATACATCCAGTTATAGACTCCCCGAAATAGAACTAAAAAGATTCGATGGCCAATTGATAAATTATCTCCCATTCTGGGCTCAATTCAAACAAATTCATGATAACGATGAACTGAGTAAAGTGGATAAATTCCATTATTTATATCAAGCCATGCAATCTGGAACAAAATCTCGAGAATTTATTGAGGGCTACCCGGCTACCAAAGAAAATTACCAAAAGGCAATTTTGGCGTTAGAACAGCGTTTTGGGAGAAAAGAGCTCTTAACGGAGGTTTATGTTAGAGAACTACTTAAGCTAATAATTAGTAATATAGGAAATAGCAGAGAAAAATTGTCTTTAGGCAAACTTGTCGACAAAAATGAAGCTCATTTAAGAGCATTAGAGTCAATGGGGGTGGATTCAGAAGCGAACGCTGCCTGGCTATTTCCTCTGGTCGGAAGCTGCGTATCAGAAGATATTTTACGAGCTTGGCAGAGACTTCTTCTCTCTTCTCTCTTCTACCCACAGCGTATCGAATTACCCTCAAGCTTCCCCCCTTGCTAGAGAAAACGCTCACTCTGTAGTAGAAAATGGTCTAGTCCCCCAAGTTCCCCCTAAGCAGCGTTCTGGATTGTGCTCTCTCGTGTCTTTCTTGCATAACAAAGTTCTAAACGAGGAAAGGTTATGGTTGGCGAAAGAGAGCTTTGACAGGACTGGGGATACTCAAAAAGATAAATAAAAATGTAAGAGGCCAGCTGGACCGAGCTCGTTGGGATTGCAGGTGTCATCGAAAGCTAATAGCTGTATATTTTGCAGTATGGATTCGCACGAAAGTAGACACTGCTGTACAGCTGTGTCCATGACTATGAAAGAAAGAGTTACGAAATTAAAAGATAAAAGGTGCTGTCTAAAATGTTTGAAGCCTGGTCATTTCGCGAAATCCTGTCGCAGTTTTATACAATGTCAGGTATGTTCGAAAGCGCATCCCGTTGTACTTTGTCCCGACATAAGCACGCGTAAGGAACCGGCCAATAAAAGTGAAACGGAAAGATCGGAAATAGCGCAGAGCAGTGTAATTCAGAGGGAGTGCGATAACTCAATAATACTCATGACAATAAACGTAGAAATATTTTGCAAAGGGTCTAAAAGAGTACGGGCGCTCCTTGATTGTGGCTCTCAACGCTCATATGTTAAGGCATCCACTGCGCCGGAAATAGGGTTAGATCCCATTGGCTCAGAGAATATCTCTCACGCCGTGTTTGGCGGTTCAAAAACTGACTCCGAACCTCACAATAAGTACCTCTTGAAACTTGGTTCAACTAGCAAGTATTTGAAAGAAAAGTTCGAATTTGAATTTCTAAGTCAGGAAACTATATGTGGGAGTGTTCCTAGGTTAAGGTTAAATGAGAATTTGATCAAAGAACTTAAACAAAATAAAATATGGTTGACAGAAGTAGGATCCGATAGTTCCGAAGTTGAGGTGCTTTTGGGTGCTGACATATATGGAAAATTACTTACGGGATATGTTAAACAATTGCAAGGGGGCGTGACAGCCATTGACACAAAATTAGGATGGACCGTGTGTGGAGAAATCGGCAGTAAAGAACCAAGCTTAACTGATGAGATCACGCTATTAACAAATCTTTGCGTTAAGAATTTAGAAATTTCTGATCTGTGGAATCTAGATTGGCGATTGTCAAATAGTGGCGATTTGTCAAAAGCTTCAGAGGAAGAACTAGCTATGGCACAGTTTGAAAATTCTTTGAGTAGAAGTAATGAATGGCGATACTGTGTGTGGTTTCCGTGGTTGGAGAAACAAAATGAAATTCCGAACAGCACGGTAGACCCAGTCAATATACTAGGTCTCAGATGAGATAGGATAGACGATACGTTATTGATAACAGTCAAATCCGACTTTAAAATAAGAACTTTATCAAAACGTGAAATTTGGTCGATCACCCAGAGTATTTTTGACCCTTTGGGATTTTTGTCTCCATTTTTACTGAGAGCTAAACTGCTCATACAGCAAGCTTGGATTATGAAGACAGACTGGAACACTCCCTTGCCAGATAACATAAGGGGAAAGTTTGAAATCTGGTTCAAGGAGTTACAGGAGTTAAGAGAAATAAAAATTCCGAGACGAGTACGATTTGGCAAAAAAACTGGTCGATGCACGTATTTTGTGGCGCAAGCCAGAGCACGTATGCAACAGTGATATTTTTGAGATGTGCTGTCCCGGAAGTTACCGTTCGATTGTTTGGATCCCGATGTAGATTAGCACCCTTAAAGAAAATGACCATTCCTAGGCTGGAATGACTGACATGTGTCATTGGGGCTAGGTTTAGTGCATTTATAAGGGATTCAATGAATATTTCTCCTGTTTCCACGCATTATTGGACCGATTCCACCACATGCTTAGCGTGGATTAAACGTAGTGATCAGTGGGGGACATTCGTCGGGAATAAGGTAAGAGAAATTTCAAAATTAACTGACCCAGATAGTTGGAGACTAGTCCCCGGTAAATTAAATCCCGCAGATTTGCCCTCTAGGGTTGTAATGCCAAGGAATTAATAGAAAGTAGGTGAGTGGCCCTGAGTGGTTGAAATCGGGTGAATAAAATTGGCTTAGTCCAGATGTGCATCCAGATGAGACTAAAATAAATTCAGAACGGAAGAAAACGCAAATTTCAAATTTAAGCATAAAAGAGGAAAAATTTGCTTTCTTTCAAAATATATCAAAATTCTCTCGGATTGCGCGTGTTCTGTGCTGGGTCAAAACATTTATTCTAAAGGCCCAGGGAAAAAGTGTTCCCCCTGAAATTATATTGCATGCTTCTGAGAAGCAAGATGCAGAAACCTGTCTCTGGTTGATGATACAAAAAGAGACATTCCCGTCCGTTAAATCCATCAACAATTTGGTGACTGTCAAAGACCAATCGGGACTTCTCAGAGTCAAAATGAAGATACTTGATAGAGACGACGAATTTAGCTTTCTGTACCCGGTGTTATTTCCTAAGAGCCACCCTGTCGTGGAGACTCTGATATGAGAATACCATCACACCCACAATCCTGCTGGTGTGCAAATTTTAGCTGCAAAACTGCGTGAAAAATATTGGTTGATTTCATCCCTTCGTGTCATAAGAAACGTCGTATCCAAATGTGTGACGTGCAAAAGATACAAAACAAAAGCCACCGCGGCGCCTCCCATACATCTCCCGCTAGATCGGGTGAGAGATGCCTGTGTATTCAAAATTATAGGCATCGATTTGTGTGGCCCCCCTTTACCTGAAGTCACGAGCAAAGGTATGGGTCGTCCTCTTCACGTGTGCAGTCTATCGAGCTCTCCATCTAGAACTCGTCTCCAGTCTTAGTACGGAAGCTTTTGTACATAGACGATTCATTGCGAGAAGAGGGAGACCCGCTACAGTATACACCGACAATGCCACCAATTTTACGGGCACAGAAAACGCCTTAAAATCCGTCGATCGGAGCAAGACTGCAGCCGAAAGCTAGCTCTCTGCCATCAATTGGAAATTCATCCCCCCTAGTGCAGCGTGGAAAGCGGATGGTGGGAGCGGCTGATCAGATCTGTGAAGGAGCTCCTTGTCCAAGTCTTAGGTCGCACCACTTTAAACCAGGAAGAGCTCTAAACTGTTTTGTGCGATGTAGAGGCGACCAACAACAGTAGACCTCTAACCTATTTAGCTGAGGATCCGGAATCCTTCGTACCAATATCTCCATCTATGTTACTGCAAGAGGTGTGTGAGACCGGTGTACCTGAATTTGATAACCTTGACAAACAAAGTCTGAATATCAGATTCAAGTACTGCCAAAATCTACGTCAAGCATTACGAAATCGATTCCGGAAGAAATATTTAGGCCAGCAAGTGCAACGACCAACTCAAATCCAACAAAGTTTACAAGTTTGTGATGTTGTCCTAGTCGGCATGGACAACAAAAAACGTCTACTTTCGCCCATGGGTATTATAGAAAGTGTTTTACCAAGCCGTGACGGCATTGCAACAGTCGTGAAAGTAAAAACGAAATCAGGATCTTTAATAAGACCAATACAAAGACTTTTCCCTGTGGAAATATCGATAACTAAGGACCCGGTAGTGAAAACTGTGTTTGAAATTCGATCACACCGTGGCAGATTACTGAAAATGCCAGAAAGATGTGACTGAGAACAAAAACTTTGCCAAAAAAATAGACACTTTATTTTGAACCTTTTGCAATTAGAACTTTAAGTACTCTAGGACATTTAAAAAAAAAGATTATAGTGTGTATAATATTTTGTATGTGAATTGCACAGGAATTTTTGTCATTGCTTTTTAACCCTTAAATGCATAGCGATGCATATATGCATCGTATTTTTCAGTGCCGGATTAGAGTAGAAGCCAAATTTCTTACGCCAGTTTCATATATAAAATATAGTTTTTTTTAAATAATAAATGATTCATATGGATTCATTCATATGGAATGATTTATATGATTCATATCGTGAGTAATAAAAGTTTCACATAATTCTTTCAAACTGGTTGTCCTTGGAGAAATGAATTAGTTATTCATAAAACTGATTTAAGAAATTTAACTTATACTCGTGGCTATCGTGCGAACGAGAAAAAAATTCATGCATTTAACCCATTCGTGCCTGGATATTTTTGCGACTTTCTTCGATTTTTGCTAACACCAGCAGTAATTGATAAATTTCTGATGTCAACTTTTTGAACAAGGGATGATTTCATTTTAAATCGTTATGTATAAAAATTGAAATGTCAACATCCTAGTTGCCATATTAAAATATTTTGTGGAATTGAGGTTCAATACTCGCGAATAAAGGCTAGGAAAAATAAATAACGTTTTCGAATGATAGCGATAATGCCGTCCCAAAAAAGGGACGCTAGGCATAAATGGGTTAAGGGTTAACCTTTATATCTGTATTTAATTTTAAATATGTTATTGGAATTCGGTGCTCCTAATTCCAAGGTGGGAGGATGTTATGAAAACCAGGGTTATGCCTCCACCGGATGGAGTTAGGGGTACTACGATTGTCCCTTTTCGCCCCAATCCTTTGGGGCTGGGAGAAACTGTTCAGAGAGGATCGAGAGTTCTGACCGAGAGGTCTATGTTGAGCCCGCAAACTGCATTTTCGAGAAAGGCGGTGCCTCAAAATTATTTTCGAGAAAAATGTTTTGTATATATTTTTAAACGATGTACATAAATCATGTAAATAAAATTTTTGTTAGACCAGAAAAATGACGACCCGGCTTTCCTTCACCCATTCTTATAGGACCCAGAGCACTCATCCCACCGCAATTCGAGAGAAAGAGGTAAGTGACCTCTTTTAATTAATTTAAAGAATTATTGATAATTTTTCCCTCTCCGCCCCGGACGGTGTTTGGCTTAACCGGAGAGATCAATTTATGTGTTTTTGTTACAATCTCTTCTTGTCCGGCTTCAATTTTCTTTTCAAAATCGGCTTGTCCGGATTTCATCTGTTCCAATCCGGTTTCTAATTTCTTCTCTAAATCGACTTGTCCGGATTTCATATCAGTTTTCATCTCCTCTATCAGTTTGTTAAGGTCTTCCATTTTCATTGTCCACACCATGCACTGGAGAATTTAAGTCTTTCTTTAGAATACCGATTCTGACACCAAATGTTGCAGAGAACTCTGCTTGTACCCGGGGTTCGTCGTTCTAGAGTCCAGTTGGTGTAGAAAGTTCTTGTAAAAAGTCTATTTGTCAGGATGGAACACAAACTTTATTGCTTCTAGAACTTAGTCAAATAATCAGCTGTACAATATTCACAGGCACTAACGGCCAGTAGCTCGTTTATTTCAGTCCACTCAGTACCGAAGCTTTGAGAAATGCTGTAATTCTCACACAAAATAAAACACTTCCACAGGTAAATTCAGTGGAAATATACGAAGGATAACACTAACACTCCCTCAAGACTCAACAATCAAGAATTTACACACTGCTCTTAAAAATCGGTTTCGTAAAGAAGCGCGACAACACCGCTTCTATCACAGAGCAATGCGCCGTACTCCTCGGACACTCGATTCACTCTCGACAGGAGCTCATCCCACACTGAACTGAAGACTCTGACAGCTTGTATTTATATTCGACGCAGAAGCTACAAGAAGCTTCCAGAAAAGTCTATTTCTCGAAGATTGCACATAAAGCGGGAATTACGTCATAGAAGAGAAATACTAGGTTATTATGTGATTTTAATGCGGCAAAAGCAACTTTACAAGCCCCATTGGGAAAATCGCAACAAATGACCAAAATATCGCCAACCTTGGCGACTTTTGGCGAAATATCGCCAAATTTGCGCCAAGTTACCGAAGACCTAGGACCAATATTTCTCGAGATTTCTAGAACCGCCATAGGAAAACAATGGGAAAACCAAAACCTCCGTATCTCCGGTTCTAGTCATCCGATTTTGATGCAACAGAAAGCAAAATTCAACTATTTGAAGCGTAGAACACGAATTTTGAACTATTTTAAGCTTCAGAACAGCGCGTTGCCCCGAAAATTCGTAACAGTATTTTCTTTCAATCATGTAAATTCATTTTTAAGGCATATCGGCAAGTAGACGAGTCATGTTTCTTTTCGCAAAAAATGCACGTGTTCGAATCTGCGGCGTCGAATAGTCCGAGCACAGTAGGAGTTTCTCCTTCTCCGCTTTCTCGCACTTCCCCAAGGAGAAAAGAATGTTTCGACGTTCGCCGAGAATCAAAACCAGAACCCTTACGGGTGCTGGTGTTTTACTTATCTTCCAACCAGCACGCCGTCTATACTTGATTCAGATAACTTAGAGCAGGGACTTTAAAATGAGTACACATTCATTGTTAAAA
This sequence comes from Cheiracanthium punctorium, assembly GCA_038373885.1. NCBI lineage: Eukaryota > Metazoa > Arthropoda > Arachnida > Araneae > Cheiracanthiidae > Cheiracanthium > Cheiracanthium punctorium. The sequence goes on along the minus strand of JAWZYV010014667.1, from coordinate 139,438 downwards.
CTAGGAAACTTTATTAACTAAGAACAGGTATAAAAGTGAACATCGTAAAGTTAAAACATTGTTAATTAAAACCAAGTGAAACGTTAAAATACATCTTGTTGAAAGAGGAAGCTGCAGCTTGCTGTCGCAGCAGCCCTTGCTTATATACGCTCGTGCCCATGAACAAAGCCAGCACGAGCACGGTTGAGTTGTCCCTGCAGATCCTGACCAACGTCACCACTCGTTAATTCTGCTGTGGCTTTCACAATCGGCGGCAAGGCAGGAAATTTGCCCGACACTGCCACCGCACCCTTTTTCGTTATTCAAATTCTCTCCTCTCCGTCAAATTCAGCTTTTAAAAATTTCATCAGAGTTTAATTTATTTGATTTTTCAGGTTTGTAGGTTTTCAGACTCATGCTTCTTTCCCATACTGGCAGGCCCGGACTGGGAGGGAGGGGCCCGCCCGTCTCAAGAGAAGGGGGGGCCCGGGTTATTGTGCAACCGATAAATAATAGAATGTGTTAACTTTCGAGGTATGGGGAGGTATGGTGTTATTATTAATTAATTATGATTCATAATTAATGCATTAATAAAATATTGATCTATTAATTAATATGCGTCATTCATATTAATTAATCCCGTGTTCATTCGGGAACTTCACTCAAAAAAATTTGAGAACTACATTTAAAATGAAGTGTTTTGAAGCCTTCTGGGGCGCAATTGCAGCTGCAAAAATTTTTTTATGTGTCAACCCAGACAGCACAGCAAAGTTGCATCAAACTTGCAGCAAGCTTGATTTATCAAGTCAGTAAACTTAAATTAAGCTTGAAAATTTCAAGCGTAATTTCAAGCTTAAAAAAATTTCCTAAATACACGGGGCGCCGGTTGGCGAACTCGACCCACATATTTTACTTTGCCCCGCATTTTACCCTCTACGCTGAAATTTCAATTTGACTTAATCTGTTTCCATAAAGTGTTCGCAGCTGGAATAGAACCGGGGACCTTGGGGTTGGCAGTGGAGCTCGCTATCCATTCAGCCACTAAGCCTATGGCAGCTATGACTAAAGTTTGAAGTGACTTATCACGCTGTTTTCTGGCCAGATTGATAAGTGGGCGATATGTTATTTGTTTCTTTTATTTTTCCATTGGGATGCATCAAAATTAAAATAATGTTATGTGTGATTTAGAGACTCTACTAATATGGAAATAAACATAATATAAACTTAACAGCAGCACACGTTTTAAAACTTTCAAAATCGAGACAAACGGCTGATTTTGAAATCAATGTCGTAGTATAATTGTATCTGATTTTGAAATCAATGTCGTAGTATAATTGTATTTTATTTTGAAGAATTGGAACAGCTTTAGTATGGTCCCTTTTTGGCGATTTTTTGATTTGGCGACAAAATCTTGTCGCCAACCCAAGTTTGCCTTGCCGATGCCAATTGTAAACAATATGGCGGATCGGATGGCGCTGGTTCCGAGATAATTGATCGTCGCCGTTAATTTTGCTATGATTTATTTTAATGGCTTTTAAATATTTTTATGAAAAAAAAATTAAACAGATAACAAGCTTACATGTACATATAGATTCGGTTTAATAAAATTTAATAACTTTTCTTTAAACAATGCAAACAAATAATATTCTAAAGGCAATACCTCACAAAATAACAAAAGAAAATTAAAATACATTTTAGCATTCTGACAAAAGACTACGTAAGCAAAATAAAAAACTAATTCAAATCATAACGAACAATGCTTATCTCGTACCTTAATTAAAATCGCTAAATTGTTTCAATATTGAAATAATAAAATCAAAATATCAAATATTATATTAATAACGGAATTATTTGTTGCTCCTACCATTAACAAATAAACAAAGGTAATAATAACAAATAAAAACTAACAATGCTTATCACATACCTTGATTAAAATCTCTAAATTATTCCAATATGGAAATAATAAAATCAAATTATTTCACTGTATTAAATATTAATAACGTAATTATTTGTTGCTTCTACCCTTAACAAATAAACAATGGAGAACGCAAATATTAATCTGAAACGTACTATCAAAAGAATGCTTATTCATACAAAACTGTATGTAAACAGTCAGTATGAACCTGAACAGCCGTTTTAAATTTCAAAAATAATTAAATAATAATAAAATTTAATGTAAAATAAAGCCATTAAAATAAAACCATAAAGCACATAGCAGATCAACCATTTGAACGAACCTCCCGCGCTAAGAAATACACAGGGCTCAAAAAGTTCATGAAAGGAACAAATGATCACGATTTGCCGGACGAACACGAGCGCATCCGTGACGTCACGGAAGAATCCACTTTCAGCCCGAGGTTAGGGTTACCGCTCCGGAGCATCCGACGGCGGGGTTACCATATTGGCATCCTTTATCGCGCCAAAAAAAGTCGCCAAAAATAAAGCGCGCCAAAGGGACCATACTAAAGCTGTACCGAAGAATTTCCATATTTGGAAATATAGAATCTTTTTTTTTTAATTCTATGGTCAAGTACATTTATGACTGATTAATTATTTTGTGGAGGCCGGATTACGCCTCATTCTACCAAACATAAAGTGAAGTATATTAACTAACTAAATTGTGTTAATTATATTAAAATTTATTTTTAGGGATAATTAATTAGTTAATGGAATTACTAATGTTAATTAGATGTAAATAAAACTAAAACTCCCCTCGTGTTACACTTCAGAGGGGCTTATCCCAGTCATTCTTTCCCGTTAGAGTTTTTAATGTCCATTCTCCTTCTCGCCTACAGCGACAGATGGCGCCATCAGCGCAATAATCAAACTAATGGATTGAAATGTCAACCTTGTATTAATACGTCAAATTCAAGTCAATGTCAAGCTTGATTTAAGCTTATGCACTGTCTGGGAAACTTCATTAAAATGCTATCAGTATAGCACTTTTTTTTTAATTTTCTTTCTTTTTTCTGTTTGGGGGGCCCGCGCTCTGCAGGGAGGGCCCGCCGAGGGTGGGGGGCCCACCCGTCTGCAGACAGTCGGACACACTGGCCAGTCAGGGCCTGCATACTCGTATTATATCCTCCGGTAAACAACTTTCAACGAGAAGACACAAGATCGAAGCGTATTTATTTGAAATGACACCCAGGGAATTTAAAACTAGTATATGCGATGGTACTTTATCATACTATAAACTGGCTAGGCGCGTTCTTTTTCGACCCATAGAATTACTTAAGACTAAATTGAGTAATTCTCTGACGTGTAGTTCTATGAGCAAATCCTCTCTACCGAATCTTGCTTTCAAGCATTCAATTGCTTGATCGTAATTTTTTTTAGAAGAGGGAAATAAATCAAAGAGTTCTCGACCACGGGATCCTGCAACAGTCGCCTGTCATGAATAAATATCTTCCGGCGCTATGTTTGCATCTTCGTATTTTTCTAAATTGACCCCAGAAACCGAGCCACTCCTTAATTTCCCCATTAAACCTTTTCAGCCCTACTTTCGGTAATGTAAACCGGCGTTTATTTGTCATAGCTTCTCTGGAAACACTAGAGTTGTCATTATCAGTAGTTTTTAATAACTTATCAGCTTTCGTTTTAAGTCGTATAAATTTTTCTTTATAAGATTCCTAATCATTATTTTCTGCATCAAAAGTCTGCTGAGAACATTTCGAGTCGTCAGCTAATAACTCGTGAATTTCTTTCTCTTTCTGATCGAATGCACACAATTTTTCATTTAACTGGTTCATTAATACTTCTATTTCATCAATATTTTGATCAGTAATTCCTAAGTATTCTTCCAGGATGTTAGCGATTCCCGAAAAACCACTTTGCAATGGCGTGCGTAATTTCTTTAGACCCTCCATCGTTTATATTAAGTATGAACTATCTTAAATCTATTTTTATTAGTTTTAAGCTTAATATTCTATGTAAAAGCAAACGCCCACCCGGTTACACCAATATTTTCTGAGTGGATCTTTAAGAACAAGAAAAGGTATCGCATACCTTTATTCCACTTCTTTTTTGTTTGGGCGTCTGCTTCCACCTTGCAAAGGCAGGGTCATCAGGCTTTCATCAAAATACAGCAAACTTTATTTATTACACACTACAGAAAAAATATCGAAAGGTTATATACATATTTACATTAAAAGATTTTTAACGCCTTACACCCTCCAAAAAAAGTATTCGAGCAAGAGAGATATTTCCTACGTTGGTTTCGTATATTAAAAATTATTTATCATAGAATATGAATCAGGCTATCTATAAATATGACTTTCCATATTTCTATCAAGTTGTGCGTTTTTCAAAAGCTCAATTATTATTCGCAAATCTAAAATTGGAAATTTCTCTCTTGCTCGAATACTTTTTTTTGGAGGGTGTACATATACGTCCGCGCGCCCTCCAGTCTGCGTTTTGTCTGATCTGTTCTCAGTTCAGTTCAGTTAGATGGGGAAAATGCAGCACAGTGGCGACACTTTTAAGTTAATTTCTTTTTTCTCGGCCGGGGGGGCGCTCGCCCCCTCAACCCCCCCTTTAATCCGTCCTTGGACACACATTCTGTTTGTTTTTAAAATTAGTTGTTATTGATATCGTTTGATTATATACTTAATGTATTATAAACTATCACTGAATGAAATTATAATAGTAATTTATGGATAGTGATAGGTGGCCCACTTCTAGATCAATGGTTTACTAAATGCTCTAGAAGGGGGCCGAGGGGGACCCACTACTGCCGCATATGCTTTTCCTCATATGTTCCAGTAGTGGGCCACATGCATAGCTGCCAACTTTTTCGCATTTTTTCAGAAGATTTTGCTCGACTATTTTCTTTTCGGTTACTTGATGTCAAAATAAATCGGGAATTTTGATGTGAAATTAAACCAAAAAATAAAGGATCGAGCAGTGTATGTTAATGAACTAAAATCTAGAGAGAAAAGGACTTCCTAATAGTTGAAAACTATTTATTCAACATCCATCTAAAGATTAAATATCCTCAATGCTGAAATCAGAACTTACAATGAAGTATCCAGAATTAACATACACCTTTAATAAAACATTGGCTGTTTGAGAAAAAAATGTAAATCTCATGTGTGTAGAAGCTATAAATAAAACATTTTATCTGCCTTTTTCGTGTATTTTTTATAGGGTATAACATCAACGTACTGTTATTATTATTATATATAAAGATTTCATTCTATTTTTCTTAGACATTTCACAAATCTAGGTTACCCATTTTTGGTATGCCCACTACTGGTACAACCTCCAAAAAAAGTATTCGAGCAAGAGAGAAATTTCCTATATTGGTTTCGTATATTAAAAATTATTTATCATAGAATATGAATTAGGCTATGTATAAATATGAATTTCCATATTTCTGTCGGGTTGTGCGTTTTTCAAAAACTCAATTATTATTCGCAAATCTAAAATAGGAAATTTCTCTCTTGCTCGAATACTTTTTTTGGAGTGTGTACATCAAAAGTTTGCTGTGTCTACTTCTGGTGTATGGAAGTGTCCTAAGTTTTAATTTTTTTAAACTTATATCGCAATAATTTTGATATTTTAGATGATTAATACTTAGCTATGAGTTTAAAGAACTGTAAGAAAAAAATGTATAGAGATTGACAAAACTTCTCCAAATTTAAGATGGTAATTGAGAAAATACCGTTTAGTGGCCCACTACTGAACCATTTACCTTAATAAATTTTGCATGTATTTTATGAGTATAACAATCTGAAGCTTTCGTACATTTGTTTTTAAACAATCAGACAGTGTAATTGTTATAAGATATTTTAAATGAATTTTGAAAATATTATGAGTGTCCATTTTTTTAACTGATGTAAACTTATAAACTTTCATAATAAACATGCTGATAGTGTAAAAACAGCTGAATTTTATTTTCAAATTTGCTTAGAAAATCCTTGGATTCTGATTATTTTTCTGTTTTGTTAATTGTACAGGGATGTTTTCAGTTCTTCAGGTGAACTTCAACTTGAGACGCCACATGGGATATTTTCTTATACAAGTGTATGTACCTTGCATTCTTATAGTTGTACTCTCTTGGGTTTCGTTCTGGATAAATCGAGAAGCCACAGCTGATCGTGTTGGACTAGGTCAGTAAAGCGTGTATTGCTAATGTTATCGATAATATTCTAAGTTATTGAGTGTTGGTGCTTTATGTAAATCATTTTTAACCTTTTACCTGCGTTATTTAGACCAATAAAACAATATTGTATAATAAATGTGATTTTATAATTTTTCTGAAATTTCTATTTGCGCAAAGGTCAGTACTGGAATGAAGATTGAAGATATTTTGATTAAGTTGCGTTGATTTATCTTTTAGATTATATTGTTTTCACTTAATATGATAAATTGTGGTATACCTCATTAAAGGATAAACAGGATATGATTAGAGCTGTATACGATATTAGCAACTATTTTTTGTATTACAATCATGTTGCCACGGGAATTAAAAGCATCATACATAAATTGTCCAGTTTTATAAATTTTTACCAAAGCGTTATGCCATTCAAATAAAGCTCGTTTTATAAATGAAATAAAATGGAAAATTTTCATAAAAATGTATTGCATTTTCTGCTATCTCAGAGCTCATATTTGCATACTTTTGCTAACAGGAGTCTCCAAAACACCCTTTCTTTTAAGTATAACAGAGCTATGATAGAAAAAAAAAGTTGACTCCCGAATAATATATCTACTCGATATTTCATCTCATGCACTATATTCTTCAGTTCTGTGTTCGACATGACAGGATGAATAACATGATCAATTATTATTACCTAATTATAATCCCTTTTGAAACGAAAACTGGAATTTTACAAAATGTCGCTAAATTTTATCATGATTTGGATTTAAACAGAATTTGTGCAACGCAGAAATTTCTTCTTGCGACATTTCAATAGAAATTGGGATTACGAATGTCTGTCAAACGCATTCTTAAAACGTTGATATTAATTGGCCATGATAATCCTCTCCAGAAAATAAAAAGAAACAAACGTGATAATATGTAAGAGTCAAATTTTATTGTACTTGCTAATTGAAGTCTGACATTGTATTTTAATCAGATATTCTTCTGCGAGAGCTGTGTTCTGACTTAAGTTTCATAATTAATGCATTTTATTTATTTATTTTGTTTTTTTGTTTCAGTGTTTCTCAGAAGTCATGTGGTTTCAAATAAAATTATTCCATGCACGCACGAAAGATTTCGGGACTATTAGTTTTCTCATAAATGCTGTTCAAGTGTATTCATTCATAATTTAGAAGAAATACTGTCCTGTTGCTCTTTTTTTCGCGTCGGATGTTTTTTTTATGTTCGAAATATTTTAATTACTGTAATTGTGATCTCTTATTGTCAGAATTTTTTTTTTCCATTCTAAAGTCTCTTCGCAAAAGAACACGAGCCAGTTTATTTTTTCACTGCTCTTCTGCACTGCGGTGTAAAGAAAAAATAATTATTGGAACTAAAAAGTTTCTTCCTTTACTACACTCTTTTTCTTTCAGCCCTAGCATAATTGCATGGTATTTTGCTTTGGTGCCTCTCCTTTGCACAAGCAATCACTTTTTCGCCAGCTGCAAATTCCTGCGGTTTTACTTTTCCGCTGTGAGAGAGGTTTATTGGGGCTCTCGAATCTTCCCAAATTCGAGAGATTTCTACAAGTACCTTCTTTTTAATTGCTTTAACGGCTCGTTTTGTGTCCGTCTTGAGCAGTTGGGGAGTTGGATTGGTGGGGAAGAGCCGCTCAGTTAGTTGAGATTAGAGATGGGCGGTTCGACTCATTTTACTGATTCGAATCTCAACTCACTCACTACTTTGATGATTCGAATCAGTGAATCGAATCTTGAATCAGTAAAATAACTAAAGGATTTTTCTCTCTCTCTGCGCCGAAAGCCGTGCTATTTAAACCCCCATCACCCATTCATCGGGTTTCTTCTCCGCTGAGTTCTCGGGCAGCTAACGTCTCTCTCTCCTTGCTCGGTCAAACTCAACACCGACACACACAGTTTTGAGCAAATGAGTTCGTCCTCTTAACTTTCTAACTCGCGCACGCACTGTGTATAAGCAAGTAGTAATTTGTCGGCCGAAGGGGGGGGGAATAAAACAAAGACGAAACAAAATACTACTTCCATTCAAATCATTTGCTTAAAAATAAGATCTACTGTAATTTTGAAATAATGATAAATACATATTTTGTATATCTTTTAGTTGAATGTAGTACTTTAATTAGGAAATTTCATATAATAAAGGATATCAATCTTGCATAGTCTAATCAGTTATGTTATAACACCTTGGTTATAACCTAACATAAATTTTGCCATGTAATTCTACGAAGAAGAATTTTTTTCTGAAAATTTTCTAACAATTTCTTTGTTTTGTAAGAGTATTTGAAAAGCTTGAAAAGAAACATTTGGATTTTTTTTCATTACAATATATTATTATTATATATAGTTCGAAAGAGTAATTTTATAGTATAGTATAAATAGCGTGAAAGAATATTCTTAATACAGTGCCGTTTCCGGATTACTGGAATATATAGTGGCAAATAAAGAAATGTTTTGGAGGGGGGGAGGGCGACAAAGGCACCCATATGATTGTACTAAGGATTGGGGGAAAGTCCACCATAAAAAGATAATGAAAGGACTGATTTCCGACAGGACATTCTGCTCAAGTGCTCCCAAAATTATCCTTTAAAATTACAAATTTTCACATTATGGTTTTAATTTTAACTACAAAAATGTCATGTTACTTAAAATACCGTGAATCATGTTACTTGAAAAGCACAGAATGAAATTAAGGAATAAAAATTAAGTAATATAATTAAAATATTATTATCCCGTATAATATTATCACAAAATTATTCTATTTCACTTTCCATCTTGATTAAGTATTTTTATGCTCCTATAACTAACCTCTATGTATGGTGTGATATGAAAGTTGCTTCCAGGGTATAAGGAAATTTTCGTGATGGGGGACCTTACTGAAACTTTTTCCCTGGGCCCCCATTTCTGTAAATAGGCCCCTGGTGATAAATATAAATAGCATTTTATCAGGAAAAAAGATCTTTTCCCGTGAGTGTGTTTATTCATTTTTTTGCACCCATGTTTAACCTACTCGCTCTCATCAATGAAAAGACGCAGAGGAGAGAAGACTCACCTAGTTTGACTAGTGTTTCAGTATGCTGTAAAAGTGTTCATCATATTGACAGCTGAATGTAGGGTCCCCTCAGTGCCGGTCCTAGCTATTGTTCTAAGTGTTGCAAAATGCGCCCCCTCCCTCACACACACATGCAGCTAGAAAAGTTTTCAAAGGGGTTAAAACGAAAATTTCAACAATATATGGACACTCAAATATACTTATAATATGTATAAAGTGAGGTATTTTGGCAACCCCATAAAGATGGCGCCCGGTGCGGTCGCCCCGTTCGCTCCAACCCTAGGACCGGTTCTGAGCCCCCTCCACGCTTTGGCGCTCTATGTGGATGCTCATGCAGCCGCAACTAGAGATTACATCACGTGGGGAAAACCTTAATTAGTCTCCCCCCACCTCCAAAGAGATAGCAAGAAGTTTGGAGAACACTTAGACACAAAACTAGGGAGAAAAAAAAGATATTCATCTTGTCCAGTTTTTATTTTAATATAAAATCGTCCCTTCCCTTCCTATGGAAACTGATTTTGACTCTCTCTTTAGTGCGACGCCTTGGGCACGGGTCCAGTTTGCCCTTTCTAGTTCCGGCCCTGTCCATGCACCATTACACACATTCTTTAAAAACAACCGTCTGTATCTAGTAAATATTTTATTTTAATGTAATTTAATGCCAATAGATTTAATATACTACATATGTGTATCTATATTTACGGTGAAGTAAGAGCAAGTGTAAAATATAAATGTGAATAAAAATATTGAACACAATAAAAGTAACGAGCACGAAGCTTACTTTATTTCTGTGTATTTCCCTTCATAAGAAAACACGCCGCCTGGTTACTCGTGGCTTCGGAAAAAAGCAAAAAACAACTCTGACACAACGATAGCAACAAAACTAAACGTAGTATATGCGAGACCAAAGCAAACACGATAAATTCCACCTCCATCGACCGGAGTTTTCCGTTATTTCCTCCGAAACGTAGCGTAAATACGGGTTAGGACCCCTTAGAAAGACCCCCACAGAGGGCACCCCACCCTTCGTGCAGTTAACTGGCCGTAATAACACAACAACATCCACCACCACCGCTCAAAGAAATACCAAAGCAACCTTGCAACCGTTATGAGCACCCCTCCCTAAAATTACTGCCCGCAACGCTAACCCTCTTCCCCCTCCCTCCTCCTATCATACTACACATTTTTCTTAAACTGGTGTCTGGAATTGGTTTACAAACTTTTGATAAAATCACTCATTTACTTTATGCTAATACTTACAAAAAAAAAAAGTTTGAGGTAAATAACGAGCTATAAATGCAATAGATAAGCAAGTAAACTTCTTTAGACCAGCGGCGTAGCAAGGCAGGGCAGAGCTAGCGGTCCGCTCCGGACGGCAAGCTAACAGCAAATGTGAGGACGGCAGCAGAAGACCCTGTCTAAGAATCTTAGAAAGATGGGGCTGCAATATCGAGGTCCGCCCCGATAGTCAATAGCAACAAATACGCCACTGCTTTAGACCCTATTTTGTATTTCTCTCTGTTACGAAAGAAAATAAAATCATTCCCCTTAAACGACAAACAAGGTAAAAAAAAAAAATCTTAAGCGAAATCTGCAGCAATAAAGAGAAATTTTATTTTGCTTACTTGAAAGCTACAAAGTCCTTTTGTGGGAGCACTTGGTACCGCCCCTGGATCCAGTAGCGTAGCCCGGATAATTTTTCGGGCAGGGGGGGGGGGCTGGGTATCAAATTATAAGTTAAAGTTCAATTGTAAGCTAAACATCAAATTGTAAACTAAGTAAAGTGTTCCATTTTGGGGGGGCTGCACCCCCCTCTGGCTACGCCCCTGTCTCGATCCTTTATTAAAAGTGACGAACACAGTCCTAACTTTATTTCATTCTATTTCCCTTCAAATGAAAACGCGTAGCCATGTAAACTTAAATTGTCCGTATTTTTTTTCTTTAAGGTGGGGGGGGGGAGCGGGGACATAACATATATTGAAGTTAAAAGTAGAAAAGGGATGTTTTGTTAAATTAAAAACAAATATTAACCAGCCAGACAAGTAAGAAGGAGGGAGCCCCCCCCTCCCCCCCGAGGGAAAAATGTTTAAAGAACTTTGAGACACCCCCCCCTGCTCTTCCACAAGCATTGGCGTAAATTGGAATGTAATATTTGGATGGGTGGATAGAATGTTTCTGATTGTAGAAAATACCATTTTCAAATAGCTCTCATACTTGAATTTTCTTGATTTTGGGGGGGGGTGTGAGCGATTGACCCCTCTTGCCCTTAGGAAGTAACGCCTATGCCCCCGCCAAAACCAAACTATGTTCGACCCACTCCACACCCACAGACAGACAAAACTTAAAATCCGACCACCAATGAGACACCAAAGAATCGAAACACCAACGAATCTCAACTCATTACTGAGTTGAGATTCGTTGGTGTCTCGTTAGTGTTCGATACAACCACTAAAACATTTGAGGTTCAACTCCCTACTGAGTTGAGATTCGTCGTACACAATCACCGAAACAGCGCGAAACACTGAATCAATAAAGATTCGTCGCTGCACCAACACAGTGACCAACTCACCGACACATTTGCTGTTTCAAATCATATATCTACTCAGAGTCGAAAAGAGTTGAAGCAGTAAGGGAAAATCTCTGGAAACGGCGAAGGGAAAATAAGTTTTCCTTCCCTTCGCTGTTGGAATATTTCCCCACAGTTGAGGGCTTGAGATTCGAATCAGTAGATAGTGAGTGTAAAGACTGAGCCACTCAGTACCAAGATTCGAATCACTGATTCGACACATCGAATCATTGGCCATCTCTAGTTGAGATGGCTCTCTCCAATTCGCAACGTGATTTGAGGAAGCTAGAGTAAAGCAATTTTTTTATACATGGAATCTCCCCATATTTGTTGTTGAATGTGTATATTTTTGAAAGTACATAATTAATCCGGAAATTTTGTAAATTTGTGATGATCAGATTGAGTAAATAAAGTAACGTGTTTCAATTCCAAGAAGAATCTAAGTGAAGTTTTTATTTAAAGGCAATGTGTTCTTCCGATTAATTTTTTTTTTTTTTTTTTTTTTTTGGAAATTGTGTGTAGTTGCTTCGTGTTAGAACGCTTGTGTCATCACTTGGAAGAAAAATAAAACGACATGCACCATCGAAAGTGAATTTCCTTTAACTACATTATCGAGTGCAATATAAAGAGTGGGGAGCCATCTCTGTCGCTTTTTTAGTGAATCTTCAAGTTTAATTCTTCTGGATGTGTAAAAAAAGAAGGAGGGAATCGGGTGACGACGCTGTCCGAGAATGGAGTTTTATGAATTTCTTTTTTTTAATCTGGCCGTGTCCAAGGAAGTGTCTGCTATCCACTAAATATACACCGTCGGAAATGAGACAATTTTCTAGTTCTATATCGCTTGGGAAAATGTAGAGAAGTATCCATTTAATATTTACCATGAATGAGGGTGAATATTTGTATTAGTTCTACAATACGACAAATACGTAAGTTAGTAAATTTTCTTTCTCAACAAAATGGGATAAATATTTTCAGTTTTGAATTTTAAAGAAATGCAAGAACAACTTATTTTGAGCTACATCGTAGCCACAACAGCCACATCGTAGTGTAACTGATTCTAATTCTATAAGAAAGTAAAGCATTTTCTCCCTTAATTTAAAAGAATAGGACGGACAGAATTAAAATATTTAAAAGGTTAAAAACTCATTAAACCTGATCAAAATTTTACCTAATCAAAATATTTTCAAACGCATTCGCAGTGATAAAGATCCTATTGACCCTGACGAAACCGCCGGCATTTATAAAATAAACTTTACAGACAATAATTCAAATAAATCAGGCATCTACATAGGTATGACTAAAAGAAAAATTAAAGACCGAAAAAAGGAACACCACAATGATATTAAATTCAATAAACCCAGTACCGCCCTCTCTAAAATAGCCCAAGGACGCCCCATAGAAGTCAACTTTAATAATAGCCAAAAACTCTCCAATTACAAAAATAACTATTATGCCCTAAACATGGAAGCTTTGCAGATTATAACCACAGATGGCGCTGTAAATGACATCCTGGATGGAACGATATACTGAGGAAGAGAGCAAGGCATTTTGAAACCAGAGCTGAGGAAGGTGGTGGCAGCCACCGAAAGTGCTACTGACGGCTTTTAATGAGTAGTTACCTTTTAAATAATTTTCTCCCTTCTTTGGCCAAAAACAATAAAGATTTTTTTCCAATCGAATGCACTTATTTAGACAAGTAAAATCTTTGAGTATACATCAAAAAGTGGTAAATTGGACATGTATTTCGCCAAAACAATCCAAAACAGAAATAATGCAGAAAATTATATAAATATTTTTGTTTGGTAATATTACCAAGCAATATGACCTTTTCAGATCGAAAAGTACATCCTGTATCCTGTATAGGGATAAAAATATACAATTTTCCTTTGGCATTAACGTGATCTATTGATGGAGAAGCACTGTAAAGCGTTAGCAATTTAGAGTTTCTTTTTCGGTACATGAATGGTTATTAAAAAAAATGAAATACAGGGTGATCAGTTTAAAAGAGTACGGTTGGTCTTATTACCCTTAAATCTGGCGGAAGTGGAACTATCCTAACGCTGAAGTATAATTGTTTGAACCTAATTTAAGTGTGTGAAGCAATTTTCATCACTGTGGGACTGTTACAATTTATTTGTGAGGTAAAACAGTAATAGAGACGCACAGTGTTACTTAATCCCGCAATAATTTTATTTTAAAAAACATAATTTAATGCATATTTTTCTATATTATTATTCCTTACAGCAATTGTTGAAAATTTTCGCCACCATTTTGAATGCAAACATGAACACGTTGAACTTTTTTTTTTTTTTTTTTTTTTTTTGACACACATCGCAACATTGCTGGTGTTATTCACGAGATTTCTTCAGCTATTGTTTGTTTTGATTCATACATGTTTGCAAGACTTCTTTGAAAAACATTATCTTTAAGATAACCCCAAACACAAAATCTAACGGGATGAGGAATAATTGATAATTTTTAAAAAATTGAATAAAATTATGTTTTTATAAAATAAAATTATCACAGGATTAAGTAACCTTCTGCGTCTCCATTTCTTTTTCACCTCACAAATAAAGTTGTAACAGTCCAACAGTGTTGGAAATTGTCTCCCACGCTTAAGTGTCAGTTTCGACACTTAGGTTAAATTTTGGCAGTGGTTGTGTGGAGGATTAACATAATGACCAAAAAATAACTTTAAAAAAATTTATTACAGTAGTTTAATATAAATCAAAGTACATCAGGATGTACATATGTCCTCCTATACAAAACAATATGGCACGTGGCCAGTCGAGCAGACTGCTTGTCATCTCATTGCTCTCTGCTGCAGACTTACAATTTAAATATAACTACACTTCGTTCGCGTGAACACGCGTTTGACGTAGAGAAAGGTACTTTGCATAAAAAAATACAAGTTTCTGAAATATATTGATGACGCTGTTGAGTCCTAAATGTTTTTTGTATCCCTTTACCAACGCACTTGGCGTGAATTTATTTGGCACCGTCCTTGGCGCAGTAACCCGATCACTCGCTTCTTGGCTATCGCCCCCAGCGGCACGTAGTTTGAGTAATTAAAAATTTATTGAAATGCATATGGAAGTGTATTCTTATTTTATTTATAATACTGTACGCACCCGCATCGTCAACAGTTCTACATTTTCTGGTACGTCTCACCGGCGGACTCTAGTGACCTATGGATACATTGGATTTTTAAAAATTAATACTACGGAGCAACTACGCATTTCATTGTTGGTAAGCACATCTTGACTTACCTTGACTTACTCATCAATATGGCAGAAATGAAATCTGCGAAAACCAATAAAAAATGCTTTAAATCAAACATTACAAAATTTAAAGATACGGTGAATACAAACATACAAATTCTTTGAACAAAAAAACGGAATGGGTAAGTATGGAAGAGCTACAAAGGGCCGAAAACTATATGATTAGCGAAATTCAAAAAAGAGAATTTCACGCGGAATATCTAGCCTTGCTCAGATGTAAGCCACTTTGTAGTAAAAGCAAGTTGTTATCCTTAACTCCCTTTTTTGGACGAAAATAAAGTAATGATAGTCGCAGGCAGACTAAAGAATGATGTGTTTTGAGAATTCTGCTGCACGCCATTTCGGTTGCAACAGAACTCTGCAGCTGTTGCAGCAGAATCTTTTTTTCACCACAACAGCCAGTCTCGCTTGCTCCGTATCTCTACCCCCAGGCAGTTGATTGCACAATCGTTAGAGGGGAGATTTTTTTTCCACAAGTGATAGATAAGGGCACTTAGAAAATTTTTCGCGGTGATACAAATCTGCAAAAGCATGTATATATTTTTTTAAAATGAGGTCCCACCACCACCCGGTAGTCATTACTACCGCCTCATTTTTTTTTCTTTTCTTTTTTTTAAATTTTTTTTCTTTTTAATTTATTTAATTCTGTAGTGGCCATGTGCTAAGGTGTTAATACCATCTTCTAAGATATAGCGTTTATCGTCGAAAGCGTAGAGTGCTACTTTATTTTGTTTAATGGTATGCAGATGATGACTATTGCTTTGTATTCGATGTTGTACTTCCCGCCTGGATGTTAAACTTTCTAAACAGCTCTTTTAATCTTCATAATTTATTTTATTTTTTACTACAGTTCTAGATACATCTTTGGCTGTTTTCTTTTCATTTAATTTGCTGTTTTGAATGGAGAGTAAGGAATACATTTTGGGTCGTAAGCCTATGAATTCTATAGCAGGTTCAGAATTCAGTTCGTCTTTAAAACATCCAATCTTCTTTTTGTTTGTAGTACTAAAGAGGGGATCATCAGGTGGATAATCTGAAGTATCAAAAATGTCTTTATGTTGTCCCATATCTTCATATAGGTCGTTTGTCTCTATTTCATATGTTAATGAGTCCGTATCAGTAAATAAAAGGTGTGCTTTATTGCAATACTGTTTTTTAATACTATTATAGTGAAAATCGTACATTAAGATTTTACTTAATTCTAGATTTACAAATCCAACAAAGACAGGTTTGGTGAGTGTAAGGGATGTTTTCAATCTTTGCACTCCCGTAAGATCATTATCGAAAATTTGAAACCTTTTAAAGGCAGGTGATGCGATTAATTTTCTGCCTTTTCTTGGACATGTTATCAGTTGAATATCTACCCGATTGCGCATATTCTCCAACGTTTTGCCGTATACAGCGTTATTCATCAATTTAAAAAAAGTCCTTTTCAAAGGGAGATTTGGCATTTTTGCGATGTTCGGTATTAAAATCGATGTAGGGCTTTTGAGAGAAAGGTAAAATCTTGTGAATATTGCAAATTTTAAGACCTTGCTTTAAATAAAATTGTAGGTTTTTATAATATGTTACGTAATTTACTTTATCCTTGAGATTCGGTACTAAATTGCAGCATTTACCATATCGATTTTCTTGTAATATATTTTTAGAGAATGGCGAAAGATCTTCATATTGAATATTCATTTTTACTGGTGCTAGTGGGTAATCTTTATGTAAATCGTGGAGCTCTTCAGGGTATTTTAAATCCACTTCAAAAATATAACCTGTTGGGCTGTTTTCTGGTATGGAAAGTATCCACGTAAAGATTATTGGCATCCCAATAGGCTATGAACTTGCTAGGTTCAGTTTTGGTGTAATTTGAGAGATATTTATTATTGGCTTGAGCCCAGCGCTTTGTAATAACAGAGATGCCACCTCTAATACCACGCTCTATAAAGAGATGCAGTATGTAAAGGCTTCTATTGGTTGATCTGTCATCTTTAAACAGCCTTCCCATGGAAGTCCAGGTGCAGTCATCATGTATAGGCAATCCAGTTTGTAATAAGATAATCATAATTTTCTAAAATTTTGAAAAACATCAGCCAACTGTAAAACATCGCTTTTTACATACAAATCATGGTATTCGCCCAAGTTTTGAATGTTGAATGTGCTCCACACTTTCTTAGCATGTTCGTAATCTTGTTGCGTTATTGATTCATTCGATAATGTACTATAAAAGGCTTCTATAGGTGGTAATTTGGTATTATTAAATTTCTCGAACGAAGTCATAAATTCATAGGGATAAACACCTTTTTGCAATAACAGATCTACATGCTGGGGGATGTTTTCTTTTAATAAAATTAATTGATCCTTATCTAAATTTGAAACTAGTTTTTGGAGAGAGGTGTTCATAAATTGAAAACTATCTATAAATTGTAAGGTGACCGGTATTTTATTGTGTTTTTTCGTTAAAGAAAATGTAATGTATTTTTCCATATTATTAGGTATAACAGAAATTTCATGATCTTGAATTTTACCGATTCCTTGCGTGAGGAGGTGCCCATCATAATGTTTCAGATTATGGAACACAACAGCTATTTTCTTCTTTAATCTAAATTGCAAATTAGATAAATTATGCAGAGCTCCTTTGTAGCGCCCGGAAATATGATCGTGGTCGCGTACCCGATCTTTCCCTAAGTGTTTTTTACATAGATAGCAATGTGTTGCCTTCTGAAAATCATACTCGTCTTATGGTCTACAAATGGGCGTTATTTGAGTTAATATTTCAACCAACTCTTCTTTTTCTTCTAATAAGGAATTCAAAAAATGCTCCGTTTCATCGGATCCTCTGTACACACGAATGGGCTTATAACTCTTTCCGTCTGGGTCTACAATCAGATAGGCATATCCACATGCTTTGTGATGGGCAATTTTTTCTGTATAAGAAATGCTTTCGTCTTGTATATCATGATCTATTGGTTCGATTAAGGATTCAAAGTCTGCATATATTACATAGGGTAATGGCTGTTGATAGTGAATGTTTTTGAAGTGTAGGACGTTATCCCCCTCTTCAGGCATTTTAATACGTTGAGGCGCATGCTTTTTACAGTACGGGATGTGCATTTTCAAGTTAATCTCTTGTGAAAATCGATGTAAGCATCTGTAACAATAATAAGTAGCACCATTATGTTTTGTAACATCCCCAAGCAATCTTGAAAAATTTCTTATTAAACAATAATGTTGGGTGGCATCATTTGATATGTATAAAAGATTAACACAATCAACATCCTCTCGTTCAGAAACATATAATGGGAAAATCTCGTCTTCTTCAAATCCATATAAATTGATTCTTAAGTTATTTAATTCTTCAATTTTTAACATTCTATGGATGGGTACTGGGCAAGACATATCTCCCAACTTAATCTCTTCTTCATGAGAGATATAATGATTGACTCGCTCAGGATTATCAGACCGGTCAAGATTTAATTTATGTGCAAGAAGGCACCACACCAAACATTTATGATCATTATTCTGTATGTTTAATACGGCTTTTTTATCCAGTATTTTTTTAGGCAAAGATATATAACTGCTAGGCGCTAGAGGACGATATTCTGCTATACAAAGTTGTAACTTAATAATATTTTCTAGGGTCCACCCTGATCCCCTTTGAGTGAATTCTTCGAACGATTTAATTGTTTTTTGGATGGCTTCATCAATATTATTTTCTATGGTGTGCGGAGTAAGTTCTATTAAACATTTGGATCTAAAATAGGGTGTGATGAAATCCAAATCTCCCTCTTGCGTTGTACGAATAGGCGCAACATTTAATACAGCATACCACTTTAACGCTATTTTTTCAGTGAATTGATGTTCTAAGTTTTTATGTATATCCGAACGAATCTCATTTAAAAAGGATAACATGTCTATCTGATTTTCTTCAGTTGGATATAGATCCACTGTAGTAAAAACGCCTAGGGAATCTTGTTAGTTTTCGCATCTCTTTTTTTTATTAGTGGATGTAGAGCGTGGCATTTGGCGCTTTGAAATAGGATGGTTCAATCTTATATGGCGCATCAAATCTGATTTTTGGATAAATGTTTCTAACATTGTTCGCATGTGTATAACTTTTCTTTACCGTGCGTACATTGATGCTCGTTTAAGTTGGATTTTCTTGCGAAACTCTTTTGACATATTTCGCATGTAAAGGTGATGTTGTGAGTTTTACGATGTTCATTCAATTGATTTTTGAATGTAAAACCCTGTTGGCAAACATCACCAGAGGCGGGGATAGGCGTGGGCGATGTGGGCGACTGCCCACGGCCTCGCGCTTCCAAGGGCCTCGCATCACATAGTTTTCACGAAGGGATCTTGGCATGGTCTCGAATCTAAATATTTTTACGTGAATACGCGTAACGTGAGTAACGCGTAACGATGTAACGTGAATACGCGTTAGAACCCCTTAGAAAGTCCTCCTACCAAGGCATCCCCCCTTACGCAGATCGCCCTAGAGTAGCGTTGCCTTAATTACGCAACCAACCAACTAAATATTTTTACCTAAGGGTAGAACTTAAAACAGTCATTTGAAATACGATTTCACCATTGTAATATGCGAATGTTCCTTAGCACATTTTAAAAGAAAAATCATGTAGGTTGTCCATCTATTCGGAAATATTTTCTGGTTACGGGCGTGTATCTCGAACATAGTATATTTAAAGGTGCAGTTCGAAGAAACAAAACCTGACTCACAGTCGTAATATACAAATTAAAAAAAAACTTAGGACTTAAAAAATTCAGAATGAGTCTTCTTAAACTGTATTATACACTGTAATAAATGAAAAACTGAGCCTTTTTTGAAACATTTAGAGAAAATTCTTAATATTGGAATTGTACAGCAAAATTTTTCGAAAAGAGCACATTTTGCAAATTGTTCGATTTTTAGTATTACTTTACTTTAGCAAGCGTAAACTGACATTCAAGGAAAGTAACATGATCACTTACATTATTGTTTTACAGCGAAACATAGTAGTAAATAGTAATGACATGAGAACAGAAACTAATTCAAAATATGACGCTACAGCAGGGCCCGATTATGACCAACTGGGGCCCCGGGCATTGATGAATTTGTGGGGCCCATCTATGAAATTTGTTTTATTTTTCATAAAATTTGATATAAAACAAATTCTTCAGAACAGCATTTGATATTGGGGGCCCTTTCGAGCTGGGGGCCCTGGGCAAAGTCCCTATTTGCCCATGCGATAATAAGGCTCTGCGCTACAGGCAAGTTGCTATAGTATTAAAGGTTTATGGATGAGTTAACGAGGAAAAATATTTCGATACTTAAAGAGTGTTCGGTAGTAGCGTATCCGTATCGAGAGGCGCGGAGAGGTGACCAGGCATTTTAAACCTTTATTGTTACTAGAGTTAATATAAATGTCTTAAAATAGCTGTTTTTTAATAGTTGCTTTACATCTTCGGAAGGAACCTATGGCCCCCCCTTCCTCTTAATACGTCACGGGTTGTTAGTATAAGAGATCCCTATAAGTTCCACTTTATTTCGAATTTGGTGTAACCTGGTTAATATGAAGACTTAATGAAAAGAGGACATGAATTTTGCTAACTGGATACTTTATTCTTACTTTAAGGAGAATATATTTCTAGGAAGATAAATAACTACGTTATAAAAAATGATTGATTCTGCAGTTTTCTTACTTTTTAACTGGCTTTGCTGTTATTGTTATTAATATTATTATGCTAACAATGATTTCTTGCAAAAAGGAAGACCACATACATCAGAAGCCTGTGATGTTTGTTTTTCTCTATTTTACGCTGGCAGTAAGAAATAGTCAACCTCCCTTAAAAAGACCTCGCATATTTCACATGTAAGCGGTTTATCACTCGAAAGAGTTTTTAAATGCTGATTGAGATTCTTCTTCAGACCAAAAACTTTATTACAAGTAGGGCAGATCTGTTAAAGATTAAAAAAACGAATTTTAGAATATGCCCTACATACCTACATTTTAGAATATGCCCTAGAATATGCTATACATACACTACAAAAGTAAACTATGAAAAGTTTTACGCCCATATCATTATTTGAAAATTATCTTAATCCGGCATTACATAACCCCTAAACTTATATACCTTATTATACAAAAAATCAAATTTTAAAAAGACTTACATGAGCAGTAGATGGGCCAGGTTGTGGTTCTAGAGGAGTTGTAGATGGACCAGGTTGATCTACGGACTGAGAGGCATCCCACTCCACATCTTGAAGCCATTCATCGGCAACCATTGAAGACTCTTCAAGTTCCTGTAGAACATCCAGGGGTATGCCAAAATCTATGAACTATGGCAAAAAACAGTATACATAAATTATACTATCTATACAAATAAATTTTTTCTATAAACAAACATAATTTTTATAAAAACAAATCTTAATGTTAGTTAGAATTTAAAAAAGAAATGAGTTTAATAAATTTTTTCTATAAACAAACATAATTTTTACAAAAACAAATCTTAATGTTAGTTACAATTTTAAAAAGAAATGAGTTTAACCAAATTAGTTTTATAACTTATGTTTATATTTGACCGACGGCTTATTGCCACTTTCAATAGGTGTCTAGGTTTTATTTCCATGACAAGTTCTATTCCATACATATGTGTGGCAAAGTAAGGCTCAAAAACCATTACTAATATTACTGGCATTTAAGATTACTTTAATAGCCTCTACAGCCGTGTAATTACAACCTTCCGCCACTCCGTTTTGTTCCGGTGCATAGGCGTTTGTGCGCTCCGATTCAATGCCTTGTTCTTTCAAGAATTTTTCAATTTCTGTGTTTCAAAACTCTAGCCCGTTATCCGATCTCATTTATTATTTTAGTGTTCAGAAATCCCTCAGCACGTTTTTGGTAGCTAGTAAAACATTAAAAACGTCCTTTTTTTCTTTTAGGGGATACGTAGTAATTTTACGCGAATAATTATCAATTACTGATAAAAAGTAGCGATAACCGAAAATTACCATATCGGGGAGGGGTCCACAAACGTCCATGTGAATTAACCCATTTATGCCTAGCGTCCCTTTTTTGGGACGGCATTTTCGCTAGTAGTCGAAAACGTTATTTATTTTTCCTAGCCTTAATTCATGAGTATTGAACCTCAACTCTACAAAATATTTAACATGAACAAGTAGTATGTTGATATTTCAATTTTTATGCATAATGATTTTAAAAGAAATCATCCCTTGTTCAAGAAGTTGACATCAGAAATTTATCTATTATTTCTGTTATCAGTAAAAATCGAAGAAAGTCGCAAAAATATCCAGGCACAAATGGGTTAATTCGAGAAGTTTATGTGACCTAATCTATAATATAGCTTAAAATGATACACGGCGTCTTTTAGCTAGTTTACATGGCTCGAAAGTTAACTCCTTGTGTTTTAAGGGTGATATGCTTCTTACACTACCATTGTTGCTTGTTTTAACAAGATCTTTACTGTTAATGTGGCAAAATCTGTTATACCAAAGTTCAAGGTTTTCAGATTTTGTTGTAGAAACATAGCAGTCTACATGTTCATTAGGAATAGTTTTCTTTGAGTGAGTAACATATTCAGGATTAATGTAATACAGGACAATATTTTTAGCTTTGAATTACTTTTTACCGTATTTAGAATAAACAGATATGCTATTATATTTGCCAACAAATGATGCACTTGCTTTATCTATTAACGATAAAGCTAATAAATTACGCCGCAATTTAGGAGAATAGTATACATTAATTAAATTTGCATTTTCTGATTTGTTTCCATTACGGAAGAGCAATCTCACTGTCCGTATTCCCTCTACATTACAAATAACACCATTGATAGAAACTTTAACAGTAGTATTTTTAACTGGCCTATAATCTGTTATAATTGTTTTGTTGCAACAAAAGTGAATTGTAGCAGCTGAATCCAGTATCCAAGAAGTATTAGAGTTAATCTCACCCATGCACGCTTCTACAATATTGCTGGTCTCTACCTGGCGCAGGCCTCTCAATTGGTCCTCTTTTTTTAAGATTCTTAACTTCCTCAAAGTTTATTTATATAGCCTAGTATTTTAATGGTTTGATAGACGAAACCTTAGCATCTAAAAGAACATTTAACAACTGTTGAAGAAGCAGAACATTTCACTCTATTATTTATAGAGGTAGGAATTTTAAAAAACGAGGATAAATTGAGAGGCCTGACCTGGGGTGTCCCTGAGCTGGATCTCGACCTTTAAATCTGGCACGTGGCTTCGGCGTGGTTTCGCCGACCACATTTACTGCATTTCTTTCGTTGAAATTTATTCTTTGGAGTGTTGGGCATCGGTGCTGGGGTCAGTCCGGACTGGATCGAAAGGGCACCATGATCGTTAAAGATTGTAGTAGTATGGTCTCTTCCGCTATCAGCTCTTTAAGAATCTTGTCAAAGTCAAATTCTTTATCATCCCATATATAAATCGCTTGTACAATGAATGCCATTGTACTGTTTCGGCATATTTGGAAGGCTTCATACAAAAATCAGTTGGAAGGCTTGATACCATGCAGCTATCGGTTTTCCCAGCATCCCCAGCTAGTTGTAAGGCAATCATTTTAAGACGTGCAGTATACAGTCCAATAGATTCATCGGGTTCAATACGACAGGAAAAGTACTCGTCAGTCAGCCCAATGACTCGAACGCTGGAATCAGGACGAAAGTTATTTAAAATTTTATTACATGCCTCCTCTGGGTAAACTATATCAGTAATAAGAGTTCTATACTTTCTCAATATTGAGATATATAGCGCTGTACACCCTCCAAAAAAAGTATTCGAGCAAGAGAGATATTTCCTACGTTGGTTTCGTATATTAAAAATTATTTATCATAGAATATGAATCAGGCTATCTATAAATATGACTTTCCATCTTTCTATCAAGTTGTGCGTTTTTCAAAAGCTCAATTATTATTCGCAAATCTAAAATAGGAAATTTCTCTCTTGCTCGAATACTTTTTTTTGGAGGGTGTACGCCTGGCGGTTCAGCAATCGAAGTCTCTTTTCTCCTTTGGAGTTTGCTGTCTCGCTGGGTTTTTATTTCCGTCCCCGCTACTATACGCCAACAGTTGCGGTCCATTAACAGTACTTATACGTCTTCCACCCATGTAGAATAGTTGTCAGCCAACATCTTGTCGATTGGAGTTTCCATTGGAAATTAGGAGGGAGAAATTCCCGCCGTCTTAAATCTTGATTAGCTTTAAATTTTTTATGACTACTGGTCAATTTCACTTATAAGGCTTCTGGGTCCATAACCAAAATGTCAGTTTTGACACTTAGCAGGTTACATTTTGGCAGGGGTTGTGTAGCGGATTAACATAATGACCAGAAAGTAACTTAAAAACGATTTGTTACAGCAGTTGAATATAAATTAAAGTACATAAAGACGTGCATATATCCTATACAAAACAATACGGCACCTGACCGGTAGAGCAGATTGCTTGTCATCTCATTGTGATCTGCAGGCTTGCAGTTTAAATACTACATTTCGTTCGCGTGAATACGCATTTGACGTTTATAAAGGTACTTTGCAAAAAAAAAAAAAAAAAAAAAAAGGTACAAGCTTCTAAAAATATATTGATGACGCAATGCATGTTGCGTTTAGAAGCAGAAACGATAGTTACGGACTTTGAGAACGGTAATGGCAGTGACCAAGTTTAAGAACACACGTGAGATTTCAGAGGTTAATTCTGTGTTAGAATAGCAGCCATATCCGTAAGATTTAAGCGTAATAAGAAAAACCAACGGGTACTCTTTTAAAATGATCCCCCTGTATATTTCGCTCATTCTGTGAATGCCTTTTACCCCTTATACTATAAGTTAATACAGCATTTTTCATTTCTTTATCGTTCCGTTTTGTTAAAAATGGTATGACAGTGTCATGAAGCTGCTATATACCATGATCCATCGCATTCCGCCGCATTAGCCGGCATGCCAGCATATTTAAGAAAGACTAGGTTTCTGATCATTATTTTCTGGTCCAGCACACCATGCTGGAAAAACCGAGGATCATTGAAACGAGAAGAAAATGGTATAGAATATAATGGCTGTATAGTAATAAATGCCTGATTCTGCAAAACAGCAGTTATTCACCTCTTTTAAAATTACTTTGCAGAGTTATACTCGACTCGAGCAAAAAATGTTTTATGCATTATCACATACAACTCCTTTCTTCCACTGAATTTTATCACTAAATATCACTGCAATTGATAATTTTAACGACAATGGAAGCGTTAATGATTAAATAAACAATATGCCTTTGAATTATTAATATTAAGCAGAATAATTATTCAGAATAGACAAATACATGATTACTTTTTATGGGGATTCGTTCTTAAGTGACAGGTAAGATAGAATTTGAAATTTATCACTTTATTTAATAACAACAATTTAGAAACAGTTAAAAAGGGCTATTTAGCCTTCATCATTGTCAGCATTGAACGCGTCCCTGTCAGTTAAACCAGATTTGTCTTCTATTGCATCGCAGATGGCTACTGCTTCTTTTTTTTTTTTTTTTTTTTTTTTTTTTTTGACTTCTTGAAGGCGACTGAGCAAACTCTCTAAGCTTCTTTCAAGGCACGAACCAGATTCTGTAAAATATAAACAAGGTTCTGTTCGCAACAAGAGGTACACAACAAGATTCAAGCTATACATTCAAGGTACACAACAAGATTCTGTACAAGACACAAACCAGATTCTGTTTGATTAGGGGGCGTCTGTTAAATACGTGAGGTGTACAACGGGAGAGGGGGGTCAAGCCGAATCTCACCAAATTTTACGTGGGGAAGAGGGGGGGTTTCGGCAAATATCACGTAATTTTTTTTCTGGCAAAAAAGAGTGTAAAATATGGTTAATTTAAAGTAAAACATGTTTTTTGAGTAAGGTATGGCGAAATCTGACACGATAATATTTATCGTATTTATCCGGAAGTCGCACAGTGGAGTATTCGTATCAAAATCCTGGCCAAAAAGCGAAAATTTTAAATTTGTTTAAAAACAGTAATATGTGTTTTTGGATAGTCTAGTAACTGGTGAGTAGTATATGGGGCATACTATAGGACACATCAAATCAGCAGTCATTATCGCACCCTACTAATCGTATTAAACAAAATATGATAATATCATCATTTTTTATAACATTATCATCAAAAAATGATGTTAATCTAGTGATTTTCCATTTTGATAGAATTTTCATCAAAAATGATGAAATCTAGTGATTTTGTTTAACACGATTTGTAAGGTGTAATAATTATTGCAGTTTTGATGTTTCCTATAGTATACCCCAAAAGTTTTTTAAAAAATTATAAGACAGAATCACTCATCCGACTGCATACGTTTATCAACATAATCTTTATATCTATGTACTATTTCTAATCCAGCAACTTTATTTTTACTAGATATTTTTCTATTAAGTATTGTTTCAATTTCATTTAGATATCGTTAAATACCATTCTTGTAATAAACAAACCCAGTATATTCATATTCCTTGATTAAAACTGTACAAAATAAATATTTAACCATTCTTCATAATCGGTATAGCCTCTTTCGTTCATCTCTTTGATTAACTTTTCTATATATTCTTCATAGGATTCTGATTCTCTATAAATTTTTTGAGCAATTATATTCTTTTGTTCATTATCTGAAACGGTAATGGAAACATCGGAATCAAAACCGTTCAATGCATTAATAATTCTAGTCACTTTTCCTACAAAACACTTATCATCTCCTTCTTCTAATTCATCTTTTAATACATTGATTAATTCTTCTTTATTTTCATTTTTTTAAATTTTATTCAGTACTATGACTAATATTTCTCTTAATTTTATTGTATGAAATTCTTCATCGAACAAATCATGATATCTCTCAATCTCTTTCGAAATATCAAGTTTTTTAAAGCATTCATTTAAATCAAATTCTATTTCAGTACTTAAAAGTCTTATAATGGAATCCCTTAATGATTTTTGAATGTGTGTGTTGTGAACGTTTTGAGAATCATTGTAGACATTTCCTTTATTTTCATCAAGTAAACGCCTTCTTAATGCAGGCGTTAGAATCACTTTATCTTCATCAAAAAATATATAATCTAGTCTAGGACAAAATATTATTTCGTTTATGGTTGTAATATTATTTTCATTGCATATTAACATTTCTAAATTTGTTAAATTTTCTATACCTTTAAGAGAAGTTAGTTGTAAGAAGTTAGTTCATTCTGCTCGCAACATAATTTTACTAAATTTTTTAAATTTTCTATACCTTTAAGAGAAGTTAATGTATTAGAAGTACAATCTAATTCTACTAAATTTGTTAAATTTTCTATACCTTTGAGAGAAGTTAATTTATTGTGATTACAGATTAATTTTACTAAATTTATTAAATTTTCTATACCTTTAAGAGAAGTTAGTTTATTCTCATCACAATATATTTCTTTTAATTTTGTTAAATTTTCTATACCTTTAAGAGAATCAATTCATTGTGGCAACACTGTAATATTTTTAAATTTGTTAAATTTTCTATACCTTTAAGAGAAGTTAATGTATTAGAACTACAATCTAATTCTACTAAATTTGTTAAATTTTCTATACCTTTAAGAGAAGTCAATTCATTGTGGCAACACTGTAATATTTTTAAATTTGTTAAATTTTCTATACCTTTAAGAGAAGTTAGTTTATTCTCATCACAATATATTTCTTTTAATTTTTTTAAATTTTCTATACCTTTAAGAGAAGTCAATTCATTGTGGCAACACTGTAATAGTTCTAATATTGTTAAATTTTCTATACCTTTTAGAGAAATTAATTTATTAGAATCACAATGTAAATTTTCTACATTTGAGAATTCTTCTAAACCTTTAAGAGAAATTCTATTATTTAAAAATAATTCATTACCAAAAAACATATAACCCTCCATTTATAAGTAATCATTTTTTATAAAATATTTTTAATACCCCAAAATGATCCAAATTTCAGCTTTTTGTTTAATTATTAACAAACAACATTTATTTTTCTGAAAGGGTATGTTTTAAATCATAAAGGAATTGATTGAACAAACCTTTAAACTCTGCAATTGATTCATTTATTTTAATATATTCATCTACGATATATTTATGACCAATTTTCTTATTGAGTTCACTCAACTGAAATAGATTTATTTTTTTCCAGTGAAGATTAAAAAAATGATCTGGTAATTGATCTCTCTTATAATCAATGAGATTACACATATCTAATTTATGTAGATTATTAGTCAGAAATTCATCACTAAAAGACTGATAGCGTGTAATCGCTCCCCAATCTAATTCACCATCAGGTAAGACATTTATGGTTTCTTCTGAAAGTTTCTGAAATCTAGAAACTGCTTCCAAGTCTAATTTTTCATGGTATTTTTGAATAAATTCATTGCTTAAAGTCTGAGAATGTGAGATAGAAATCCAGTTTATTTTATCCGCATATTTTATTATAAATTGTTCAGATAATCGTTGAAATAAACAAACGCTTTCCCAATCTATATCTTCAATATGTTTTTCCAAAAAAGGCTCAGAAAGCGTTTGAAATTTACAGACAATAAACCAGTCACCAGGTTGTACAAATTCTTCAATGAATGGTTCAGAAAGTTTAGAATACTGGAAAACTAATTTCCAAATTACAAAATCTTTTAAACTTCTTATAACATCTTCAGATAGATTTCTAGTTCTTGAAAGTTCGACCCAGTTGGCATTTTTCTTAGATTCATCAGACATGTTTATACATAAAATGCTTTATTCAATAGATTTCCATTTTTAAATAAGGCTTTAAATCATAATTCCCTTTTCCTCCATCTTTATCAAATGCTGTTAATTTTAGAAGAAATATATCCTTTTTCTTAACAGTAACAGCATATTTTACAATTTTAGCTAGAGGTTGATTCGTAAATTTATATAAAACACTACCTATTTTAATGTGATAAGACACATGTCCATTAACAAGAGCTTTTATGAATAATGTTAATTCTATTTCTCCATCTCTTGTAAATCTCAATATCTCGTTATCATCATATTGCAATAAGTCGTTTGTAAATTGTGTTAAATGAACTGTTTTTTGTTCTCCATATTTATCATATTTTTCAGTAGTTGCACGGAAAACATGATGATCCACATAGTTTTTGTTAGCAGCATCAAAATTTGAAGCAGGATCTTTTACATTAGATAATAATTTATCGTTTACATCATAAACATCGTTAAGTACTAATGATCTTTCCAATTTGTCATCAATATCTTTTTTATAAAATTCGTATACTTGTGTCATAGTTTCATAATCCACATACTGTTTTGAAGCATCATCAAATATTGGATAGTATGAAGCCATTTATTTAATAAACAATCAACGGCTGCATCGGAACATCGGAAACAGAATGTGCTACAAAGTTCAAGATTTCAATTTGTAAATAAGGTTTTATATCAAAATCCTTTCCATCTTTCATGGCATATGATTGCAATTCTAGCAAAAATTTATCATTTTTTTTTACTGTAAAAGTATCTTTAAAAACTTTATCTACAGGATCTATATTAAATTCGTGGTGCACATCTTCTATTATTATATGACAGTGTAGATACCCAGACTTGTATTTAGTTTTTACGTAAAATTCCAATTCTATTTCTACATATCTTGTAAATCTCAAATTATTTTCATCGTCATATTTCAATAAATCATTTGTAAATTGTGTGAAATGAACAGGTTTACCTAAAGTTGACTTGTATTTATCATATCCTTCGATAGTTGCACGGAAAACATGTTGATTTAAATGATTCTTAGTAACAGCATCGTTATTTGAAACTGGATCTTTTACATTAGTTAATATTTTATTATTTACATCATAAACATCATTTTTGAGTACTATTGCTTTTCTTTTCAATCTTTTTAATTCTTTAGAATGCATTTTTATAATCCTCTCATGCCAAATAGTTTCATCATCATCGAAAATTGGATAGAAAGAAGCCATTTATTTAACGCAGACTTTTAATCATATCAATTTTTTTATCGCTCATATTAAATATACACTTCTTCCTCTCTACGATAATAGCATAAAATATATAATCTTTCTGACTGTTTGCTCTTACTCTCCAATTAAATTCAAGAATTAAATGATTTAAATCTGTATAATTTTCATGGGGTGTCAAATCAAAATATATGATTGGATAGAGCGAACCAAAACTCTCTTTATTTATTAAACATCCTGTAGTAGAGTTATTATTATTGTTACTTACATCGTATATTGCTTCCAGGAGATTATTGTAATCTTTATTTGGGAAATCCATTTTATAACCCATAGTAGGAATTTGTACATTATTAACCATCATCCAACACTCTGTCATATCTAAATTATCAAAAATCATACTATTTTTACTAAAATTATCTTTTCTTTCATTATATTGTGGTATGATATAAACTCCTAAAACTTCATCAGATGTAGTTGTTATAGTTCAACATCCGCTATCATTTTTATATGGACCTATCGTATTTAATCTGTGTTGGTGGGACCTATCGTATTTAATCTGTGTTGGTTCCAATTAATTTCTATACTTTCATTAGATAACAAGCATTTATAAACTATAGCAGCCTTATTTTTAAATTCAATGTAAGGGAAAAGCAGATAAACATCTTCAACTATGACTTTATAAATACCCGAATATAACATATCCTTGTTGCTATTTCTGACAAATTCCATTTTCACCTCAAAACCTGAAATGGCTTTTTTATATTCTTCAAGGAAATCAAATATTTCATTTAATGGTGTCGTTATTGTAACAATTTGACTATCTTTTGTTTCATTCCATCTCTCTTTAAACCCTTGATTATATTGCTCATTCATCTTTAGATGTGTAAAAAATTCTGTTACTTTAGTGGCATCTGTTAATGTTCCATCATATTTGAATTCATTTCGATCATCTGAATCACAGGTATCCATATGGAAAAAAGAACTTTGAGCTCTGGATTTTGCATATTCTGGAGTATAGTGAACGTATCTTAAAATCTGTTTCATGACAGAAAAATTTTCCTGTGAATGAGTTTCAAATTTTGTCATTCCTATATAAATTGTGGCATATTTTATGAAACCCCCTCCATCCACAAGAGAGACATTAGCTTTTTGAATGTCTGCTCCAGTATTTGTAACTATTTTCAGTTTATATTCTAGAAAACCTTCAGAATAAAGAATAGGTGTACTAGTATCTGCAATATGAAAATTATAATGAGCATTTTCATCATCACTATAGGGCTTTGGATTTATTTTTCGTATTATTCGACTTTTGATGTCATTATTATAATAATAATGAGTCTCCTTCAAGTCATAAATGTTTTCCATTTATTTAGGGGAGAAATTCCTTAGGTATAGTTTCCAATCCAGAACCATTCATCTTTTTTCTAAATATTTCATTCAATTTTTCTCTATTCTCATCTTTGATCATCTTTGGCGGTTCCTTTTCTCTCTTTGTATATAATCGATGTCTGTTGTACATTTATTTAAGGAAAAGTTTTCGCTCTAACAATTCATAAATTTTTTCAAGATAATCTACACTTTCATGTTCAGGAACAAATTGAAATTCAACAAACCCATTATTTAAATCAATGGGTTCATTATTTTAATTTGTAACTCTCATTCTTATTCTATAAATAGGATCTTTTTTAACCAGAAAATAGATTAAATTATTAAACTCTTTTGAAATCATACTTGTAGAAGGATAATTACCTGTATGGAAAGAATAAATAAC
This sequence comes from Cheiracanthium punctorium, assembly GCA_038373885.1. Classification (NCBI taxonomy): domain Eukaryota; kingdom Metazoa; phylum Arthropoda; class Arachnida; order Araneae; family Cheiracanthiidae; genus Cheiracanthium; species Cheiracanthium punctorium. Next base: position 107,681 of record JAWZYV010014667.1, on the reverse strand, counting down.
CTCTGAAGGGTAATCATTGATTAAAGATCCGCTTACTGCGTCACAGTGAATATAAATAATATCATTACCTTTGGTAATATCAGCTTTATATACGCCTTCATACTCTGTAGCATCTAAATCAGGTCTACTTTTATAAATTTTACGTTTAAAACCTATAATCTTATGAAAATGGCTCATGGTTAAATCCAATTCCCAATTTTTAGTTAGTTTGAATGTTATCAACCCCATTTCAAAATTTTTTCCAAATTTTAAAGGAGGATCACTTCCAAAATATGTAATCATAATTCCATTTAATCCTTTAACTCCATAATTACCATCACGGATAATAATGTCTTTTACTTCATTAGTCTCAGTGTTTTTTAAAGTAAATTCATTGTTCTTAAAGTTTTCGCTTATATTATGCCAAGAAAATTCTATCGTCATCATCCTCAAAGCTAGTTTTTTATATTCATAAGGAGTTGAAAAATTTACTTGAAAATCTTCTGATTTTTCATGACCTGTAGATTTTAAGATAATCATTTATATAGGACATAGTTTTCATTATAATCACTCGGATATTCTGTAAATGAAGCAAGTACTTTTTCAGGAAACTTATTTTTATTTCTTTCACGTATATATTTCATACAATAAAAACCACATTTTACAGAAGTTGTTTGCTGTATAAAACTGTCATTAATAGCTACTTTTATTTTTTTATTAGACATTTTGAGAAATTTTTTAATGTTTTTAGGAATACACTTTTTCTCTAATTTAATTTTACCCAATTCATATTTACCAAAAGGATCGAAATATTCTATAAATTCATATTTTGGATCATTATAATAGCACACCCAATGTGTGCCTGGTTCATTAGATTTACTAAAATTGATTATCCCAGTTTCAAATTCTTTTATCTTTTTAGGTAATTCATCTGACAGGAACACACCTGCAAATCCTTTTACATTTTTCATATTTTTCTCAATATCTGCATATGAAATTCCTTTCTCTGTTATTTAAAGGTCCCAATTTTTTTTTTTTTTTGGGGGGGGGGGGGAAACCTGAACCTGAAATCTTGTCCAATACTTTTTTAGCACCCCAACCACTAGCTGCACCTAATCCTAAAGAAGTCAAAATAGGAATTAAAAATGGTAAAAACCCACCAAATATTTCTGGTTGATTTTTCTTGAGCTCATCTAATACGTTGAAAAGTCCACCATATTGTTCTGAATATGCTTTTTTAATACTACCATAACCTTTTATTTCCCAAGATTGATAAACTCCTGATCCAAAAATTTCGAGTATTTTAGGTATATTCAAATAAGGTTTGAGTTTTTCATAAATTACAGGTTTAATTTGACTTAAAATATTTTTAAGCAAAGATCCACCAATTTGTGTATTTGTTAAAGGATAAGGTTAAAAAATTACAGGTTTAATTTGACTTAAAATATTAAGCAAAGATCCGCCAGTTATCGTAATTCTTTTACCTTTTTTCAATTTGAGCAATTTGTGTATTTGTTAAAGGTAAATCATAATTGGGTGTCTTTGATTTATTAATCTGTAATACTATTTTTTCTTTACCAGATTTTAATTTCCTTATTTGTCCTTCATTCAAATAAACTTTTGTCATTTATAAAGGAGAAATTGTTTATACAAGCGTTCTTTATCTTCAAGAGTTATGGTCCCCTTTTTTTATAAATCATCTATCAATAGTCTGATTTTATTCAATAACTTGTTTGACTTGCAACCTTTACATCTTTTATCTATCAATGCGTCTAAGTCCGCTAAGCCTTTTCCGACTTTCATTTCTTCACTATCCTTCATTACTACTAATATATTCAAATATTTATCCAATATTTTCATTTTAAGCTCTACATCTTCCACTTCCGCAACCTTTTGAGAAATTTGGTCTTCTGTTAAAGTTTTAGCCCTTTTAATTTGACTTTTCAAGTTACCTTTTTTACTCCCCAATTCAGCTTTTATTAGTCTAGCTTTCGCATACATTTCTTTACTTTTTTCATCATCACCCAAGAGTTTTGATGGTCTGAACAGTTTTTCGGATTTTAAATATTCTATATCTAAATCTTTATCGTAAATACTAGTCTTGTATAATTCTTTAACATCTTCTATAGGTTCTGGAAAAGCAGAATTATATATTAATTCAATACCTTTCTGAATATTTTCCACAATTTCTTTATTGGATTCCAAAATTTCTTTATTGGATTTTTCATATTTTTCAAATCCATCTGTAATAGGTTTGTGAAATTCACTCAAAGTTGTTTGAATGCCCAATTTATTTTGTATTCGATTTTCATTTTTTGTTTTAATCGCTTTATCCATTTTTACTAAATTGATTAAATATCTTTTTTCATCTCTTATCCTTTTTTGTCTCTCTAATTCTAGTTGATTTATCATTTATATAGGGGCAAAATGATTTTATATGGGGGGGGGGGGCAAAATGAATTTATATAGGGGCAAAATGAATTTATATGGGGGCAAAATGAATTTATATAGGGGCAAAATTATTTTATTATAAATGATAAAAATAAAAAATTATACACTACCTGAAGAATTACCTGACAGTAAGCAGCATCCTCTTTTACCTAAACATCCTTTTCGATTATTAATAACAGGGGATTCTGGTTGTGGTAAGGCAAATTTATTAATAAATCTCATTGAAGGTTTTGATAAACCGAAAGGATTAAAACTGGATTTTGATACACTATACATTTGTGCAAAAGATATAAACGAACCAAAATATTCTAAATTACGAGATGATTATACCGAATTTGAAGGTATAGAAAGAGATGATATTTTAAAATGTAAGAATTTACCTAAAAAGACTGAACTACTAAAATGGTTTGATAAGTATAAACAACATGATGTACTATTTTCTTCAGATTTAAGTGAATTTATAACTGTGGATGATTTAGATCCTTCATTAAAAAATTTAGTAGTTTTTGATGATTGTGTGATTGAAAGAGATCAGAAAATAATTGAAGATATGTTTATTAGAGGTAGAAAGAAAAATGCGTCTATTGTTTATCTCACTCAATCTTATTATTCTACACCTATTAATATTAGAAAAAATTGCAACTACTATATATTTTTTAAACTTCAGCCAAGAGAAATTCGCCAAATAATCAGAGAAATCGACGGGAAAATTTATAATATGTGTATACAAGATCCGTTTTTTATGTTGGATTTAGTTAATCCTGAAATGAGATATAGAAACCCAGGTAGCACACATACGTTGGGGAAACGTATGAATGCATACGTTGGGGCAACGTTGAAATGACACGTTGGCTTACGGTTTATCCAACGGTTGGCAACTGCTTATTTCTTACGTTGGGCCAACGTATGCTCTAACGTTTTGCCAACATATTTCCAACCGTTGGGCTAACGTATGAATGCATACGTTGGGCTAACGTATAAATACATACGTTGGGCTAACGTATTAATGCATACGTTGGGCTAACGTATTAATGCATACATTATGTTAACGTATAAATGCATACGTTGGGTTAACGTGTAAATTTATACATTGGGACACCGTAAAATCTGTATGTTGTCACTCTATTATCCAACTGTTGGAAATTGGTTATTTTTAACATTTAGCTATCATAATTGTTAACCGTTACATTTATAAGTTAGTTTCATATTTTAGGCCAATGCAGAAACCTAATGTTGGATAATTATATTTGACGAATATTTGACAAATTGATGTGCTATTTCATAACATTTCTATAGATATATGAAAAACTGTCAAATTTGAAATTAAAGTTTTTAATTATTTTACTAACAGCAAATGCAGTGACAGATTCAGATAAGTTTTAAGGGACGGCAGATATGTAGAACGAAGCATATTATCAAATAGTCACATTTTTTCTTTCATCAAATCTGGTTCCACCTCAACAGTGGGTTTCTGTGCGCTTAGGAGGAGGGCGAGCGGACCCCCCCCCCCAAAAAAAAAGTACTTTTGTCGACAAAATCGTCAGTTGCCAAAGGACTGTCAGCAAATTTCAGCTTTAATCACCAATCTGTAAAATGCTCAGTGTAAAAATTACCAGTTCTGCCGACAGTTTATTATAAGTTATACTATATCATGAACATAGTCTTGTTAAAATTTTCCTTTTAGTGATTTTCGTGCCAGTAAACAAGTCCCTTTTGTCCCCTCAAGCCAACTTCATTCCAGATCATGTAATGTAGTGTGTATTTAAGGCAAACATGCACATTAAGTATCTGCCTGGGGGGGTGCCTCGGGCGAAGGACTTTTAGGGTATTTAATGCGTATTCACGCTACATCTGGAGGAAACCGCCTAAGAGGCCAGATAATCGGTGTATATTTTTGAAAGCATATTGGTATATATCGTCAGAAAATTTTGTCTTTACACCCCCCCTCCCAACATTTTTGCTTAAAACTGGCTCTAGTCCTGTCACTAACAGAAATGTGTTATTTTCAAATAGTAAACGATCTGTCAAGTTACAAACATATATTAATCTGTAGAAAACTAACCTATTTTGCACTATGAGGAAAATTAATATTGCAGGCGCAACTTATGAACTGTTTAAAAAAAAGGAGGGGGGAGAGATCGGAAGCAGGAAAATATTTAGAAGGTCCTTTCAGAAGCTATCCTTTACCGTTTTAGAGAACCAGGACGGCAGGCAAACCAAAATCATAAAACTTTTCGAATTAATTAAAAGAAAAAACATATAACGTTAAAGGAAAGAATGCTTATTTTTTAAATATGATTCATATCCCTCCTTCTCCTTGGACAGTTACTTTTGTAAAGTGTCTCTCAAAACCTCTGAAAATTTACTGAATTGAAACTTTTGTAAGGAGGCTTAATCTCCCTCTTTTTTTTTTTTTTTTTTTTTTTTTTTTATATATATATTCATGTTGGGAAATCCAATAGGAGTATAAAGTCACTGAAGAATGTCACAGAAATCATTCTTTACTAAAATATTTATTTATTATTTTTTACATTTATTTCAATTTACGTAATTTTTTTATATTCTTAATTTTTAGTTTGCCCGAATAAAATTGGTATGGAATACAAGGACATTTCGTAGTTCTATTTTTATTTTCAGTTAACTGTAGATATTGACTGCAAAGTAAAAGAAAAAAAAATATTGCATGCGTAATGCATATGCATTACGCATGCAAGTATCAACACACGGGTGCATCTATATTATCTGACTATGAGAAAGATATCAGTACAACAGAATGTATTAGTGATGCTGCTTACACGCTATAGCACATAAAATGAAAAAAGTCGTTGATGGTACACAAAAAAAGTTAAGACGCGTCCCGCATAATTACCATTGCACAAAAAAAAAGAGAGAGAGAGAGAGAGAGAACTTTTTTTTTCCATAGCGCATCCTTTCTCTAATGCAAAAAATAGAATGTCTGAAGAAAAGTTTTAAAAAATCAGTATTGATTTCAGTTCATGGACCTGAACTCTCAGTCACAGCGTATTACTTAAAGAGCTACTGATATTTTTCATTCAACTAAAATACGCAGTAGAAGAGACTTGTCAAAGCAATAAAAATGTTTTTTCATCCAGTACTCTCAAAGAGTATTTGATTGCATATAGATTATGTATTTTTCTCCATAAAATTTGAGTCCTGTAGCATATAACAGGTGTAGATACAAAAATCTCTTCTAAAATAATAAATAAATAACAAAATGAAGTTGGTAAATATAGGTATATATATGAACTGTAAAGTACTATAACACATTTGTAAAATATTAAAATAACTGAATTCTTAAAACTGTAAAATATTTTATACATACCTTTAACAACAAAACAATTTTGATGCACAAATTTAAATCCTTGTTGTTGATTAACCACTGTGAACCAACGAGATTTCAAAATTGAAGTAGTGTTAGTGTAATAACTACTTCTAAATCTGAAATCTCATTAGTCATTATAATCTTGCAAAATATAAGCACGGCTCAAGTTGATTTTTTTTCAGAATAATCTTATTAGGAGAAAACATTTGTGTCCAATTTTACCTTCTCGACTGTTGTACAACTATGAGCAAATAAAACTTTATTTTTAAGCTGTCTAGCATTGTTTAGTAATCCAAAACGCATCTTTTAATAAGCACTGTGCAATTATTATATATTTATTACCATAGCTGCATAGTAAGTTGTTTGTTTACATACTTTGAAGATCGTTAGGCTTATGGACAATCGAACTATAATCAATGCATCAATAATAATAGTTATCGTGATTCAAGTTACTGCGAACCTATGCAACGATTAAAATTCACAGAAATATAGCTGAAAAGATAAATATTCGTTTCAGATTTCAACTATCAATAACTTTATAAAAGTGCATCAACACATCATAACACGCAATGGCGGAAATGGAACGGCGAACGGACATGAATCTATCGCTTCCCGGTTTCCTGAATGTGTGTCTCTGCGCATGCGCAATGATTCGGTTGCCCAACGCAACATTCAGCCATCCGATGTCCAATGGTTGTTTTACCTACGGTTGCCCAACACAACATTCAGCCATCCGATGGCCAACGGTTGTTTACCAACGGTTGCTCAACACAACATTCAGCCATCCGATAGCCAACGGTTGTTTACCAACGGTTGCCCAACACAACATTCAGCCATCCGATGGCCAACGGTTGTTTACCAACGGTTGCCCAACACAACTTTTAGCCAACAGAATACCGACATTTCCATATGGACATCCAACGTTTGCCCAACGTAACAACCTTGTGCCAACCACGTGCCATCAATAACCCAACATATGTGTGCTAGTTGGGAAGGGATTTGACCCTTTATAAATGACTTGTTCTAAAACATGCAGTATTAATATAGAGTCTTGTTCTAAAACAGGAAAATGCAAAGTAAAATGTCTAAAATGTGGGCAAAAAGGAAGTGGTATAATAAAGCTTGAACCTGAATTAATTCAGGCATTATTAAAACAAATAAAAAAGTATGGTTCTGGAATTATTAACAGTGTTATCAATAAATTACCTTTTGAATTTTATTTACCGGGACATAATTTTACAGGTCCTGGAACTCAATTATTTTGGGGTAAAACAAGACTAAATCCTGATTATTTTTATAAAGATTGGAGTAAACCAATAAACAAAGTAGATGAAATAGCATATAATCATAATACTTGTTATTTGAAAAATAAAGATACTAAAACAAGAAATGAAGTATGCGATAAAAATATGTTGAAAGAATTGGATGATATTGATAATCCTACTATCCGAGAAAGAATTGAAAGACGGATTGTAAAACCTATTATTAGGAGTAAAAAAAAAAAATTTGGAATGGGTATAAATAAGATTTTTTGTCTCAAGTGTAAAACGAAAACTGATACTAAAAACTATCAGCTCACAACTTCTAAAAATAATAAACTTATGGGTAAAGGAAATTGTGTAAAATGTGGAAGTAAAAAGAGTCTTTTTTTAGGATAGACGAGATATATCATAATCCAGAAACTGGATATTGTGGTATTAATGAATTGTGTAGAAAAACAGGAATACCAGAGAAAGATGTTGAAGAATATTTACATACACAAGATGTGTATACTCGTTTCAGTCCAGCTATTAGAAAATTTGAAAGAAGACGAGTTTATGTACCATGTAATAATTATCAATTTGATGCTGATTTAATGTTCATGAAACAATATAGTAAATATAACAATGGAATAAATTATTTATTAACAATAATAGATTCTTTTAGTAGACTTGGGTATATATTTCCGATTAAAACAAAAACAGCAACAGAAGTAACAAAGGGTTTTAAACAAGTTTTTAAGGAAAGGATTCCAAAATTTATTTTAACGGATGAAGGCACAGAATTTACAAGTAAACAAACGCAAGACTTATTTAACGAACACGGTATTAAATGGTTTACGACTGGAAACAAGGAAATTAAATCAGCCGTCGCAGAGAGATTTAACAGAACAATCAGAGAAAAAATAATTAAATACATGCACGACAAGAATACAAATAAATATTTAAATGTTTTACCAGACATTTTAAACCATTATAATCATCCCTATCATCGTTCTATTGAAATGACACCTATTGAAGCATGTCTCCTTGAAAATGAATCTAAAGTCTATAAAAATTTATATGCAAAAAAGGTTATTAAAGAACCTAAATTTAAGATTGATGATAAAGTCCGGATATCTACTATATAGAAAATATTTAGAAAATCTGATGATCCAACATTTACGGAAGAGATTTTTACAGTTTCGGAAGTACTTAAAACAAATCCTGTTACACTTAGAATAAAAGATTTAAAAAACAAAACAATTGAGGGTACCTTTTACGACAGAGAATTAGTTAAATACAATAAAATTGACAATATTTTCAAAATTGAAAGAATATTGAAGAAAAATCAAAATAAGTATATTGTAAAATGGCTTGGTTATCCTAATGAATTTAATTCCTGGATTGATAAAAACAGTGTCATGCAACTTTTAAACAGTGCGGAGATCCACAATTTTTAAATATTTATTTTAATTAAAAATTTAAAAAAATCTTGATTTACTTAAATTCATTTTTAAAATAATTTTTGAAATTAAAAATCTGGTAAATTTTAGCAAAATGCCTCCTACCCCCATGGCTGACATTTTGATGAAATAACGGAGATTACATATTTGCGGAGGCATTTGCCATGGGAGGTGTCCCACAGATCGCTCTTTAGCTCATTATCTTATATTTAGTGCATGTCTCGAATTAACTTTTCATTTAACTGAGAGAGCGGATTTGATCTAAGGTCAAATAGTATGCTAGCGTTGTACTTTGTAATTTAGCTACGGTGGGACCAGTATCTTTGATTCTTATAATTAATATATCTATTTCAGTCACTCTGGAGATGCCTCTTGAATCGATTTTATCAGTTTATTAACAAATATAAGATTTATTACAATTTTTAAAATAAATTTAAAAATCCTTGATAAATTGTAAATACTTTAATATGATTTTAAAACAGCTAAAAATATCACTCTGGTGGGGCCCTCTAGTAGCTTGAATCGATTTTATCAGTTTATTACAATTTTTAAAACAGCTGGCCAGATGAGTGAAGTAAAAACAGACTGTATAACCAACATGCTCCTAAAGACTTTTTTTTAATTAATCTTATCCAGACGCTGTATCCATCTGTAATTTTAGAAAAATGTGAGATAAAATTACTCGCTTCGAATAGCAAGAAAGAGCTGCCATCTATAATTCATTTTCAGTAATTATAGCGTAGAGGTCAGCCGTTATCATCAGCTGTAGAAAGATAAGCTATCTGCTTCCGCTTAAGGACAGGGTCATAAGAATATGAACTAAATAAATGGAAAGCATTAATGAGGCTGTGATTGTGGAAAGTATAGATATTCAGTGTAGCAGTAGTTCCTCTTCGGATGAAGAAACAAAATATGTACATAGTCTAACCAAATATTTAAAACAGCGATACAAGAGTCGAGTAACTTTATTTAATAAAATCAAGAGAAAATATAATATTTCTTTAACTCCGCAAGCTGAAGAAACACTGTTAAGATTTATAGATGTAACCCTTTATGATAGAATAAATAGTTATTCATTCTTTTTAAAAAAATTTGCGAGTTACATAATACAGACAACAATATAACTTTGTCTTCAAATAAAAGGGATAAACTTGAAAAAATATGGGGAGAATTTAAAGAACCTCCAAAACTTAATTTTGATACAGATGAGTTGCTTTTAAAAATAATTCGAAAGAAATGGAGATATGTTTTTAAAAATAATTTCAAATGAATGGAGCTTACAAAAAAGTGCACACGCTGTTTGGCTATAAAACCATTAAATGATTTTTATAAATTTCATAGAAATGGAAAAATTAATTATCAAAGTCATTGTAAATGTTGTGATTCATTAATCGAATATAAAAAAATAAAATGCGAATGTGGAAAGGAGTATACATACACACATAAAAAGCGGCATTTTGAAACCCATAGAAAAAGTATTTTAAAAAATAATCTCTAATAAATGGAGCTTGTTTTAAAGTCAATGCCTATAGGACAACTTAGAAAAGCTGTCAAAGAATTGGGTATTGAACAAAAAAGAGATTCTAGTAAGATTGAATTAATTAAATACTTGAAAAAGATGAAAAAATTATTTAACAGAAAACCAAAAGAACGTATTAAAATTAAAAAAGTTTTTGATTCTTTAGGTTTAAGATTTAATAAAAACAGTAATGATTTCGAAATAAAAAATGAAAAAAAAAAATATTGACAATAGCAAATTTTAAAAAATTGTATCCTGATTTTACAGAACTATTGCAACAATTTATCAATGAACCTAAAAATAGAAGTAAACTTAAGAAAATATTTGATGATTTTGATTTGAAATATAAAGATAAGAAACTGGATAAAAGAAAAGAAAAAACTGTAAAACATGAAGTTAATCTAGAAAATTTATTTAAACCTGATTATGAGATTATAGAAGTACATAGAACATTTATCAGAAAATTTAACACATATAGAATAACCTATCAAATTAAGGAAATAAATAAACTGAAACCTGAACAATATTATAATATATTAAAGGATTTGTTTAGAACAGCTATTGGAAAAGTGCATGGTAGAGTAGACATTATTGTACATAATCCAAAATTAAATCAGCCGTTTCATCCACATATGATGCCAACTGCAGACGCATATAATACTTATTCAGATGTTTTAACTCATAAAATAGAATACAAGAATTGGACATTAAAGACTGTACATTTGATTTTTATGTAATAGAACTACCTCATGGAAGTTGGCGTCTCAAAATTCTCAATGAAGAAGATGTAAAGAAAAAAAGGAGCATTTGTTCAATTAAAAATAATGATAATATTTGTTTGGCTAGATCTATAATAACAGCTCTAAGTATTCAAAATCCCAATCTTTTATGTGAAAAATGAAATCATGAAAAACTAACTAAAAATGATATTACATATATTAAGAAAGGAAGAATATTTCAAAAAAACCTTAGCTGAAAAATTACACAAAAAGTGCAATATTCCTCTGCAATCATGTGATTTAGAGCATGTTAAACAATTTGAAAAATTTTTAGATATTCAAATTACTATATTTTGTAGAGAAAATTTCGATGAAAAAATATATTCAGGTAAATATAAAGATACCTATATTTATATATACAAGAACAGAAATCCCTTTGATGTGATTACATCTGTTACAGGATTTTTAGGAAAAAATAATTATTGTGATTACTGTAAGGTAAGTTATAAAAGGAAAGATGGGCATAAATGTTTATTAAAATGTAATAGATGTTTGCGAAAAGACAGTAATTGTGAAGGTGATGAAAAAAATTGTAATAAATGTTTTCGAAGTTTTAAAGGTGAAAAATGTTTTGAAAATCATAAAACATTAGAAGAAACAAAATTTTCTGTTTGTCAAACATTATGGAAATGCGTAAAATGTAAGAGAAATATAAATAGACAAGAACGAAATCCTACAGATCATCAGTGCGGAGAGAGAAAATGTAAAAATTGTTGGCTATGGGTAAAAAATGATCATAAATGTTATATGAAACAAAAAGATTCATTAGTAGGAACTTGTGAAAGAAATTGTGTTAAATTTATTGAAGATAAGTCAAAATGGTGTAAAAAAAAAAATGTGAAAAATCAGGGTTTACAGAAAAATATATGTTTTTCGATGTTGAAACAAATCAAGAGTCGGGAAATCTAATTATAAATCAAGATTTTAATGGATATGAAAAGAAATTCAATAATGTAGATGATTATTGTAGATGGTTATTTGATAGAGAACATACTGGTTATACAGTACTAGCTCATTATGGAAAAGGATTTGATTTTCAATCTTTAGCTCAATATTGTTTTAAAAATAGCATTAAAGTATTTAAAATTTATCAAGGAAATAAGCTCATACTTATGAATGCCGAGGAATATGGTATAAGGTTTATTGATTCTATTAATTTTACATTGATACCTTTAAGACAATTTCCAAAAACATTTGGACTAAATGAATTAGCAAAAGGTTATTTTCCTCATTTGTTTAATACTAGTAATAATCAAACATATGTTGGTAAATATCCTAAAAAATATTATTATGGATATGATTGCATGACTGAAAGTGAAAGAAAATCTTTTGATGAGTGGTATAATTCTGTAAAAAATGAAACGTTTGATTTTCAGAAAGAATTCATTAAATACTGTAGATCACATGTAGATATTTTAAGAAAAGGCTGTTTAGAATTTAGAAGATTATTTTTAGAAATTGCAAATATAGATCCTTTCAAGTACGTTACTTTAGCAGGTGTTTGTATGGCCATATATAAAGATTATTTCATAGCGGACAAAACAATAGCTATAGATGAAGAGATTATACAACGAGATCAGTACACTAAAAAATCAATTGCTTGGTTAGTTTATTTATCTCATAATATACAACATGCTTTAAACGGTGGGGAGAAAAAATTAAAATTAGGTGATAAAACTTATAAAGTAAATGGTTTTTATAATAATACTGTATATCAATTTCAAGGTTGTCACTAGCATGGATGCCCAAGATGTTACAAAGAATCTACAATAAATATACAAAATCAAATATCAATGAATACGGCAAGAGATTTCAGCGTTTTCTATTACTTAGTCGTACATTTTTCATTGGCTCATTAAATTAATTTACTGGTTTGAAGCTTAGTAGAATTGCAGTAAAATATATGTATTTTAATTATATGTGTCTATTAGTTTAAAAAAAATAATGTGACTTTGTTAAAAAAAAAAAATGGTAAACTTTGTTTTTTCAATTTTTTTTTTCAAAAATGCACATTTCAAAAAGCTTTTTGAAAGTATGTCGGGGCTTGTCGGGCCTAATTTCCACTATAATTGCAACTATTACAGTGTTGAGTTTCTATTCCAAGAAAAAAAATGTTCCCCAAACATCCACCATTTTTTATGCGGAAGTCCCGGGTTCGGGTCCCATCGCGCGGCTGTCGATCTAACGTTCTGGAGTTTTGGTAGGTTTTCTTCAGATGTAACGTGAATACGTGTCAGAACCCCTTAGAAAGTCCTCCTACCAAGGCACCTTCATCCTTGGCAGATCGTCCTAGCGTAGCGTTGCCATTATTGCACAAACAAACAATTCACGACAGCATGCACAAAACAACGAATTATTTCGAACTTAACAGAATAGTTTGAAGGAATTTGAAGAAATATTTATGAACAGCTAAGAATTGACTGTGGCGTGATATCTGTTATTATCTCATGGAAATGCGGTATCATTCAGAATTATGAAACTGAAACTGTGGTAGGCTTTTGCAGTGGACTACGTCTCCTTCATTTTAATAAACAAAACATGTCATCTTCTATTGACGGCGAAAAAACACATTCATGCAATACTGGAAATTTATACCTTTTAAGAGGAATGTTGTTAGGGACCGTTTTCGAAGTTATTGAAGGCAAGTTACTAAGAACTGATAAGAGTTATTTAAGCAAAGATAAAAACTACGTATTAGAAAATACATCATGCGGTTCGACTGGGTAATTATTTTAGTTACTTACTTAGCGTAATCTTGTACACCCTCCAAAAAAAGTATTCGAGCAACAGAGATATTTCCTACGTTGGTTTCGTATATTAAAAATTATTTATCATAGAATATGAATCAGGCTATCTATAAATATGACTTTCCATATTTCTATCAAGTTGTGCGTTTTTCAAAAATTCAATTATTATTCGCAAATCTAAAATAGGAATTTTCTCTCTTGCTCGAATACTTTTTTAGGAGGGTGTACCATTATTGTATTCATGCTGGTTGATCCCTGGGAAACAGAGTTCTAACCCTATATATTAGTTCTCCAACGCATTGAAGTCGAAGCAGATCTCTGAATTTGTCATGAAAATCTATTTATGAAACTAGTTTAAATTCTAACCATTCGCTGAGGGATGGAGCTAAGCTCAGATGGAATACTGTTTCTAGATTTAGATGTTACCACCAGATATAGAAAATATCGTTGATGATAAATAATTTCTCAAATTAGTACTTTTCACTTACTTAGAGTATGCTGACTAACAAAATACCACATAACTTACAGATCTTTCTGCGAGTACTACAATGAAGACTAGTTACAGAAAGTAATCGTTCAGTGCAAAAAATCTCTTACTATCATTTACTATTACTTCTCCACAATCCCAAGTTATATTTCTACAAACGAGAAAAACCAAACTAAGACAACTAAACTAGGAAAAACCTGAACTAGGACTTCGTTTACTTTTCATACATTGTTGAACGGTGTGTAAAATTAGTGACAGAAGCATCCGCAAAGAGTTGGTGGAGTCAGACTTTAACGCTTTAAAACCTGGACTTTTTTTGCATTATTCGCACAAAAAAGTATTTGAGTGTAAGATAAATTTCTTATTATAGTTTCGTGAACAACTAATTAATGTTTTTAAATAACACTCAAATGAAAGAAATATAAGAAATTATTATTTTATACATGATCAATTTCTTATGAAGAATAGTATATCATATATGAAACATAGGAAATACGACTTACATTCGAGTACTTTATGAGATGATGTAGACCACCTACACAATTGTATAGGTCAGGGCATAAAGTGATAGACGACTTCATCATATCCGTATTTTTTTCTCGACCAGTTATGCCTGATTTGATCATAAGGATTATTTTTCTGCCTCTCTCTGTATATTTAGTACATGTTCTCTTTTCACATCGGAACGATACAATATTAGTTTCCACATACTTACCAAATATTGTATTGTGTTGTTGTGGTATTGTATTGTATTATTTTGTGGGGAAAAGTGTCTTCCGTCCGAGGCATTCCTTCCTTTGTAAGGTAGCGCTAGTGGGCTTCTCCTTAAAGAAAAAATAACTCTGTGGTATCTACCAATTACTTAATAATTATCAAGCAAATATTTTTTTATATAAATGAGTGTTTCTACTCTCTATTTTGCATGTTTCATCGCCTTTCTATAATATAAAAAACGCATTTCTTCGTCAAATAACGCAAAATTTCAAGTGCGATGCGAAAACAGAAGATATTATTTTATCGGAAAATAATTTGGCATACCTTATTAAACCCAGTGGACTCATTTCTGGCCCTATTAGAATAACAGTGAAAAGTTATTACCGTATTTACCCGCGTATAAGGAGAGACATTTTGGACAGAAAAAAGGTTTTAAAGTGGGGGGTTGACTTATACGAGGGTCCTTAATTTTAAATTTCTTTTTTTTTATCAGAAGTCAAAATGCCCTTTTGAAAGACATTTGTTCTCTTTCCGCATTCCATACACAGCCCTCTATAGTAATAGGCCAGCGCGCTGATTCAAAATGGCGGCGACTGAAGGCGGAATTTCCCCTTTCCCTTCATGCGACCGCAGTGCACAAACCAGAAAACAAACTTAATATTTTACTAAACAATTAATGATTACATGACTGAAAAATTTTACCATCTCTTATATAATGATTTTTACCAATAAAAAAGTTACACCTGAAAGATAATTTATTTTATTTTTGGTATTATAGAGATAATATTTTGATAATAGGCCTTCTTTGTAAACAATATGTTATACACCACGAAAGCAATTTACTATTTCATTATATTTTAATTTTAATCATTTTAACTATGTATTATTCAGTATTCAATTCATATAATGATTTCCATTAAATTATTCAAAGTTTCGGGGAATAAAGTAATTTACTGTAGCTAAATCATTTTAAATAATAAAAATAATAATTATATAGATTCTATTTTCAAGGAGAAAATCTATAAATAAAAATAGCATGGATATACTAAAATGAATCAAAACATATCAATTCAGTAACTTTATTTTTAAAATCATATATATACACTCACAAACAATTTGCATCTTATTACAAAAAAGTAAACAATATATATAGATTACCATTTTCACTATTGAAAATTATCTAACTTCACAGTATTTCCATAAAAGAAGTAACAAAGTAATTTCACCCTTAAATTAATTGATAATTTCTGTTATTTGCACTTGTAAAAGTTACTCGTTCAACATTTTGTAATTACAATCTAGGCTATTTCAATAATTATTTCTTTGTGATTATACTAAGAATATAAAAATTATAAAAAATTTGAACATTTTTGCCCATACACATACACACCCATTTATCGTGAGGTAATGGATTGGGAACAGATATGTAAATACGAACAGAAATGGAAATACATAAGCAATTGGCCAGCGTTAAATTAAAAACATTTATGAAGTGACAGGGTACCTCTTCAGTAGCATAAATTGGAGTTTAAAAGGGTTAAGTCGTTTGAAAATAAACGTTGTTTTTCAAAACACAAGTGTTAAACAAAGTTTAAAAATGAAGATAGAAAAAAAAATTATTTGGGAAAAAAACATCAACTTTAATAAATATATTTTGAGACATTAAATAACTGTCCGGCTGTGATTTTAACAAGTTATTCTAATTTTGATATTTTAAGCAATGTTAGAGGTACAGTGTCTCTTTTAAAATTTACAGTAACATGAGTTAATAGTACAGTCAGTTACAGTGAGTTAATAGTCATTATTATAATATATTTCAAAAGTTAAATCTAAGCTTACCTTAAAAGATATTTCTATTGAGGGTATATTCAATACACATAATTTAGTTACAATTGATTGTTCATCAGTTTTAATATAATTCCATTTGGGATAGTTCATTATGCAGTCACGTATGTACATTTCAGCTTGATGGATATCTTTTATTTTATTTAGTTCAGTCTCATTAGCGTATGTTATTAAACTTGTATTTAAAGACAGCTGGATATTTTCGTTTTCTTTGTCGTCACGAGTTTTTCTTTTTTTGGGCACTGTGATATTTAAATGAGGTGTGGAATCATGAATATATGTTGGAAACGCATCAGGAGTCAAAGCAGGACTGGCTCGGGGAATCTTATGTATATTCCAATCTTTGTCCTTCCAAATATCTTCTCGAACAATCATCTCATTGGCAAAATGTTTAAATGCAAACTCTAGTATTTTTGTGAATTTGAAATTTTGCCGATGAATCCTGTTAATCCAGAAATTTCTTTGTTTCTCATCGTTCGGGAACCGGAAACAAGTTACGTATGGCGGATCGTAGTTCGATCTGCAATGAGGAACAACACATTTGAAAGGCATAACCTACAAATGAAATAAAAATCATATATTATCGGTAATTTAGATTAAACGTTATTATAAATTAATTAGGTTTTAAATTAATCAAGCTTTTGATTCATATTTTGAAACCATTAGTTAATTACTAATACAAAAAAGTAGAGAATGTAAACAAGCTCAACACATTAACATTAAAATTATTTTTTATGTAATAAAATAAATTACTTACTATTTGTCTGATTTCTTTCTTTCTTGCACTATTTATCTACACATATGCATCAATACAAGCTATTTTAAGTAAAATAATATTACATTATGTGAGAGATAAAATGGATGACTGTTGTTCTTAACTTCCATTTAGAATGAAATCGCGAACGATGGCAGACGAACAGAATAATTTTAAACCTTCCGCCTTCGGTTGGTCACGTGATCGTATTCCCAAGAATCAGCGCGCTGGCCTATTACTGGAGAGGGCTGTGATTCCATAACACAATGACGTCGTTTAAGGTTGATTTCCATACCAGGAAGAATGCATAGCGATACAAACATTGAAAACGTGTTTCATATTGTTGTGGGATTACGGCCAATTAGCTACATGTGGGCTCTTGTCCGAAGGGCGGGGTGCCCCCCGTGGAGGTCCACCTAAGGGATCCTGACCCAATACGTGTACCTTCATAAGCAGATGACGACGAAGGAATTTTGTGAATTGTTTAAAGAGTCTGATACTGAATCGGATCTTCAATCAGTTTAAATTTGTACATAAGTACTTTACCATATCATATAATCATTAGTGTCATATAATTATTATTCATTTTTATCAGTTTAATTTTGTATACTACTTTTGTATATTATTATCTTTATTATTGTAGATTTAGTACTTTCTTTTATTCAGGTGATTTTGAATAAATGTATTTAAAAGAATCCAAATTTCTTGAACAGGCAAGTGGGGGATCGACTTATACGCGGGATTGACGTACACGCGGGAAAATACGGTATGCGTTTTACGCCTAGTAAAAAATATCTATTTTTACTAAAATTCCGATAAATCAAGTCCGATCCGGAGGCAGAAGCAGTGGCGGATTATTGCAAGTTCGTCGGGGGGGGGGGGGTGGTTAGCTTGTCGGTGGGGGCGGTTAGTTAGAAGATTGACAATCAATTGACATTGATTGATTCTATTATACATCAATTTTATGGAAGTAAAATAGGATCTTTTACATTGATTTCTTTTTTCTCGGGGGGACGGTCACCCCTCCGCCCCCCCCTTTAATCCGCCTTTGGGCAGAAGTCACTATTCAATCACAAGAACGTTTTACAACGTTTTTATTGAACCCAGAGAGAACACTTTCCGCACTATTAGAATAGTGATTTCAAAAATTATTTTTTTTCGGCCCACCCTACCCCTCAGCCCCCAGCCCCCCTCCTCTGAATGCGGACCTTATTTGACCTTTTTTAATATCTGAAACATCAGAACTTTGGACTTCCTCATACTTTATCAAACATTCAAAACGACATTTTGGTGACAATATGGGGCCCGCCGAGAGGGGGGGGGGGGACAATGGCCCCAGAACCTGAGCCTTAGGAGGGTTCTGCATGGAGGACGTATATTACGAATTTTGAATATGCGAATAGTAAATTACGAATTTTTTGATAAAGAAGGTAACTCTGCTTTAGCACAGAAAATATAAAGTAAGCAAATACCATTGAGATTTAATGCCGCAAACCAGTTTCGGTAAGTATGACTGGCTACCATCGTCAGTGTACTGGTTTTGGTAAGTCATATTTACCGAAATCGGTCAACGGCATTAACTCTCATTATTGTTTTCTAACGTTTTTCATTCTGCGTTATTCATTTGGCTGTGAATTTAATAATAATTATGCTTCAGTTTTGCAAATAGCGAGTACTCAATATTAAAAAAATCTTGGATTTAATTGTATGAAGTGATTCTCTGTATATATTAAGGAAGAATTTCAGAATTATTTGTACTTTACTTTAAAATAATTCTGATAAAATACTTGCAATCTGATGAAAGTTTTATCATGTCCGAGGTTTTGTATATAGTGCGCGGTAAATTTTAAAGTGCACTAACTCGTAAAGTGTTTAAAAAGCTTTTCTGGATTAAAAAAAATGTACGTTCTTCTTTTTTTTAATGTAAGAGGGGGGGCGTGTCGTAAATGCCTGCCCTGGGTCCCGAAATTCCTGTCGGCGGCCTTGATTAAATGTTCATCAGACGATAAATTAAAATACCGCCAAAAGTTTTATAGAAATATTCCACACTAACGACGAAAATATTCAATGAAATAAGTGAAATAATAAACACTGTGATATATTGGTTCGGCAAAAAAGTAAATGCGTTTTTTACATGAAATTCAAACAAAAAATTTTTCAAATAAATTTTCAATCGTGAAACCATTCAAGTTCGACCACAGCTGAGTAAAATTCATGCTTGTAGTCAGAGCAGCCTCTCACTCCTGGCAACATTTAACCTGCCTAGGAGAATCTTCAAATACTCAATAACATTTTTCAAAATTAGAAAGATTTTCAAAATCGTAAGCAGTCGTTTTGCATCTTTTTAAATCATGTGTACGGACCAGTGAGAAATACTACAGACCAAAGAAGTTATGCAGACACTGGTTTTGGACCACTGACTAAATATTCTAATTTTTACCCTTGATATTCTTCGAAGACTAGAAATAGTATTTTTCTGTTATAACATTTATTATCGAGAGCGAAATTAATGAAAGCCGAAAAGTTCGGAATCTACCTACATATACGTTTTTCAATTTGCAGAAAACCCCTTAAAATCGGGCAAAAAAGAATTTGGAATATCTCCTGAAGTGATCGTAGAAAATTGGTAAAAATTTATAGCTAGGGTAATGTGAAAGTTTTCATTCATTTAATAAAGTCGAAATAGAATGTTGCCATTAAGAAAAACGAAGTTGATGCAGAAATTAATATTAAGACGGCCCATTATGTAAATTAAATTACTAATAAATTAAAGTATACGTTATTTGCAAACAAATAGTACATATAACTTTGCTGTAGGATGAACGACGACCGAATAAAGTGTAAGTGGGCGTTTTTTTCCCTTAGCTGTACCTTTTATGTGTGTTATTTTACAAAGTTTTAATTAAATATTACGTTTTTCTTGGAACACATACAGTGTTTGTTAAGCCTATGTAAGGAATCTCAAAGAATATGTGTAATGGTGGCTGGTTGCGGGAAGCATCAGCAGGGATAGGCTGTAATGATCCAACGTACACTAAGTGATATATTACACTGCACAAAAACCCTTTATTGAAACAAAGGCAGGATTATTTCAGGAAAAAGGCTCAATAAAATACATTGTATGTTTGCAGTGCACTTATTTATACATTACAAATATATTTTTTTACAAATTAGAACTTGCATCGTACTGGATACATTGAAACATGATCCCTGATTACGCTATCTATAAGACTGATGAAATTGCAATAACACGTGAAACCTTGACCTTTTATGTACTCTCTTAAAAATTTAGAGTGATATTATCACCCTTCCGAAAAGTCACCGCCATATGAATCTAGATAGAGTGAGAAAACTGCATTATGACTCTTTAACGATAGAACTCTGTCACCCTAACTGTCAGAACTCAAACGCAGTACAAAATGAAAAAAATACATCGCATTTAAATTGTTCTCAGAATTCGCAAAAAGAAAACTTAAAAAAGTTCTGACACAGGAAATTTGCTGCTAATCTGCGATGACGCGCTCGCAGGGCAGCTGACGCAAAACATTAATAATCAAGAGAAAACAAAAATTCAAATTTAAACCAAAACTCGAAACTAATTAACATTACTTTTAACGAACACTTAAAATACAATGCTTATATTTAAATTTAGAAGACACACAGCTAAATATAATCTATATACATTATATACAGGGAAATAATCATGTCTAGCAATCTAATCAACTTTAACTTACTCAAAACGCACGGTGACGCAGCGTAATTTAATCCTATGTACGCAGATTAATCCAAAACCTGTTGAGCGAGCAGTGAATTTACTTTAAAATTTTCTATCCTTTTACAAGATATAAACGCAGCCAATATAAATGCCCTTTTTGAAATAGTTGGCATTAAAAACCATCTTTCAACTTTACTTAATACGCAGCAATTCTTTTTAACTGGGACAATGCCCATAAAATTATCCTTTCTTTCTCAACATAACTTCATTCCTCAGTATCCACAAAACCTCTGCCTCAATTTGTTTATTGCATCGCTCCCGGGGAGGCCCCCGTTCTCTCAAGAGGCCCCGCGTAAGGGGCAGTAAACTAATTGAAACCCTTTACAGACACGCAGCGTCATTTGGTGAATAAAATTAAAAATCAGTTAAATCATTTGGCTTTAATTCAATTGGCAATCGCCAATACTAACTGTAATAGTGAGACTCTATCACTCTTATGGTAAGGCTTATAGTCCAGTCAAATTAGGAAAAATGGGGAAAAAAATTGATATATTTTTGAAACTTGGGGAAAACAGTAATTGTATGAAACAGAAAAGTTCCCCACTCTAGGGGTACCGCGTCCCCCCTTTGCCCCCCCCAAAAGGTCACTTTTTCAGGTTTTCACTTCTATCTCAAAAACCGCTCATCTTGGCAAAAAAATGTCAATTACAAAATGAAAGCTGATAAAATTTTCTACAAGATTGTGATTGGTTACTTTTTTCTATATGCAATAGCTTTCGAGATATGTTTTAGACAAAATGGCAAATTTTTGGAAAACGCTTCTTTTTATCCCGATTTTTAACCAATTTTGTCTTTTAACTCTTCAACCCTCAGTTTTACAGCAATTGTCTTCGTAATAAAGTTGTAGAGTATTCAATTACCTTTAAAGTTAGGTATTATTTGTAACTTTATCTTTAAATGATCAAAAGTTATTGCAATTTGAAATTTTCAATAAATTTAGCAAATTCGAATGAAAACTACATTGCGCGTCAAAGTATGGCAAAATCTAGGAAAAAAATTATAAAGTTTTGAAACTTTGGGAAAACATTGGTTGGGGATGTAGTTGTATAAAACAAAAAAGTTTCCATCTCTCGGTGGGGGCACGTCCCCCCTTTAGCCCCCCTAAAAAAGGTGCTTTTTGGGGATTTTCACTTTTATCTCAAAAACCGTACGTCTTAGCAAAAAATTGTCAGTTACAAAATGAAAGCTGAGGAAGCTTCCTACAAGATTGTTGGGGGTTATTTTTTTCTAGATACAAAAGGTTTCGAGATATAAGTTCTAGAAAAATCGCAAGGTTTCGGAAAACGCTTCTTTTAATAACAATTTTCCACTATGCGTTATACTAGCTCTTCAACCCTCACTTTTACAGGAGTATTCAATTCCTTTAAAATAAGTTATTATTTGTAATTTTATCTTTAAAGGATCAAAAATTATAGCAATTAGAAATTTTCAATAAATTTTAGAGAATTCGAATGCAAACGACATTGCTCGACCAAGTACGATAAAATCTAGAAAATAATTTATAGAGTTTTGAAGCCTGGAGAAAACACTTGTAGGTTGTGCAATATTAAGAAACAGGAAAGTTCCTCTACCTTGGAGGGGGGGGGGCGTCCCCCTTTCCTCCAAAATTTTTTTTATGCGAAACGGTTCTTTTTTTCAATAATAATTTATATTACATAAGCGTACGATTTGGTTTTATTTCGGTTTTTTTTATTTCTTCCTCCTATTGTTTCAGCTGAACTAGTTACATTTTATTCGTATATAAACGCATACTTAACACATAAATGTTAGTACTAAAGTCTAAAGCCTCACTATGGCACAGTGGTTATGTCACTGAAAATGGTAGACGGCCGAAGTGTGAAGGTCTCGGGTTCGGGTCCCATCGCGCAGTCGTCGATCTAACGGTCTGGAGTTTTAGTAGGTTTTCTCCAGATGTAACGTGAATACGCGTTAGAACCCCTTAGAAAGTCCTCCTACCAAGGCATCCCTCATCTTAGGCAGATGCCCCTCGCGCAGGTTTACCTTAATCACACACAACACAACTAAAGTCTAAATTAACCCCCTCTCCCACCTCCCAAAAAATATTTTGAAAGTGACATTTTTTACATCAATAGATTTCTGTAATGCAATACATCTGTTCAATATTATATACTTTGACATTTGCATTTCAGTGATCATTCATCATCAGAATTAATAATGTCAGCAAAATTAATTTAAAAAAATTACTGCATAATTATGGCACACTTAATTTCTCTTGTGTGCAACATCTGTACAATAATAGTGCAACAAACCTATGGAACAATTTTATTTTTATAAAAATGTATCCTCATAGTCTTCCTGCACATTGCTGTACAGCGCAAATTGGTCTTCACACACGTGCATTTCTTTCCGCAAGTTTGAATGCATCCTCGCGAAAGTAGTAATAATATTGTTTCTGGAGCTGGTTTTCGTTTCATATAAACTAGAGATAGCGATGAGTTCAGTTCTCTCCGTCCCCAATTTCTGGGTTCCAAATTGTTCTTTGTTATCCCCGCTCATTTCACTTGGCCGTTTTTGAAGAATTTTCCCAGACTTTCGGACAATGATTTAAAGATAAGGAAAATGTCACAGAAGAGAGGGGAATTTCTTGAAAAAAGGAGATTGCAAATTTTGATAATTCGACTATTCGATTCTCTGAATTAAGAATCAGCAGCTAGAAGGAAAGTTAGTCGATGGGATGAAAAAAAGCTTTTTCATAAATTTGCGAGGTTTTCTAAAACATATCTCGAAGCGATTCGATATAGAAAAAAATATTCGATATAGAAAAAAAATACTAATTATAAAGATATCGAATAATAAATAATTCGATACATAAAAAAATAAAAATTATAATCTTCTAGGAAATTTTATCAGCTTTCATTTTGTAATGGTCATGCTTTTGCTGAGAAGCACCAATTTTGAGATAAAAATGAAAATCTAAAAAGGGAACTTTGAGGGGGAGGGGGCTAAGAGGGGGGACGCGGCACCTCTAGAGACTGTTTCATACAACTACATACCCAACCTGTGTTTTCCTTAAGTTTCAAACGTTTATAAGCTTTTTCCTAGGTTTTTTCTTGCACTCTGACGCACAATGCACTTTTCATTCGAATTCCCTAAAATGTATTGAAAATTTCAAATTGCTGTAACTTTTGATCATTTAAAAATACAATTACATATAAAAATTAAATTTAAAGGTAATTGAATACTTTAAAACTTTGCTTTAAACCCATTCCTGTCAAACTGATGGTTGAAGAGCTGTAAGGCAAAGTTAGTGGGAAATAGTGATAAAAAGAAGCGTTTTCCAAAAACTTGCGATTTTTTCTAAAACTTATATCTCGAAAGCTTTTGTATCTAGAAAACAATAACCCCCGACAATCTTGTAGAAAACTTCTTCAACTTTCATTTTGTAACTGGCAATTTTTTGCTAAGACGTACGGTTTTTGAGATAAAAGTGAAAATCCCAAAAAGGACGTTTTTTAGGGGGAGGGGCTAAAGGGGGGACGTGGACCCCCCAGAGGGGGGAACTTTTCTGTTTCATACAACTACATCCCCAACCAGTGTTTTCCCAAAGTCTCAAAACTTTATAATTTTTTTCCTAGGTTTTGTCGTACTTTGACGCACAATGTAGTTTTCATTCAAATTTGCTAAATTTATTGAAAATTTCAAATTGCAATAACTTTTGATCACTTAAAGAAAAAGTTACAAATAATAACTCACTTTAAAGGTAATTGAATACTGTACAACTTTATTACGAAGACAATTGCTGTAAAACTGAGGGTTGAAGAGTTAAAAGACAAAATTGGTTAAAAATCGGGATAAAAAGAAGCGTTTTCCAAAAATTTGCCATTTTGTCTAAAACATATCTCGAAAGCTATTGCATATAGAAAAAAGTAACCAATCACAATCTTGTAGAAAATTTTATCAGCTTTCATTTTGTAATTGACATTTTTTTGCCGAGATGAGCGGTTTTTGAGATAGAAGTGAAAATCTAAAAAAGTGACCTTTGGGGGGGGGCAAAGGGGGGACGCGGCACCCCGAGAGGGGGGAACTTTTCTATTTCATACAACTGCATACCCAATTAGTCTTTTCCCCAAGTTTCAAAAATATATAAATTTTTCCCCCCATTTGCTGTTTTTTGTTCTAATTTCTCACTCTACTGAAGAGACACCACCTTTCCCAAGATGCGCCTCTATCTCTAGGCGTGAGTGCGTTGCTTCTACACTCAAACGACCCCATTTTGGAATTGGGCTGTAGTTGCGAAGTACCAACTGCATACAAGTAATGGAATTCTTTTAGCTAACACAAGTATGTAAAGCCTTATAACTTTTCACTTATTATAAATTCGATTGAAAATTTGATAATTCATAACATATAATGCATTGATTCAGTGATGCATTGGTTCAGTGATGCATTGGTTCAGTGTCGGATCCAGTAGGAGTAAAGCTCTTCCAACAGACATTGCTTTGGTTAGGGTTAACATTTTGCTTTACTATACACTTTGTTTTTAGGACTCAAACAAGCCTTTTTCTTTTAATTTTATACACTTCCAAGAAATTGAGCTTTGAATACGCCTCTGATATACGCCTCTATACGCCTCATCCAAGTGTTTTATTTATGCTTATATAGCTGAAATCTCGCATTAGTTTTTTGTTTCTGTATATAATATTTGAGCATGTTTTGATACGTGTTTGTAAATCGGTGGCGTAGTCAGGATTTCGGGGGAGACGGCTGTAACCTGTGTATCAAATTGTAAGCAAGCTGTTTCAACTGTAGCCTAAGTATCACATTTTAAACTGTAAATAAAGGGTCAGATTTGTAGGGAGCTGTTGCTGCAGCCTCAAAATTTTATAGCAAAAGCAGAAAATAATAATCAATTATATATTATTATATTATAGGCAAGTGTTACTTCAAACATCTTATATTGAAATAAATTATAAACGTGGGGAAAAAAACATTTTGAGATTAAATTTCAATATGCCTGTTGCTATGTGCATCATTTTATCTTATTGCACCTTCCTAGCAGAGCTTCGCGCTTAGAATATACATATATATACTTGATTAGATCAAAATAATCGCTCTGTCGTTGTGGTGTATATTCCTCTCTCCACCTCACACACATACACAAACCTCTCTCATATGGTGAACTGGATATATTACGACCGAGCCCCACAGATGGCTTTAAGAAAGTTCACTTTTAAATCAGGGGAAAACAGCTGAAAGTAGCAAATGCTACTTGCAGAATGTGAGTTTCACTAGTGTGAAAAACGAAGGCTACTTTGTTACTTTGATTAAACACGGAAAAAAGTTATGGTTTTTGGTGTTAAATGCGAGATTTTTGGAATTGAAAAATACTGTATACACTGTTTAAAGATAATTCGATAGTATAGTTACGGGCAAGTTTAATCTTACTGTAATAAAGGCAAGTGTTACAATATTAAATTTAGTTATACAATATTAATTTTAGAGCCTTGCAGATTTTGGTTTGGTAGATTTTATGTCTTCTGTGTGTATCAGTATTGGTAAATAAAATTCTCAAATTGGTAAAACTTACCGTTTTGTCTACATATCAATTCAAAATAATGCTAATGTTTTTTTCTATTGAATTTAAATTAACAAATGAAATGTATCTACAATATTGGGTATATATTGGAAATGTTTCTGAAGTACACTCTATAACAAAAAAATCGACGCACCAAGAAACAATCATCCGATTGCTTTGAAATTTCGTATGCATGAATGTTTTGAACAGATATGCAAATGATTCAAACTTGGTGTCCAATGAATGAATAGTTTGATCTCTAGCGCATCGGAACTGCGCATCCAGCAGACGTATATAAGGAGCAGTTCTTCAACGGTTGTTAAAACTTTCGGTTTGATTGCGATTCAGATGACCTTTCAACAACTTAAAAAATGCCTCGCTGCAGGATTCGTGCTCATTACGAGCAACTGTCAGAGTTTGACAGAGGTCGTATCATTGGATTGAAAGAGGCCGGTTGGACTAATCGGAGAATCGCTCGTCGTTTGAGTCGAAGCGATGCGACGATTCGAAGATGCTGGCAAGGATGGGTGGAAAATGGCAGAGTGCAGCGTCAGGATGGTAGCGGTCGACCTAGGGCTACAACAGATCGTGAGGACAGAGTGATGGTCCGATCAGCTGTCACAGCGCTTTTTTCATCTCTATCAACCATCAGACGTTCAACCCAAACACCAGTGTCCATCATGACCATTCACAGACGGTTGAGAGAGCGAAATCTACGCTCGCGCCGACCGTTACGCCACCTGCCACTCACACCTGCACACTGCCGAGCCAGATTACAGTGGTGTAGGGCTCTATCAGGTTGGAATGATGCCGACTGGGGACGTATAGTCTTTAGCGACGAATCCCGCTTCCAACTGTGTCCTGACGAAGACGTGTTTGGAGACGCACGTCTGTGATCATCGAAGACGTGTTTGGAGACGCACAGGGCAGGGGGGGATACTGCTTTCACTATTGCACGCCACACCGCCCCTCAATAAGGCATTATGGTCTGGGATGCCATTTCCTTTGACAGCCGGACCCCTTTGGTCGTCATTAGAGGTACACTTACTGCACAGCGGTACGTGGATGACATCCTAAGACCTGTTTTGCTACCGTCTTTTTTGCAGTGCCCTGGGCTGGTTTTTTAGCAGGACAATGCCAGACCACATACGGCTCGTGTTGCTCTAAACTGTCTGCAAGCTTGTCAAACTCTTCCTTGGCCTGCCAGATCGCCAGATCTCTCTCCCATCGAGCATGTCTGGGATATGATGGGAAGGCGATTGCATCTGGCAACGATGGACTGTTGATGACCTCGTTCGACAATTGGAGCGAATTTGGCAGGAAATACCGCAGGAGACCATCCGGGAACTTTATTGGTCTATGCCACGCCGTGTGGCAGCTTGTATCCAGGCTAGCGGTGGGTCAACACCTTATTGAACTTGTTACTGTAACTCTGAAATAAATTATTCAATTGTTCTGAAATTTTAATCATTTACTATTCTGTACATTGTCTTCCTATCCACCAATTTTCGTCTCAATCGGACACCTCCTTCTTGGTGCGTCGATTTATTTGTTATAGAGTGTAGTTCCATTACTGATAAAGTTTTCAATAGTAGCTCAGTATTGTGAAAACATTAAAAGCATAAACCTGTGTTTTTACATAGTAGCAAGGTAGTAGTTAGCCCAAATAGCTTTACAATGTATCTACAATATTAATTAAAAATTGGAAATATTTATAATGTATTCTTTATATTGACAAGTAATTATTTTTAAATATTTTTATACCATTTTTTATTTTTCTAATGCTAATATACTTAATCACTCATATTCTTATTACATTGGAAATAAAAACTAATATTGGTAAAAATTAGCAGCATTTATCCATTATATTGTCCATGTTAATGAATTTAAATTAAATATATTTAAAATGTATCCACACAGTATTTTGTGTATATTGTAAAAGTCCCTCAAACAAATGTTTTTAATGTGTCAGAATCTTAATATCACAGTAATACTGGTGAATTAACGCTGTTTATCTACTGTACATTATTTCAAAATTTAAAATCTGAGAAATAATTTTAGGTGCATTTATGCACAAATTTCTGAAAAATATATTTTAATAATTAAGTCAAATACTACTGAAAGTCCTGTGAAGATCAGACCTCGATTATCAAAGGGGCAAGCAGGGCACATGCCCCAGACGCCCCATTTTAAGGGGTCCTTAAATTTTTTCAGAAAACGAATTTAGTTTATTAAATTTTCATTCTAAGATACTAACCTGTTTTTTTTTTTTCAAAAGTTGGATGTCTGTGTGGCAAAATAGATCCCAAATGGATGAGCCGATTTTAATTTGGTTTGCTTTATTTTAAAGGTGGTATAATAAGAACGGCTCTTAATTGTATTTGATAATATTCACTTCATCTATTCCCCTTAAATAAAGCTTACTTTACACTTGTTCAGGCTATGACAATTCAAATAATTGTTGACATTCAATTAATTTTGATTGCTGAATGATTTCTGCAATATTATAGAAAAAGTCAGGGTTTGAGTTGTATTTCTTTGAGACTTCATCTTTAATAAAGGTTATTTCGCATATTGCATAGAAAATGTTCATAAACTTTAAAATTTATCTAGCATATTGCATTTTAAATTCATTTAATCAGGACATATCTTTGCAGCTTGAAAAACATACTTAAGTGGGGGGGGGGGAGCAGGGAGTTTGGCTTAGGAACGTATCTAAACCTCAAAAGTTTCAAGCTGAACTTTCAAATTTATCCTCGAATATGTAATTTTCTCCATTTCTTATGTTTACTTATTTCGAGGGTGGCTGAAGCCCCATCAGTCACCCTCTGGCCAAGGGCGTACCCGGGGGAGGGGGTTCGAGGAGGTCTGGAACACCTCCGAAATTTCAGTTTTTATTAACAAAGTAATAATATTGAAATCTTTTTGTGAAAATGTCTGCCTTTTTCATCGTTTGGTTCCCCTCTGAAATTTTTGGACCGTCCCAGAATTTTTTTCTGGTACGTCCCTGCCCCTGCTCGCCTCTCCTCGGGGGGAAGGGGGGACACGTTCCCTACCTTGGCCACCCCTTATGGGTACCCATGGTATTAATGTAATATTCTTAAAGTATTTAACTTTATTCTTTCTTTAAGTGATAAGTACGTGTTGTTGTTTGGGGAGTGCCTGGGCAATTCAGCCCACAACTCCCAATCAATTGCAATTAAGTCTAACTGAGAGTTAGGAAGAAAAAAGAGGAAGATTTTTAAGGAAGTAAATTTAGAATGAAATTTTTAGAAAAAATTTCAGGGGAGAGAAGGAAAAAATTTTCTTTACAAGACTGAGAACAGCAGCAGTTTAGTCCCTGTTTCCAGCGATTTCACCGCTACTGATGACTTCTAAGAAATAAGCAATTTTTTCTTGTTGCGTATTGAGGTTTTTAATGTTCGCGAGGAGTTCTTTTAGTTTGCTAAGTAGCTCTGGGAGTGAAACTCCGATTTCAGTCTCAATATCTTTGATGATCGTAGCGAGATCGGTTAGGAGTCCTGGTTGGGGGAGGGGGGGAGTGTTATTGTTTTTGGTAACGTCAGCATAGCTAGCGGTATTATTAGCATTAGTAGTAAGAGGGATTTGGGTTTGGGGGGTCGGGGAGGGGAGGTAGTTTCTTTGGGTTGTCAGGGTAGTTTTTACAGCCTGTGTAGCTAGCAGGGTGATTTTGTTGACAGTTACAGCAGGTGGGGGGTATTTTGTCTTCGTTGTTTTTGTTATGATTTTTAACTGGGCAGGCAAAATGCTCGTGGGAGTCGCCACATACCACACAATGGGGGGGCATGGAGCAGAATTTGGCGGTGTGAAAGAACCCGTTACAGCGGTAACACTGGACGGCCTTTCTCGGTGATCTAAATCTTTCAACAGTGATTTTAAACGAGAGAAGTTTTTCTAAGTT
Source organism: Cheiracanthium punctorium (assembly GCA_038373885.1). NCBI lineage: Eukaryota > Metazoa > Arthropoda > Arachnida > Araneae > Cheiracanthiidae > Cheiracanthium > Cheiracanthium punctorium. Next base: position 77,126 of record JAWZYV010014667.1, on the reverse strand, counting down.
GTAGGGGGTATTTTGCAACTGAATTTGAAAAATTCTTTCTTAGTATTTAACTTTGTTCAAAATAATTTTAATCCTTTTTCTATTGAATTTAAATGAAATGTATCCGCAATATTGGCTATATATTGGAAGTAGTTATGAAGTAGTTCCACTACCAATAAACTTTTAAATAGTACCTCACAGGATTGTAAAACATTAAAAATCCAAACCAGTATTTTTACATAGCAGCAAGTCAATATTTAGCCTAAATGTATTTAAAATGTATCCACAATATTAGGTAAACATTGGTAATATTTCAAATGTATCCCTAATATTGACAAGCAATTATTTTTAGATATTTTTATAGTATTTTTATTTTTTCATGTTCATATACTTAATTATACAATATTATCATTAAATTGGAAATAAATACTAATGTAAAAAGTAGCAAATTAATATTTACACATTACATTGTCAATGTTAATGAATTTAAATTAAATACATTTAAAATTTATCCACAAAATTGGGTGTATATTTCAAATTTTCCTCATATTGCACAAGTAAATATTTTTAATATGTTAGCATCTTAATATATTATTACTGGCGATTTATCACTTTATTTGTTATACATTATTTTTTCATTTAAAATCTGAAAAATAATTTTAAATGCATTTATACGCAAATTTCTGAAAAATATATCTTAATAAATAAGTCAAATATTACTTAAAAATTTAATGTAATATGAGTGTTCCCTGATTATCATGGGCAAGCGGGATACATGCCCTAGTCTCCAAATTTAAGGACTAAATTATTGCAGAATGTGAATTTTGAGTATTAAAATTTCCGAGATAGCAAATGTTTGTTTCTTTTCAAAAGCTTGACTCTCAGTGGCAAAATAGATCACAAACAGATGTGCTTAGTTTTTATATCGGTTGTTTATTTTAAAGATGGTTTAATCGGGATGTTTCTTAACTATATTTGATAATGTTCATTTCTTTTATCCCCTTTACATAAAGCTTGCTGTATACTTGTCCAGTCTCAGACAATTCAAATAATTGTTGTGATTTAATTAATTTTAGCTGCAGAGTAATCAGTTACCGGTAAACAGATTTACTACTTTCAGTAATATCACGGAAAAGTCAGAATTTTAGTTATACTTTTTTGAGACTTCACTTTTAAAGTTTGTATCTGTTATATTTCATGTTAAATTGATTTAACCATGACATAGATTTGTACTAGAACACTGTGGAAATTACAGAAAGACAATTGTCAGAGTCAGAGAAGAAACAAAATGTAAGGGCTCCCATTTAGACCCGTAGCTTCTTACCCAAGCCACGGTATATCATAATTGATGCCTGGGTATGAAATGGGGGGGGGGGAACTGAAGCCCTATAGCCACTCACCCCATTACCCCTCGATCTGCCACCGAATCATTTGTTTTCGTGATGATGTTTAAATGTAAATTTTAACTGAAGACTCATATTCACATAAATTGACTGCTTTAGAAAACTAAACTTTTAGAATGGTTTTTATGTACTGAATACTCATTTTCTTGAAATATAGGAGACTTATTAACAGCGATGACTGGGTGATTTTTCCAAGAACTTTTGATCCAAGAATGAATACAATTTTGGAGTCTTAGGATATAAGTATGTATTTATTTTTAATTATTTACTGTTTTAGTGTATTTTTAAATTTGGGAGTTAATTTTATATTCATGTCATATGTTATAAATATTCCTTATACACGTATGTGTGTGTGAATTTTATATTATTATTATTATTATTATTTGCATTGCAAAGCATCCCATTTTAGAAGAATGTATATCTTAAGCACTGAATCAGATGGGTAGTAGTTTTCTCACAAAAATTGCGTTTCATTAAGTGTCTCAGTGAGTAGAAACAAAATGTTTTTGTCAAGTTATTTTGTTTACAAGAAATAATGCAATTTATGAAGAGGTTTTAAAAGAATTCAACTATGTCAGAAATTTGAAAATTTAGAATTTCTCTTCACAAGCTGTATTTATGGCAATACAAATGGTTTATTTATAGAAGTGAAATACTCAGAGAAAAATTTGTAACATACTGTATTCCCCAAAATAGAGAGAGAATTAGCCATAGGATGCAGTTTCCACTTTTGTGAATTTCTTCCTAAAAATGGAATAGGACTTGCAGTTTTGTTGTTCTATAAAAGTTCATCATGCTGTCTATGAACAAGCATTCTGAAATATACCGAGTTTTTAACAAGCTTGTCTTTAAAACTTGCAGAGCCAAGTGATGAATAAGATATGTTACAAGAAAAACTGGTTGATTTTGGCTGCTATCAAGTTATTATCTTTTTATTTTCTAGTACTCTGAAATTGTCCTGGGGAAAACCTTTGAATTTTTGTCAGTGGCATGCTGTAAAAGAGAAGAAACTATTAGCATTATAATCGGCAGTCATATTTTTGTTTTATTTGTTTACTTATTCTTTAAATGTTCTTGATTACTAGTTCAAAGTCTGCATACTTTTTATCTCTGTGGTCTAATTTTTTTCAAAGCTTGTATCACATAATTTTCAAGAACTTTTTTTTTGAGATGTTTACTTTTGTTTAGGTTACTTTTTCTTATTTTCCAAAATTATATGCAAAATCAAGTCTTATTTGCAACATTTTATGAAGCAACAATTAAATAAAGTATAAAAATCAATTTTTAGTCCTTCAGATTAATTTTTTTTTACTCTGCACCACCTCCACCTCTTGAAAATATGTTGTAAATAAAAATTTGAAACTCACATAACTATTATTATTATTATTATTATTATTATTATTATTATTAATGTTGTCACTGCTGTTGTTGAAAAAGTAAACTGTAAAATGCTACTTTTAAAGGTGAGATTTAAGACTTCAGTTTTATATTCAGACCTTTTTCAATGTTTAAAAAGAATTCAGTTTTTTCAAGTTTTCAAAAATTTTCTGATTTTTCATTAAGGCAAAATTGTATATAACTAAGATAGATTTAGTATCAATAAAAATTAAAATATTTAATTTTTATTGATACTAAAATTGAACTTGAAATTCATAAGTACTATTGTTCAAACGTTGTTTGAACATTCTTTCAGACTTTTTACTTTTTTGTTAATCTCATATCTGTACTTTGATACACACCAAATCGAAAACTAGCCGACCAGTTTTGACACCATATCCCATGTCACCATTAGTGGTAAAGTAGATGAAATGTACTATTTTTAAAATTTTACTAATAAAATATGTAAATGTAAACTTTACTTCCTTAGTAAATTCAGATTTTTTAGCCTGCAGTATTCTCAAAGTGTAATAACTTTGTCAGTGTTCATATGTTATCATATGTACATTTGAATATTACTCACAAAATATCTTTAGTCTAGTTTTTAATTGACTTCAAAAAGATCTAGGTTATCAATTGGGGTCAGTACTCAGAGGTTTAGCAAGAATTTTCAGCGCCCGAGAACAAATTTGCGTCTCTTCCTGTTTACCAAAATGCACTGGAAAAAGTTTTATATACAAATTGGTGCCTTTTGGGTGCTGTGTCCTGGGACAGATGTCCCCTCCTTATTTAGCTATACCTCTATCAGCACCGAATCCTTTTAAATTATCAGATTGGATATTAAAAGTATTTTCAAACTTCCGTTTCATTATTTCTTTCATTTGTTTATCTTCCACAAGTAGATGTGATTATTGCTAAGAATGTTGTTATTTGATGATATTTTACTTACTGTGCATGAAAAGTCTTTATCGCAAAGTTGTCACTTTATTTTATTTTTTACTCAATTTTTATTTACATGAAATATATTACAAGTCCTGAGTATTTTCTATTTTTTAATTGATTGTAATCATTTGTAAATTTAACTTACCAGTAGTAAGTAATGTGTTTGGTATTTATTTTGTCACTATTAGTTTGATGTGTGTTATTACACACTGGTTATTGTGATTCAGGGATAATTTTATTCCAAATTGCTTTGATATGTGATTTTTGCTTCAGTACTGTCCCCAGTTTTCTGTTTTGTGTTACCTCACAAAATTTTATTTTGTGAGGTAAATCATACAATGTGCTCCATACTTTTAATAAAGTATTTCCTGCTCCCAATCACTTTGCATATCAGTATATTCTAATATTAATAGGACATAGAGAACAGATTATTTTATAAAACAGTACAAGCATTTCATATCTGTAAAATTAAAATTTTTCTTTTATTTTTTGCATGCAAAAAAATAGAAAATAGTGTGTTTGTTTTTTGAGCTACTATATTTATGTTTTATTGCAGTTTTTTTTCCATTTGCTTTTGTGTTTAGTGACAAAATTAGAATGTAAAAGGCAGCTTAAATTCTACATCTTTATTTTATTCATTTATTCATTTTTTGCATAATTTGTACAATTTTAACAGTAAGTGCCGCCTTTCCCTTCCCTCTCTTCAGAAGGTTACAGTATATGTAAATGTTACTTGAAAATATTTATTATTACCATAAATAAACTTTTTCGGTATGCTTTTGTGCTGTTCCAAAATTGTATTTAACCTGCTTCTGAAGGTGTTCCAAAATGGATGTATATTTACAGACTTTTTATTATAAAGTTATCCTCCTATTTTAGTAAAACTATAGCCAAAATGTTTTGTGACCTTATTAGTGTTTTCTGGGTCAAATGAAACGTTCTGCTGACTTACTCCTCTGTAAATTCATCATCTAGTTGAATGAGTTCGGCTGTCCTTTTGTTGGAGATTTAAATTTGACACTGAGCCATGTACACTCAAAACTAATTTTAACTAATTTTATTTTGTATGTATTTAACATAGATCTAGTTTAGGCTCTAGTATATTCTAGCTGCCAACTCTTCCTGATTTTGAACCTTTCTTCAGTCTTATTAAAATTATGGGGGGGGGGGAAGTACCCCTTTTTATTAGGATAGACTAACAGTTATGTTTTAACTTTTATTAATTCTGGAATTGCTTGTTGTAGGCAATAATTGCTGGTTGTAAGCAATAACATTCTGTAATTGCTTGTTAAGTCATAATTTTTATCTTCCAGATGCTGTTAGAAGAAACCCTGAAAGTGAAATAGTATTGAAACACTGATTTTGAATCCAGGCATTGTATTTTATATCGATGCAACTAAATAATACAATTAAACAAAATTATTAATAATTCTGTTGTGTTTTCACTGCCATTGCTTTTATAATTTATTCAAACCAACCTGTATGCAATGAGTCTCAATAAAGGATATCTTCCACTTTTTTCAATGCACAGGCCATTTTTTACTTTTGCAGTTCTGTAATCGTTTGAATTTTTTAAAACTTAGGTTATGCATGGTAAACTAAAATTAGCTAGTATGAAAATTGCTCTGGACATGGAAGTTCCATTACTAAAGATATTATTTAAGACTTTGCTTATATATTTTTATTAACTGTTTTTTCTTTCTTTCTTTTTTTTTTTTTTTTTTTTTTTTTTTTTTTCCCTCGGCTTAATTGAACTTTATTCTAACACACGAGTGATTTTTTCTGGCTTTACCTTCATCTATTATTCTAAATTTATTTTCAATAGTATAATAATTCTTGCATAAAATCTATACTAAAAGAATATTTTTTAATTTGAAGTTTGAAAAAGATTAAGTAATTTGTAGCTATTTTGCTGTAAAAGTGAAATTGAAAGAAATAAAAACACTTTTAAAAATAATTAAAGAAATGAATGTGTATATATATATTATAAAAATTAAGAAATGGCCTTTTCTTTTGAAGTATGTATAAATTATGTTAAGAACAAAAATTTTGCTTTTTTAAGAGGTGAAAAAAGAATCTTAGTTTCTGTGAATCATCCCCTCACACAGACATTATGTATGGAGGTTAATATGGTTCACCCTTATGCTTTAAACTTCAATTATTTCTTTGTGTTATGGCAAGTCTACAAGAGGGGTGTCAGACTTGGGTGGTGAACTTTTTAAGAGATTCTAATCTGTATTCTTGCTGCTGCCGCTAAACTTTAAATAATGATTTTTGGGCAAGACAAAAGAGTTGGGGGATTTCAACCAAATGTTCAAATGTTGGCGAATTATGAAATAATTGGTTTTGATTTATATTTTTTATGTACTACCACCAATGTGTTGGGATAGAAAGAGAATGCATTTCATGAAGAAATGGCCTGCACAAAACTATTTCTTTACCCCTTTTTCACAAAAAAATAAATCAATCAATAAAAACTTATTTCCATTTTATAAATATTTTATTCCTTTTTCTGGGGGAGGAGGGGATAGAAAAATAGGTATTTTCTTAAATTTCCAAACTGGATATGTACATTAACAGAAGTTATCAGCAGATATATTTATATTTTTGATTTACCGAACAATTAGTTTAATTTTTTTGTTTTTCAATTAAAGAATAGCTATTACTGTTTTAACTTATTTTTGTGTTTCACAATTCTTGTATTTGCACGTATAAATGACTGAAATTTAATTTCAAATAATTTCTTTTTGATAACAATTATATCATGTCCATTTCTTATTTATTTTTAAAAAGAAAAAAAAGACTTGTTAATTGTAATAAAGTTGAAAAGGAAGTTTGAATAAGTTTTGCTTAAAATAAAATCTATTTAAAAATCGTATTCTTTTGATTTTATATAAATATCTTATCATAAACGATTTTTATTTTTTTATTAATACTGTTGTAAGTGAAAATTATTTTGAAATGTACTATAGGTAAAAAATAAGCTTTCAGGGATTTTTTATTTCAGCAGGAGAAAAGGTAACATTTAACATATCAAATATTTTTGCACACTGTTGAGTAATGTGGATGTCCAAAACTCTTATTTCTATTCTTGTTTGATCACAGATTACCTAAAATGAAGTTATAGTACTGCAGACAATAAAATTCTTATATTTCTCCTGCTGATGGATTTTACATAGCTCAATGACATGGAATAGCTCAATGGTGGCATAGCTCAATGGCCACCACGAAGCATTTTGAAACTTGCACTTCTGTTCTTGTTAAGTTTTGACTGAGCAAACAAAAAATAAACTGTCAACGAATTCTGGAACTAAACAGATCTAGAGCTTATGGAGGTTTGTTTTAGTAACCATGTGTAACTCTTGGGATGCCATCATCTGATTATTAAAATGAAACTCGTGTACTCCTTTTTAATTTGTTCAGTTTCAGAATAGGCTTTTAGTTTAAGTACTGCATGTTTTGTGTGAACAGTCCAGATTTCACAAGAATGAAAGCAAGAATTTAAAAATGCATGGGGTTAGATATTACTTGTACCATTGATCTATGTAAATTTTATTTTCCAGATGTTATGGATCATTTTGAACATGACAATAATCCAAAATAGCCCAGAAATGGATGTCTAAGGAGTTCTGAATGTGAAATAAGTATCCATTTCTGATCACTGGATATTTTGGATATGAAACAGTTATCCATTTTTGGGATATTTGGGGTCTCTTGGAAGTTTAATAATTATAACTATGCCACATATAGACCTGTATATTATAGTGTAAATAAAAAACTTTGTGAAAAACACACATAAGATGTTATAGGTAAGAGGATACGTACGTTTCAGCCAAAAATTGTTTTGGCCTTCTTCAGTCCAAGCCCTTCGTCGCAAGCAACACAGGGAACTGTAAAGGTTTATCTCTTTTCAGTTCCCTGTGTTGCTTGCGACGAAGGGCTTGGACTGAAGAAGGCCAAAACAATTTTTGGCTGAAACGTACGTATCCTCTTACCTATAACATCTTATGTGTGTTTTTTACAAAGTTTTTTATTTACTTTATTTCTTAACACCAGTATTTTGAGTGTTTTTTCCGCTGTATATTATAGATTTTATTTACTCATTAGAGAAATCACACCTCAAATCTCTAATAGAGAAATCTACTTTATGTTGGACTTCTAATAGATATACCCAATATCCAGCTCTAATGTATTAAAGATTGCCTATGGACAAAGTTTTTGTGGGTAAAGGCGGCAAAAATGCTTACTTGTACGATATGAAGAATATTTTCAAGGTGCGGGATATTGCAGATACATTTTAAATATATTTAATTTAAATTCAATAGCAACAAAATTTTATAATTTTTATAATATAATAGTTAAATAGCAACATTCTACTTTTTACCAATACTAGTTGTATTCCCAGTGTAATATTGAGTAAATATTAACAAAAAAATTAAAAATGGTATAAAATTATGTTAAAGTATGAATATATTTTCAATGTATATTGAATACTATAAATGTATTTTAAATGTATCTGAGCCAAATATTAACTTCGCTACTTTGTACGAATATTGATCTTTGTTTTAAATTTTTTTAAGAATATTGAGTTAACATCTTCAAAAATATTTCTAAGGCACACCCTATATTAAGAATATATATATATATATATATATGTAATGTATAAAAAGGTAATTTGGGTTTTACTAGTTTGGGTATTGTTCAAGCGGTACTTTCACTGTAAGTTTTGCTTTCCTGTCAAACTTGCCACGGGTGCTCTGGAGCTATGTTTTATTTATTTTGTTATTTGCCAGACATCAGGCCGTCGATTCTGAGTTCTTTAGATGTACACGTGTCCTCACGCCCTTGCAGCCCCGGATGCGGGTCATGTTTGTAAATGTGTGTGGTTCGATCAGAGATAAGAGAGAGGAGGAGTTGTGTCTTCGCAGACCACGTGGTGTGGTAAGCGTAAATACTCCCGCACATCGAAAATCGGGGGACTTCTGCCACTGGAATTGTTTAATGAGTCCACGCTGATTCTTGTACCCGTCTCCCCTCCCCTCTTATTCTAAATTGTAACTTAAATGTAATGTTCAATAAACCATATTACCTGCCTTAACTCTGAAACTTTACTTGAAATATCTGACGTCTCATATATACATATATATATATATATATATATATATATATATTGTATGTCAAATTCAGTAGAAAAAAGATTAACATTATTTTGAGAATTTATCAGATCTAAAAGCTAATTTTTACGAATATTGGAATTTTATTTAAGAGTATTGGAAATTGTGTTTATTCTCAATGTGTTCACTTACTACTTTGTACCATTATTGTTTTTTTTTATATCAATGTTTTCACAATAGTGAGTTAATATTTAAGTGTTTATTGGTAGTGAGACTACTTCAGAAATAGTCCCAATATATAATTAATATTTCAATGCACTTCATATGTTAATTTAAAATTTGCAAATAACAATAATAACATTTTGAGCATGTATCAGGGCTAAACTCTAATTTTTACCTATATTGGAAATAGTTTTCACTCTCAAAGTATTCCCATACAGGTAAATTTTAATATTTAAAGGTAACTACTTAATAATGATGGAAATATTTCTAATATACACCCATTATTATCGATACATTTGAAATATTTTAAGATTCAATAGTATTAAAATTTGTAAAATTTGTCTTGAAATTGGCAAAATATTAAATTTCTAATGTTGGATTTTATTTTCAGCGAATTCACAAGAGTGGGTAAATGTTGATGCTATATAGAAAATATCTTTTAATATTTGCCAAATATTTAAAAAAATAATAATAATCAATGTCCTTACCAGATACATTCTTAAATAAATAAATAAATAAATAAATAAATATAAGGAATTATTTTAATTTCCGTAAAATAGTGATAGCCAGAAGCAAGGCATATTCAAGGAATAAATCCAGGTCCGTACCCAGAAAAAAATTTCTGGGAGGGTCCAAACCGTGAAAAAGGCAGAATTTTTCACAAAAAGACGTCATCATTATTATTTTATTAGCAAAAATCGATTTTTTTGGAGGAGGGGAGGATCCAGACCCCCTGGATACGGCCTCGAATAATCACCCTATTAAAAGTTCTGGTAACTCTTAAAAATGGTCATAGCTCACTCTTGATTAGAGCGGTCCACTCTTTAAGGGATGGCGTGCTGTCAACCTTTCCTTAGAGTGAGGCTCTCTTTCCCGGAGTGCGTTTTTGAATTCTCACTCCTAGTCCAAATTCAAAAATGTCACTCCTCGGAATAGTGCTTTTTCACTCTATGGAGGTTGGCTGATTTTTGCCACGAAGGTAGGGTGATATATCACTCCTCAACACTGGTTTTTCACTCTTGATTATTAAGAGAGTAGCATATGCACCTTTTATGTTTCTTTAGAATCACTATTGCTTTTAAAATTATTGTAAGCGGAACTCTAAAACATCCATGCTTCATCTCAGCATTTTTTTTCCTAGGTATTACGACAGTGTTGACTTTATCCACATTTGGTTTGGACACTAAAACAGATCTGCCAAAGGTGTCTTATCCTACGGCCCTCGACTGGTTTGTTATCATGTGTTTCACATTCGTCATTGCGACCCTTCTGGAATTTGCCGGCGTTCATTACTTTACCAAAATTGGAAGTGGAGAATTCCCTTGCGTTGAATCAGGATTCGAGTCTGAGACGGACGATGGTTTTTTGATGCCTAAACACGGACCTCAAACAGTCAGCGGCAGAGATGTGGTAAAGAAAATAATAACAAATTTTCCGTTTTGAATAACTAGGCTATTTTAGACTATTCCCAGTTAAGATAAATACATTTTTCTGCGTCTGTCAATGCAGTGTGAGGTCTAATGAACTTCATATGACGTATAATCAAGAGAAATTAAATAGCGGAGGAGATCAGGCTGAAAAGGGTTTACGTTACGATAGTGAAAATCCTCAAGTTCTACTACAAAGATAAGACCTTTACGCAAGTTCTGAAACTTACTAAATGTCTTAAGAGCTAGCGTGACTTAACACTCTTCAGTATAAATACATTTTATAGGATGCATTTTATGCACAAATATATAGTCAGTCAAACAACTGCTAACTAAAAGTTCCCTCTTCCCTTATTAAAAGGCAATTCATTGCCTGCTGTGATATAAAATTTCTTCTGACTCATCTTCTCCCAACAAAGAGATTAATCACCAAATAATCTTCGTTCTCATGGTTTTAACCCCTTTATTATTGACAAGGAATTTTCTAAATTTAATAATTATAACTCTTCCTGTATTTCTGTTAGCACTAGAAAATTTGCAGAATCTATATTGGTTGTGCAAATTTTCTAGCGCTGATGTAACTGCAGCGCCTAAGTTTTTACTAATTATCAGAAAGTTTTTGCTCTTTTTTATTGTCGGAAATCGTTTCCTCGTCTTTTAGACTCGATATCCAATAAAAACTCAAAAAAAAGCATTAATATCGACCTCCTCTGAAAAAGTTTAAAAAAAACTGACTAAAAAAGTATCTGATATCATTCGAAGAATCTGCCTCTCTCCATCATATAATGGATATAAAAAACACAATTCATAAAGAATGTAATATCGCTACAATTTATTTCCAATATTCTATAATAAACAACAGCCATTATTTTCAAGTAAACGGCGTAAAATTTTTACTAAAATTTTAGGCAAAAGCACTCAGAAATTGCGAGGGCACAGTGTCTTTAGTTTTAACTTTCAATAGTTAAAACTAAATTTATCTTAATTATTTATGTCTTACTTCATATCGCTAACGTTGCTTCGTAATATACGGAATTAATAAAATGTGCCTTCTCAATTCGAGTGCTTTTTTCTAACATTTCAGCTGAAATTTTATGCCGTTTAATTGAAAATAATGGCTGCTTTTCATTACGGAATAATGGAAATAAATTATATCAACATTACATTCTTTATGAATTGAGTCGTTTATATTCATTAGATCATGCAGAGAGGACAGTCTCTTCGAATGATATCGATACATTTGTAGTCAGTTTTTTTTTTAAGCTTGTTCGGATGAGACCATTTTAATGCTTTTTAGAAGTTTTTATGGGATACCAGAGCTTTTTTTTATTATAATAATTAAAAATCGATATTCAGCTCTGAATTATTGTATCAAGTATAATCATTTATGCATCACAAAATTAAAAGAGTAGTTAGCAAAAACTTTCGTCCTCCTCCTCATCGGGATACGAACACGCAAATCGGGATACGAGACGTGCAAATCACGAAGCCAAAGATAACCTACAGCACCGGTTACTTGGAATTGCGGAAATAAACTTTTGATTCGTAAGATCGTTGAAGTGAAGCAACATTATCATCATAAATTCATTGAAATCTTATTGCAGTCAGAATAAAAACGATAAATTCAGCATTAAAAAATTTGAAGCTTCGTATGTATATAATTGAAAGAGGGAAATTTTGTAAGCGGGTGTCGTAGCTAAGTCAGATACGTCGCCAAATTTGAAGTTCGTTAGACAGTTTGTTTACGGTAGCGATAGTTTCAGATATCTGTAGCAACCTGCGTATGGAGTTGAGTTGTTGGCTGGTGCTGTAGCTTTAAGAAAAAATGACCGGTTGATTGATTCAACGGTAGCAGGATGTTTGGTAAAGGAATTTTGTGATTTATTTAGGCAGTTTAACTGTAATCGGTAAACCGAAGTTTTATAAGAGCGGGAGTTGGAGTTTGATACGTAATTTTTTGTTTTGTTTGGTGAGGCGTACGTGAGTAGTTGTTACGGGGATTATTAAATTATTTTTTTTTATTTAGTAACGTCGTCCGTTGCTTAAAGGTGTAGTGAATGTTATGTTATTGTATGAAAAGAAAGTGTGTGTTTGCTAGAAATAGGGTGCAAATATAAAGCTAAGTAAAAGACAGCATGTTGGTTTTGCGTTATAAGCTGCTGTGTGTGTTTGTTAGAAATGTAGTGTTTAAAACTAGTGTTATAAAACTAAATAAAAGAAAGCATGCTGGTTTTATGTTACAGTCCGGTGGGGGTTGGGGTTATTTCTGAGCGGTTAATTAAGAAAAATAAAGGTAAGTGCTTTTTTAACGAGTCTCTGCAATGTTTAAGGTTTTTAATGTGAATTTTAAATTGATATTTGATGTTATTATGTTTTCATAAGTGCTATACTGATTTATATGAGGTGTATAACTAGGTTGTTTAATCCCCCGATGTTTTTTGGGTTGAAAACAGGTCATTGTGTACCCTGTTTACATAGCTGTACAGTTAAGTTGCTTAATCTACTGTAGATTTTTTTAGGGCTGTAGATTTTTTTAGGGATTTAGGGCTGGCACAGCGACCGCTGTGCTAGATTGCAGTCCGTCCATTATTTTCAGCTAGATATCAGTGTCGTATTGAGGATTTTTCCGAGGTGAGAAAAAAACTTAAAACCCTTACCATTGCTCATCCTTCTTTAAGTGCTTTTAGTTGGTTGGTTGGTTGGTTGATTGAAGTTTAGTGGCACAAGAACCAAAAAGTATATACTGCGCCAGATAATGGGTAAAATAGGGAAAACACTCCTAAGTATATAAGGTAAAGTATAAAAACAGTTAAAGATAAAAACTGTCAAAGTAAAAGGAGTAAAAGGTGTTTAAAAGTAAGAACAAGGTCATGTCTGGATGAGGATCCCCATCCAAACACAAGTCTGAACAAGGAACACACTTCACAATGAAAACAGAAGATTAGTATGATGAAGAAAATGAAACAGGTTTGTGTGTGGAGATTCACCCAGTACATCGTCGAATTTCGGATGAGGGCAGTTAAAATACGTAGGTTGCCTTTTATGTTTTTACAAACGACCAATATTAGGTGCTACTGAAACTTGTCTTCAGGATATTCGTAAAATTTATATTTTTTTAATCTAGGAATCAGTGGCATTATAGAAATTGCCTGCGTAATTTGTTTACACGAGTGTTCTAAAGAAGCCAGTGAGTGAAAAAAATGGAAATAACTCGTGAAGGTTTCCGTTGGATGATTTTTTATGATTTTAAGAAAGGCCTCACTCAACAAGAATACTTAATATCACTTCGTGAAACTTTTGGTCATGAAGGATATCAGAAAAGACTGTTTACAATTGGTTTGCAGAATTTCGTCGTGGTTGTGCATCCGTCAGTGATGAATCTCGTGAAGAACAACCAAAATCGGTAGTTATTCCAGACAAAATCGATGCTATGCGCAACATGATTGAAGAAAATCGGCATGTCACATATCGTGCTATAGAAGCATAACTTGGCACATCACAGACTACAATACATTCGATTTTGCACGAACATTTAGCTGTTAAAAAGATTTTTTCCAGATGGTTTCCGCACAATTTGACAGAAGCTCAAAAAGAGGCTCGTGCAAAGTGGCGTAAGGAAATGCTAAAAAATTCCAATTGGGAACTGTAAAATATGTATACAACATCAGTACAGGTGACGAAACTTGGATATTGTTACGAAAATCGCCAAGTGGGTGTATTTCAAAACAGTTCAAACAGCACAGTAAACAAAAATAACACTTTATTTTACGGCTCGCAGCTCAATAGCTCAAAATAATACAAGAAACTTTAGCATACGCTAACTAAAATCACAAATAAGCATAACAGAATCAACCGTACGTTTCAAAGTCTATCACTCAACTGAACTCCCCGGAGAGAGATCCTAGCGCTTTTATAGAGATGATGACGTCACCAGAATCACCGAGAAATTTCTGGAACAATCTTATCAAATTGAAATATGGTCTCGAGACATGAATTTTCTAGAAGCCACCATTTGTCGCCAAGGTCGCCAAATCCGTCGCCAAGTCGCCAAGATGATCGCCAAGTTTGTCGCCAAGACTACAGGGTTACCATTATCAGAGGACCGCTATTATGCCTGCAAAACTAGTTTCACGACGGCACATGCAATACGGGAGCAAATTAAGTTATTATTTTCGCAACAATGCTCCCCTCTTTAAAAAAACTGACGACCCGGCAGTCTAATCACACAACATTATCATCAGTAGCACCATATGGAGCAAAACGATTAATGTGGACGACTCTCGGTTTTGAGTTGGGCGAATTCTGGACTCTGTAGATAACGTCGTTCAATTTCTTGACAACTATATAAGGTCCTTCCCAGTTCTATTGCAACTTAGGACTCAGACCTCTCCTTCGTTTTGGGTTATACAGCCAAACTTGATCACCCTCCTTAAATTGGTGATTCGTTGCTTTGGCATCGTAACGAATCTTCATTCGGTCACTCGCCAAATTGATTCGCTCTCTGGCAAACGAATGAACTCTTTCTAATCGTGCTTCTAAATTACTCATGTAATCATTCCGTGAGGAGGGCGTATCACATGGTCGTCCAAAAACAATATCACTGGGTAATCGAAGAGAATGGCCGAACAACATCTCTGATGGAGAATATCCGGTCGTCTCATGAAACGCACTTCTGTAAGCCAGGAGGAACAGTGGAAATATGTATCCCAGTCGGTTTGATTCTTCGAAACAAATATTGAAAGATGATTCAAAATTGTTCGATTGTGCCTCTCGACCATGCCATCGGACTCGGGATGTAACGGTTTTGTTCGAGTCTTTGTGATTCCCAAATATTCGCAGAGTTCCGAAAATAGTGCTGAATTAAAATTTGTACCTTGATCCGAATGTAACATCATAGGCACTCCGTAATAAGAGATCCAGTTTCTGACCAGTTCTTCAGCTACCGTTGAAGCTTCCTGATTTGGGATGGCAATCGCTTCTGGCCATTTGGTAAAGTAATCCATCAGGACTAAGACATATCGATTGCCTTTCGATGTTATAGGCAGGGGTCCTAGGATATCTAAAGCCACTCTTTCGAAGGGCGCGCCAACGTTATAGCGCTGCAAACGACCCTTGGTTTTAATTTTAGGTCCTCTCCGGGCACCGCAATCGTGGCATTCTCTACGCCATTTTTCCACATCGGCGCGAAGTCGATCCCAATAAAATCGCTCCCTGATTTTATTTAACGATCATTCCAAAATGTCCTCCACTTGCATTATCATGAATCTCCCGCAGAACCTCTGGAATTCTGCTACGTGGGAGAATTAATTGCCATCGGCTTGATCTTCCGTCATCGCTCTCCCATTTCCGATATAAAACACCGTCCTTAAGATGTAAAGAATCCCAAAGAGCCTAGTATCGCTTTGTAGCGGGACTCTTTGGCGCGATCTCTTGCCAAGACGGTCGATCCGCGGAATTTAGTTTCTTCTCCAAAATTGGCCTAATATTGGAATCTTCTAACTGTGCTCTCTGTACTTCACTCGAAGCCCAACTATCCACAATCGTTGCAGTCAAAACCTTTACGAAAGTATCCGTCTCCGTCCCGTACTTTTTCTTGGCGTTCACGCAGTGTTTACAGTCCCCTTTACAAGGTCGTCTGGAGAGAGCGTCTGCATTTCCGTGCGAAGTTCCTTTGCGATGCTCGATTTCGAACTCATACTCCTGCAGCCTTTGGATCTAGCGAGCTATCTGACCTTCAGGTTCTTTAAAATTCAAGAGCCATCTTAAGGAAGCATGATCAGTCCGGAGAAGAAATTTCCGTCCATAGAGGTAGTGATGGAAATGCTCAATAGATTTGACAATAGCCAGTAATTCCTTACGAGTGACACAATAATTCCTCTCTGGCTTACCCAAGCTCTTGCTGAAGTAAGCTATGACACTTTCACCGTTTTCTGTTTTCTGCGAAAGTACGTCTCCTATCCCTTCATTACTGGCATCTGTATCCAAGATAAAGTCTCTGTCAGTCCGGGGATATGTCAAAATAGGAGACGTCGTTAACGCCTGCTTTAAACTGATGAACGATGTCTCGCATTCTTCTGTCCAATTAAAACTTGCTTGGGCTTCAGTGAATTTATGTAAAGGTCTCGCTATTGTTGAGAAATTTCTTACAAAACGGCGATAATAGGTGCACAGTCCGAGAAAACTTCTCAGTTCATGTACCGTTTCCGGACGAGGCCAATCGACAACCGCTTTAACTTTTTGTGGATCAGTCCCATATCAAAACCCATAAGACCTAACACTGACCTAACTTCCTTTTTGGTAGTTGGTTGTTTTAAATTTTTAATAACAGCCACTTTTTCTTCATCTGGGGCGTGTTTTCCCCCTCCAATTCGATGTCCTAAATATTTTATCTCCGTTGCCGCAAAAGTACATTTTTCTAACCGAACGGAAAATCCTAATTATTCCAGATGACTGAAAACATTTTCAATGTGTTTCATATGGTCAGCGAAAGTTTCTGAAAATATGATAACATCATCGATGTAGGCCTGCGCGTACTCGCTGTGCTCTTGTAAAGCTAAATTCATTTCCCTTTGAAATGTGCCGGCCGCGCCTGATAAACCGTAAGGCATAGTTTTAAATTGCCACTGTCCTGAATGTCTGGTAAAACTTGTTAATGGTTTGCTCTTTTCTTCCATGGGGATCTGCCAGTACCCTCTTAAAAGATCTATGCTTGTTAACCATTTAGCTGACCCTGCAACATAAATTAACTCTTCCCGATCTTTCATGGGAAAGCTGGGGACCTTAGTTACCGCATTTAACCCTCTGAAATCCAAAGATAACCGAGTCGTTGCATCTTTCTTTGCGACACAGACAACTGGATAAGCAATTTCTGCGTCTGAAGGTTCAATTAAACCCAAACACAGTAATTCCTTTACCTGTTTATCTACCTCTTTACGATATGCCATTGGTATTGGATAACAGTGAGGCTTCTTCCTACTCACTCCTTCTATTAATTCTATTTTATGCACCCCAACCTTAGCTGGCTGTACTTCTCTGGTAAATAAATTTTTATACATAAGAATAATTTTTCTTTAAATGTTTGACTCCTCCCCTTTCAGTTCTGGAAATTTTAAATTATCCAAAGTGGTACCAAAAATTTCTGGAATTTTCTGTTTATAAGGTACGTTTTCTACCTCCCCAAATTCTTCCTCACCTTCAAAAATCATATTAATTGCATTAGATCTTACAACATATTGTCTAATTTTGTTTTGATGGACATGTTTTCTAGACCCGTCTTCCATTTTAACTATAAAAGAATGAAGACCCTTTTGCTCTTCAATATTCGCCGGACCTTGCCATCTTGCGTAGAGTTTATTCGATGAGTCGGGAATTAATACAATTACTCTGTCCCCTATTTTAAATTTCCTATCGCTCGATCGCAAATTATAATATCGGGCTGTCCTTTGTTGTTGGACACCAGCTATCAAATTTGCCTGCTCTGCCGCATATTCGAGTTTTGCTTTCAACTCCTGCAAATATTTAGAAACAGGAGTCGTGCTTAGTTGCAATCCCTTGTGTTCTCCTGTCCAAGTGTCCTTTAAAATTGATAAAGGACCTCGCGGAGGTCTTCCATACAAAAGTTGGAAAGGTGCCACCCCAGTGGTACTGTTTGGTATTTCTCGATACGCCCACAGCACATAAGGCAAAAATAAATGCCACTTTTTCCCTTCGCTCCTTATAACATGATGTAACATCCTTTTAAGGGTAGAGTTATACCGTTCCACTAATCCATTGCTCTGGGGGTATTGGGGTGTGGAAAACTTGGGACTAACTCCTAGCCGCTTTTCAAATTCCTGAGTTAATTCCGCCTTGAAATTCGTCCCATTATCTGAAGCAATAACATTCGGGATCCCCGTCCTAGAGAAGATTTCTAACAACGCTTCACAGGTTGTCTTAGCTGATAAATTAGTAATTGCAACCGCCTCTGCCCAACGACTATGGACATCTACAAGACAAAGAATAAATCGGTGAACTTTAGAGCTGATCGGCTCAATGGGTCCTATTAAATCTACATTTACGACCTGGAATGGCAATTCAGGTCTCGTAACGGGAGTAATTGGGGTTCTATCTTTTACTTTTACTGGTTTTGTCAACTGACATTCGTGACAACTGCTAACAAAATCATGGACATCCCTCTTTAAACCTTCCCAATAAAAAGAGTATCGTATTCTTTCTGCTGTTTTCCTTTCCCCCATGTGTCCAGCAAAAGGAGATTCATGAGCTAATCTTAAAACTTCAGCCCTCCGCCTTTCGGGCAAAACCAATTGAGCACAATTCTCCCGAAGAATTTTTTCCGTGTGAAAGAGATATCCGTCAGATACATAAAAATTGCTCTTATTTTTTCTTCCTAACTCCCATTGCCTAACAAGCTTTTCACACTCTCTTTGCTGATGCAGAAAAGATAAGCTTTCACTCATAGGCGTAGAGTTATATGGGCCCGTGGGGCTCGAGCCCCCCCAATAAAGTGTGAATAGGGGCTGAGCCCACCCAATAATTTACCACTCAATACAGAAAAATAATTTATACTAACATAAAAAGAAAGTATTTCACGCCATTTACAAACGTTTAAAAAAAAACTTTACTTGTACTTTTAAAAATTTTCTTCTTTTGATTTCAATCATGATTTAGTATTCATTGTGACGCCACGTAACACACAATGTTACAATAAGCTGCCCTCGCCAGGCTCTGGTTCATTAAAATCAGATTATGCAATGTAAAGTATGAAATGAAGAAAAGTTCAGATGTGTCTAAAATGCACTATCTCATCGAAAATGTTTTTTTTCCCCTCCTTTGGATTTTTTACTTTGCTTCTTTTTTTAACTTATAACATGGTAGGAAGATACAAACATGGATATTTACCTTACAGAGGTGTAGAATTCTATGGACCCATAGAGCTCGAGCGCCTCCAATAATTTACACTTAAGTCATAGCTGCCAACTACTACGGAAAATAATAATTAACCACTTTTTGTAAACAGTATATATTTTAAGCCGAAAAATCATGTAGAAAAAGTGGTTAATTATATTCTGTAGTAGTTGGCAGCTATGATTAAGTTATATGTACGTGAATCCGTGGCGTAGCCTGAAATTTTTCATGGAAGGGGGGGGGTTACGACTTCTGCAACTCACATATATGTATACGTGTGTATGATAAGGGAGTGAAGAATATACATTTTGCATGGCAAAAAACTCCTCATGGGCAGTTATGACCCCCCTAACACCCCCCCCGCTTGGCTACGCCACTGACGTGAATATATATGGTTGTGGGGCCGGGCCCCCCCAATAATTTTGAAAACTTTACGCTTATGCTTTCACTGTGACTGATTTCGTCCGGATGTCCATCTATCTCCGATTCATTATCTGCGCTCTCTTTTTCGACCTCTGAAATGCAAGAATCACCTGTTTTGACTTGAAGTGCTCTCCCCCCTATACAATCATTCCCGGATTCTACAGCTTCGCTGGGCGGAACGTAATTTTCGCCTTGACTCACGTTACTTTCCCTCTTGTCTCCGGGGGGGTCCCTACAGGGTCATTCCATTTCAAATCAACCAGTAAATTCCAAAAATGTCACCCACCGTCTCGGATTTCTTTGAAAATTTTTATAAATGTAGCATTAGTGTTCTAACTAACAATATAAAATTTTACTTCAATATCTCTAATACTTTTTAAGATAAAAATTATTAAAATAATGGGAAAGTGGCCATAAATGGCGTTTTTGCATACACTTATTTTAATGGTGCTTTTTCAGATAAAAAATAATAACTTTCTTTATTTTCAATATATTAAATTGAAATTTATACCAAAATGGTCACAAAGGTTTGGAGATTATAGAAAAAATTAATTTGATAGTGCTGTTTAAAACTGGAATCCCCTAAAAATTCATAAACTTTTTTTTTTTCAAAAAAATTCATAAAAACAATAATTTTGCAAAAGCTGTTTCTGAAAAAGGCACAGCTCTTAACAAAGCAAACTATTTTTTTACTTACATGTAAATGCATAAAGTAAGATAATTTAAAATAAAAATGGTGGTATTTTGAGTCCTAATAGGTTAATTTAATTAAAAACCAAATATTTTGATGATTTTTCTTAAAATGTTATGCTGCATGCAAATGTTATTATAAAATAATTATTTATTTATTTAATTTTAAAAAGAACTTATTTTATTTAAAAGTTAATAATGAGTTAGTTATTTTACTTAAAATTTAAATTATTTTGAAATAAAAATTTTTTTAAACAAAATCGGAAATATACAGTAGAGAGCCAGAAATCCGCACAGCTTGGGACCAAGGCTTGTGCGGATTTTAGGATTTTGCAGATTTCAGGCCATAAAAGATAAATCATTATATATCTGATTTAAGAAAAAAAAATACAATTACGGTGAAATAAAAACACAGTCAAACGTATTTCACTTAATTTTCACTTTAAATACAAAAGCATAGGAGAAAAAGGAAATTACATGAAGACTCGCAAAGCTAATGGTTTCAAAATTTCCTTTCTCTAATTTTGAAAACATATTCTATGGTGATTTGTTTTAAAATATTTTTTTCTACTTTCAGTTTCTTTCTTTTATTTATTTAATTTTGCAAATTGTATAACTGTTTGTATATGCAGTTTAAACAATTACTGTTTAAACTGCATATTTTCATTAGAATATTTAAACAGAATTATCATTAATTCTTGTTTTGTTACAGAACTTAGCTGTTATAAAAATTTAAGGTATTCTTCTCTTAACTTTAAATTTTATCAAATGGATTTTTTTATTATTATTATTATTACCCAAGTTTTTATCATCATCATCAGAATCATATTTATCTGGATTCAAGAAACTTTTCAACAATTTCATCATTGGCGGAATACTGCGAATTTCAGTATTTACATCAGAGAAGGTGTGCGGATTTCGGACATTTGCGGATTTTAGGTCGGCGGATTTCTGGCCTTCAACTGTATATAGTTAACATGCATCAAAATTTTTCTAGCTTTTTTTATTGTCAACTACAAATTAAACATTTTTCTTGAGATTCACCTATGTTTTGTAATGATACATTATAACATCTTCTAAAGCTTCTTGTTTTGAAATTTGTGACAGTTCCATCACTGCCAGTTGCCAGTAGATACATTGTCACTGGTATCCTGACAGTTGATACTTTGTCATCAATCTCAGAAATAAGTTTGTTTACGTTCTTCCTACAAAAACTACATATTATTTTGTCCAGGAATCGATTTTTCACAGTTCGGCAATTTGTTAATTACCTCAGATAAATTTAAATTAATGGTTCTCAAACATTTTTTTTCTCTTTCTTTTATGGCACTTAAACGGGTTAAAACATGATGTTTGAAGTATTTCAAATTTATTCAAATAAAATAATTTGTGATGTTCACAAATATTAAGTAAAAGCTCAGATTGTACATTACTTCTCAAACTTATTAAGTTCAAGTCTGAAGGGCTTAATAATGTAGAACTTGATACAGTTTCTACTTGAGTATAAGTCCTTTTATGGCATTCAGTTCCATTTTCTTAGCTAATACTAAAGCACGTTTGGGAATGTTCTGCTGCCATATTAAATGGAACTGATATTCAGGACTATTAAAAAAAAAAAAAAACATTCTAATTTAAAGTCTTTCAATTAGATAAACAAAAATGAGCTTATATATAAAGCTGAATAATTTAGCTTTAGATTATTGGTTTAACTCTTTAAAATAATTTCAACAATCCCAGAGAACATCAAAAAAAATTCCAAATTACTCAAAGGACATCTTCACTTAATCAAAGAAAGGCAAAACTGATTCCAATTCTCAAAGCATCTGACCAAGGAAGAGATATTCACACCTGCAAACAAGAGGGTGACTCATTGGAAGAGGGAGTGGACCCCACCCCTTTAAGGCCGCTTTCCACATCGAGAGGGAGCCGCTCGCAGCTTGGCCAATTATCACGTGTAAGCAATAAATTTTTCGCACTGCAGAGAAAGCGATACTCCGGACAAAAGGTAATTGGGGACCGTGGATAATATTGTGGTTTCACACCCCATCTATTGTTCGGTAGAGGACAGCATATGTGTCACCCAATGTAAAGGCCTCTGCCGATAACCAGAGACCGTCACGGCTACAATGTATTTGAGGGGGTTTGGAAGCGGCGACTGGCAGCGACACATGGGGTGTCATCTACCGAATAATAGATGGGGTAGAAACCACAAGCGTAAAAACCGCAATATTATCCACGGTCCTCAATTACCTATTGTTCGAAGTATCTCCCCCTTTCTTCTGAGTGCGAAAAATTGATTGCTTACAAGTGATAGTTGGACAAGCGACCCGCGACAGTCTCTGGATATCGGCAGAGGCCTTAAGACGTGGCCAAAAATCCTCCTTCAAATACATTGTAGCCGCAGCAATCACTGGGTGTGGGCAATGGCCTTTACTATCTTAAACTACTCAGTATCTCCCCCTGCGTCTACTCATATTACACCAGCTCCTTACCACACAACAAACAGAAAGCATGTGATCTGATCTAGTTACAGTCCAAAAGCCTGTTGACTGAAAAGAGACTACTGTCATAGTTCTTTTAAACTGATGTAAAAATAAACAAAATTATGATAAAAACAAAAGTTTTAAAAATTGTTTTATATATAAACAATATGCAGATATGCTTTCTTCATGCCTCAGGCAATTTACACCCCCCCCCCAAAAAAAATAAATAAATTACAGAATTGGCGGAGACAACATTTAAATTTGAAAATTTTCCAACCATGGAGCACTTAAATTTAACTAAATTTCTTTTTCTGCATGTTTCATTACTGTTAGAATAACTGTTCCTAAAAGTGCATAGTACAACATCTGAAGAGATATTAAAAAAATCTTTGAATCTCTAAATTAGGATAACTTAATTGCATAAAAATAACTTAAAAAGTTGCATCATTTCTGGAGAAGAAAAAAAAAAAAACCCAACCTGTTTCCACTTTTTCTCCCCAACCCCCATTTTTTTATTATTTGTTATTGACACACTCTCTCTTTTTCCTTTTTGCTTGAACTGATTAAAAAAATACTAATTTAAACATTAATAAACTATTTTAACTTGATTTCCTATGACACACAATTAAATATAAATAAATACAAAGTTTTTAACTGACAGGTGAGGAGATTCCCATTATAAACAAAGCATTGTCTACATTCAAAATAAATAAAATTAACAGTTATATTACTGATCTAAAATAAGTCAGAATGAGTAATTCGACTTGTAGTTGACAATAACAAAAAAAAAAAAAAAAAAAAAAGAAAGAAAGAATGAAAAACTTCCAAGTTTTGACACATATTTACTATATGTATAATCAGATTTTGTTTAAAAAGTTTTATATTTTAAAAATAAAAAAATTAAATTTTAAGTAAAATAATTTTAACTCATTATTAACTTTTAAATAAAATAAGCACCTTTTTAAATTAAATAAATAAAAAATTATTTTATAATAACATTTGCATGCAGCATAACATTTTAAGAAAAATCATCAAAATATTTGGTTTTTAATTAAATTAACCTATTAGGACTCAAAATACCACCGTTTTTATTTTAAATTATATTACTTTATGCATTTACATGTAAGTAAAAAAATAGTTTGCTTTGTTAAGAGCTGTGCCTTTTTCTGAAACAGCTTTTGCAAAATTATTGTTTTTATGAAATTTTTTTGAAAAAAACCAAGTTTATGAATTTTTGGGGGGTTCCAGTTTTAAACAGCACTATCAAATTAATTTTTTCTATAATCTCCAAACCTTTGTGACCATTTTGGTATAAATTTCAATTTAATATATTGAAAATAAAGAAAGTTATGATTTTTTATCTGAGAAAGCACCATTAAAATAAGTGTATGCAAAAACGCCATTTATGGTCACTTTCCTATTATTTTAATAATTTTTATCTTAAAAAGTATTAGAGATATTGAAGTAAAATTTTACATTGTTAGTTAGAACACTAATGGCTACATTTATAAAAATTTTCAAAGAAATCCGAGACGGTGGGTGACATGGCCTGGTTGATTTGAAATGGAATGACCCTACAATCTAATCCTGACTCGCTTTCCTGTAGTCTTTTTATGATAGCCGGAGGTATCAACATATCTTCAAGCAATTCAGGAGCAATAGCACACAATATCTCTTCGTGAATCACATTCGTTCTGCCATCCTTAGCTATCGCCAAAGGGATGTTTACTAACGGACATTTTATTGCTGGGCCAAAAATGCCCTTTAAATAAATTGAAGGCTTGTCCCTGATATCTATTTTCGGGACAATACCGCTTCTAATTACTGTTATTTCCGTTCCTGAGTCCACTAAACAATTCGTGACCGCCCCGTCAACACTAATGTCAATTTTTTCTAATTTACACAATTGATTTTTTATTGTGTTTCCCTCGGGTTTTGACTCTAGTAATTTACTAATTCTAGCAATAACTGCTCCTTCTTCGATCTCATTGTCTGACTGAGGATCTTTTTCTACTCTCTTTGCTCTGGCTGACTTAGCGCTTCCCGTATTTTTGTTTTGGGGATTCCTGTTTAATCTCCAACAATCCTTTTTTAAGTGGTTCTTCCCCCCACAGTGATAGCAAGAAAAATCCTTTCCAACCCTCCTGTTCAGATCTATTCTACCTTTTTCCTCATAATTTCCCCTATTGGAATTCTTAAAATCCAAATGTTTCTCCCAGTCCTTACTAGTTTCTTTTTTATGCCCGTTTTTAGGAGCATGGTACGTTTTTCCCTTCGCCATGTAGAACACATCTATTTCCTGGGCCAACTCTTTAGGTTTAAACCAATTATCCCCTTGCCTAACCCCTATGTGTACAGCCGTTTCTGAGTCAAGCGTTTCAAATATCCTGTCAGCCACTACCAGCTGCTTTATCGTCTCAAAATCTTGTGCCTTCCTCAACTTACAATAGTAGTCCCACATAGAAGATAATCTAGAGGTGAATTGGGCAAATGTCTCACCAGGCTCCCTAATCGCTTTCTTAAAATTTTCCAAACATGTTCTAGCTGACGGTTGGAACTCCCTTAAAACTACCTTTTTTAACTCCTCATAATTTTCATACTGTTCCCCTTCGACATATGACCAGTTCCGGATTAACAATATAGCAGAAGTAGCAAATGCTACGGGCCCCGCGCTTTTGGGGGCCCCGCGCCTTTACCTTGAAAGTTTTCGTTCTTTCACCTCCAAGATCCAGCTTTTTAACACTTTCCAACGAGTTAGAAAAGTGTTTATGATTTCGGTTTGTCCGTCTGTGTATCCTTGCTCAAACTCGCGTAAATATGCATCGATTTCTAAGAATTTTATATAAGTTACTCTTATATACTGTACCATGTACCCTATTGAAAATGTGTTTGCAGCATCCTTACCTACTATATAGTTGCGCTGATCCCTGACTTTAAGATAAAACGTTTTCCGCCATTACTGTAAAAAGATTACAAAGTCAAGGACAAAAAGCCCAAAAACTTCTTCACCGTTTGTACGATCGGCTTGAAAATTTTCACAACTATATAAAAAAGTATAGAAAACAATCTGTTCTACCCTAAAAATCTGAAAATCCACCCGTTCCCTCATTTTTAAGCGATATTTCACTATTTTCAGCACCATTTCATTTCGAGAGTCAAAAAAGTGAATCATTTGCGTGACAAAATTAGCTATTTCAAGTGAAAACTACGTCATACAATTGGGGATACCAATTTGGTAAAAATAATTTTTCCAGATTACACAGTCTATTACTTTTTTTTTTACAAATAAATCATCTGCTGGATATTTGAATTGTTGTGTACACGAAACGAAAGCTTTCGACTGCGAAAAGATTCCGCGCGTTTCCAGAAGAGCATGAAATTCGATTTGGGTCTGTAATAAAAATTGAATATGAACTTATTTATTTTAGATGGATGAAAATTAAATATATTGAATGAAGACATATTTTCGTAAAATGCTTTTCTACCACCCATTGCAATTGCCTCCACAACGGGCGTTGACTTCTAGTTTTAGAGATATTCTGATTTTTGAAATGAAACAAAATTGGATTACAAGATGAAGCTTTCCATCGAAAATAGTGCCTGTATAGTTAAAAGTTTTTCTTCGGGAGCATTCAAAATAATTTCAATGCAGTATGGTCAATCGCAGTTTAGAGACAGGCATCTATTTTAAGCAAATAATCAGGGCCGGATTGGCATATATATTACTAAGGCTCTCAAAATAGTGCTCTCCATTGAGAATGATGTCTGTATTATGAATAGTTCTAAAGGAGCACTCAAAAGAATTCCAATACATTTGAGAGACGCTAATACATTTCTAGCACAAGACAATGAGTATAAAATTTTTATATTCTTCAGTTAAACGTTTAAAAAAAATTAAAGGTCTTTTATAGGGTCTCATAAAATTGCATTTATACTGATAATACAACGTTTTCTTATTTACTAAATCTCGCCAGTCTTAAGGAAAATACATCGCCAAATTTGTGGCAAAAATATTTTTGCATTGGAAAGTGTTTTATAATATATGCGTTTGGTATGATTTATCTTTCTTGTTTTTTAAGGCAACAGATAAATCTTGCAATTCTTTCTTTCTTTCTTTTCTTTTCTTTTTTTTGGGTAAGAGAACTTTTGAAGCTCTATATGGAACTGTAAATCAGTTGTAGACAACTCATTGAAACAATATATATACAGTAAAGTCTCGCTTATCCGACCCTCGTTCATCCGACATTCCGTATTATCCGATGTCTGGCGAAGCGACGGGCAGCTACAAAATCTGTGTTTGATCTAGTGCAGAGATGACCTTTTTTTATCCGAAAAATTCTATAATCGTCATATTTTGATTTTTACACCTTCACTCTACGACGAAAAAAACACTCTGTGTCTTCCCATCGCCTACCCCGCCTCCCTTTTCGATATATTGCTTCTCTTTTGCCTGGAACTGACCGATCGAAAATTTTTCATTGGATGCGAAACACCTGGATGGAAACTATTAGAAAGAACTGTCGCAGAAAGCTTCTATCTTCAGTGATAGAAGAAATCATGAAGGGCGAGGCATGATTGACAAATTGAAACTCGCTAATGTGAAAAATGTTGCCTATTGGATTGTAGGGGCCTGGGCTGATGTAAGGGCTCAGACAATTGCCAAATCATGGAAAAATCTGTTTCATAATGATGATAATATGGACACGGAAAGCACAGATGAAGCCAAAGAAACGATTCTACCTTTAGTACAACGAATTTCTGGGTGTGAGGATGTATCTTTGCAAGAAATCGAAAGTTGGATAAAGGCTGATGATCAGCATGAAATAACTCATGAGGAAACTGTCGCTTTTGCAAACTGCAATGGCAACGAAAATGAAGATGAAGATCAAACACCGACTGTTGAGCGTCCCAGAATTTCACATACGATGGACTGAAGGCTCTACAGACTGCAATTCAATGCATTGAACAACAAGAAGAAGCTACAGGAATTGACATACTGGTGTTGCAAAGATGGCGAGATTTTGCAGCGAAGAAACGACACTCATCATGAAAACAGACTTCCATAAAAAAAATTCTTTAAATCCTCACAGGATTGAACTTTAACATACAGCACCCTTAAATTCAGAAAAAAGATAACATGTAAGTTCATTTTTTAAATTCATTTTTTTCCCATTGTTTTCATGTATTTTTAGAGCGCGATTATGATGCAAGATAATAATGTGTAATATAACATATGTATGTTTAAAATTTAAGAGGCTTTTTCTTGACTCCTCCCTATTATTCGACATTGTGCCGGCCCGTTTATGTCGGATAAGCGAGACTCTACTTATTATAAAAGATGTCTGTGTGTGTGTCGGCGGCGTTACGGACAAACGGCTACACGTAAAAACACCAAATTTGGTACTCAGGAAGTTCTATACATGAAGTTGTGCACCTCGAAGCGATTTTTTCAAAATTCGAACTAGAATTTTTTTATTTCATGTTCTATGCGATTTTTGGCATTTTTTCTCACCTAATTCGTAATAACGGCGGAAATTGCGGTCGCAGCAAAACGACATTTGTATCATCGGATAGAGGAGAAAATTTTCTTTTAAAAACAGTTTGTTCTGAATACGTAACATAATTTACCGATTTATTGGAATTTTTTTACTAAGCATGTGTTTCGGCAAATTTTTTTGTAAAATAATTTTAAAACGGTCGCATCTTGAATTCTATCCGTCATAGCTTTTTGATATTTTGACAGATCGTGAAACATTATTTTCTTCCTCTTTTAAAATAAAAAAGAAAACATTATGCAAATTAGGTGATTTTTTACGAATTTTAATGTAACCTAATGTTTAGAATTTAATAGCATCAACGGAGAGATCTCACGTCATTACATTAATTGATCACAGAACGAGATAATTTTTGTTTGCGTTGCCACAAAAAGTTTTTTTTTAACCAATCAAGTTTTTAAATGGGATATCGGAATTTCAATTCGCAAGTGAGGATCTATGACGTCAAATGCTTTAAGATACGTAAAAATTACGCCACAATTTTAACGTATTTATCCCTACTCCTTTTTTTTTAACACAAGGTGGCGATATTTTGATTAAAACTTACTTTAGAAATAAACTGAGAAATTCATGATTATTATTATTATAAGTGGCATTTTAATCTGTTGCTTATTTAAAAATTGAAATATTTTAACGCAGCTGAAAATGTTCTTCATTTTAAAAGCTGGATATATTTAAAATTTTCTATTTACTTTTTTATTTTTCGCATTTAATTATGTCGTAGGCATATATGTTTCCTAACACATGCATGTTGCGAGTATAGTGTTATTTTAACGTTGGATTACGTTCCTCCATAGTGTCCTATTCCTATATAAAGCAAAAAAATTTTCAACGTCTATGTAAATTTTAATATGATACCATTTGAAAGCTAATGAGCGAAATATCCAAATTAACTCCCTCAACCAACCGGGGTATCTTTTACGGTAGTTAAACAGTGACGTCATAAATTTTAAAAAATGCGTGAAAGTTGTAAACTCTGAAACTCTAATGTCCTGTCACAGTTTTAGCGATTCTAAATAGCTCCTCGAGATTACACAGTTTGATGTTTTCAGTTGACAGAACTATGGAGGATTTATAAGATATCGCTATATTGGATACATGGATATTTAAATTGGCACCCCTTGAATATTTTCTACCACGGCGAGATGAAATGTTTTGCGGAGCTAAATACGCCAATCTTATAAAACTATGCATAAATTAAATATGTATGGAGAGCTTCCTTAATAGCAACCATTGTGTGGAATGAATCATGTTTATGGTAATGCGTAAATTGCAAAGAACGCCATAGAATAAAAAGGTCCCATTTGTGCCAAATAATGTAAGCTGTTTTTTTAAATTGAGCATTAACGAGAAAGAAGCGAAGATAGATAGTATTAATATGCGTAATAGGTAGTATTAGTAGATTTGTAAGGATAATATGAATGAATCACGATGTACCACGTTAATAAATATTTCATGAAATTAAAAGTGTTCCGTTTATCCTTTTTCAAGGGTTGTTTTACAATCAACTGAAAAATATTATATAATAACTATAAGTAATTCTAATTTGTGTTGATATATCCCTCAGTACTTTGAACAGAGGAGATAGATACTTGAACTTTTTTAAAAATGAAATTCTGTTTTGTTACATGCAGATATGATTTTAGTAAAATATTCGCTTCTTCCCGTATGAAGAGCGGGTGCGCAGATATTAAACAAACGGTTGTCCATTTCATGTAGTGTCTTAGGTATTTAATGCTAAAACGTGAACCTAAAAAACAGTATGATGTAGAAATAACACATTTTGTAAATCACGAGTTCTCTGCAAACCACTAAGCTTTTAACTTTTCTGATCGCGAATGACACTGACATAGTTTTTTGAGTCATTACATTGCAATGATGCCAAGTTAGTACTCATGATGCAAACTTTACATCAAGAGTCAAATAATTTTGATTTTATTTTACATTTCACATCACTGGAATTAATTCTAATTACACATCTTAGGAAAATTTTTTTTACTACCGTGCGAAGAACGGGCATGCAGCTAGTATTTAATGTAGCTGTTGCATGCCTGCATTATTTAGTCAACTCATTACCTAGGCGAAACTGAATGAGTATTCTAGTCAGCAATAAGAACACAGACAAGAGTATATTTAACAATACTGTGGAACAATAAACTCAGTACTCAAAAAAACAGTACTGAAAAAAATTTCAGAGAGCGTCCAAAAGGTGGGAAAGGCAGAATTTTAATTAAAAAAAAGACAGAAAGAAAGGCTGTATAATTATCTTTTTTTGTTGACTAAAAGTGAACTCGAACAAACGGAGGAAGCGGTATTCAGATCCTTGGACCACCCACCTATGGCCTTTAGAAAATATATTCCTTACCAATAATGTTACATGTTAGTCGTTATTTGAAGAATGAAGCCAGAAATAAACAAAATAGAGAAAGTAAACTAAGTGCTAAAACAAGAGAACCGACTCGGGGTCTGATCAAGGGTGGATTAAAGGGACAGCATCGGAGGAGGCGACCGGCCCTCCCGAGAAAAAATATCAATGTAAATAATCCCAACCTACTTCCATATAATGGATATGCATGTGAATCTTCCATTCTAGTCTCCACTCACAAAATTGTATTAATCCGTCAGTGGGCCGGATAATTCATTAGGCTGTAGCCTATCTGACTCGATCATTTCAGGGGCTTTTCAGTAACAAGTCGAATGAATTTCTGAAACAATAATAATATGTATTTTTTGAAACAATAATAATATATAGAATGTAAATCATTTTTTTTTATAACTGGGGAATCCACAATTACAACAAATTATCTTATTAATCACGGAAATTAATCATGTTAAATATAAAAGATTTGATTTTGGCCGGTCGAAACCACAGGGCAAGACGCGAATGTCAGTACATTCGTTCAGATAAAATAATTAGAACCGAGAAGATCTTAGAACAAAGATAAGACGTTCGGAGTATCCGAGAAGCCATAACCCCAGGCAAACTGAAAACAAAGAGAATTTTCGGATACTCTTGATCCACAAAGAAACTCACAAATTACTTGATCACTATTATTATATCTTGCAAAAACATTTGAACGTAATACGATAATGAATGTTTTATCCGAATTTTTTATTATTTATTATATAGATTATTCTATTTAGAAAAGATACAAGCCTCTTATTAAGATTTTTTTAAACAAAATATTTTATATCATTTTAATTGAGGGGGGGGGGAGTTCACATGTGAGTGTGAACCTCTCCCCCTCAAAATAAATAAATAAGGATGCGTCACTGAACATGGGGCCCCTTTGTAACATTTGCTACGGGCCCCGCGCTGTCTTAATCCGGCACTGCATATGACAGTAATGGAGCCGCTTTTTCTCCTAACAAGCAAAGCAAAATTTACCCCTTTAATTCATCTTCAACCTGTTCACTACTGAACGCTTTTTCCAGACTAGTGAAAAAATAATCCCAGCCTTCGGCTTTGTTTGGAACTTTGACCGTTAAGAGTCTAATTATCCTAATTACTTCTTCAAACGATCTTTTTCCACCTTGCCCTTCCTGACCTGTTACTATAATTTGACGCCCCTCTTGATCTAACCTTTGTGACTTTATTTTTTCCATTTCTATCCGTTCCTGAGATTGAAGTTTTAAAATCTCCATCTCATTTTTTTCCCTCACTTGCCTTTCATCAATTATTGACTGTAACAGTTCTTTCACTGTTTCCTCGTCATAATTTTCCATTCCTAAAATAATCTTTTGTATATCTATCATCGTTTGCTCTGGTTGGACTTCCAACCCCAATTCCGATGCTAGCAAAATGAGTTCTGCTTTCCTCCCTCTCATTAAGAAAGCCATATTTAACCAATATTGAAATAGAAAATTTTCCTCACAAAAATGTTAATCAATGCACAAAAGTACGTCCCTTATATAGATAACATAACTTCTCAATACCCGGACAATGGAAAAAATACACTGATCATTTGAAATAATAAAAATAACATGCTTTTCATGCAACAACATAAAATAACATTAAATAAATATTCAGCATTCTATAAATACGTATTTCATATTTACTTATCATTTCACCCACAACCCAGTGCTGTGAAATTAACACTACGCTTTTCCTTAAAATAGGTAAAAAGTATTCAGCATTCTCTATAATATTTACTCTAATTTTAATCAACATTCAGCTGATATTTATTTCTAATAAATGCGCTCCAACATTTACTTAAAATTATAAACATGTTATTTATCATGTCACTTATCCCTGTATCAAACAATCAAGGAAAAGTCACTCACCTTGTCTGTTGATTTCTTCAGTATCAAACTTTAGTTGTCAGGCTCCTCTCCATAGTAGCAAACACACACGCATACTGTAAACGTCGATTCTTTATATCCGTACTTAATGATTTATCGTACCATCATCACAGCAGCACATTTATCCAGTAAGTTGTAAGGATATCCACATTAGCTCGCCATCATTATATAAGCACACATATCCAGAAATCGGAGTTATAAGGGATCTGAGATAGACTTTTCTTTTATCACACCGCTGGCACCACTTTATGTCACATCTCTCGCGACCGTGGAATTGCGAATGGTAGATCCTCTGTTTCCGAGCGGTTATATTTAATTGAGGCATTCCTTTGGTTCCGATCCACTTGCGATAAAAGAAAACATACTCAATAGATCACAATCAAATTTTCTGGATTAAAATAATTTTTAATATTTACAGAGAACTATGTACAAAATGATGCAACTATGCTTTCCCATCAGAGAAAATAAAAAAGTAAATTACACATCACATTTTGTTTCCATCGAGAGGAGAGACTCACATTTCCCTCTCTCTCTCTCTGCATCCGTTCGAAAACTGACCCTTCTTTTTTTCTCTCGCCCCCTTGTCCAAGCGGGAGCTTGCTGAGTCGGGGGTGACGTCAACTAGGGTCAGAGGTCAGCATCGACCCTCCCTGGTGAAAGCACATAGATAGAATAATACTGTGTGAGAACACGGGTTTCCAAGGGCGCGACACAGGGTGTCCAGCGTTAATGTGACCCAATAGCTAATTCCCGAACCGTTTGGTTTAGATATGCACTTCCAATTTGAAAAATGTTTTTAAAAAGGTAAAGAATGTTTTTACGTGCTTTTCGAACCAAAAAACCCATTTAGAAAAAAAATTACAAAAATTAAATTTTTATACGGTCTATATAAGTGACTATAAGTGACAGATCCTATCACTTATATTTAGGAAAAGATTCAGTACATAAAAACAAAGTAGACACAAAAAGTTTCATTTTATTACGATAAAAACTGACCGAGTTATGGAACTTTGAGAATCATACATTTCATCCATTTTCTCAGCCATTTTCAAAAAGCTAGTAAGGGACAGTCTTGAAAATGGCCGAGAAAATGGATGAAATGTATGATTCTCAAAGTTCCATAACTCGGCCAGTTTTTATCGTGATATAATGAAACTTTTTGTGTCTACTTTGTTTTTGTGTACTGAATCTTTTCCTAAATATAAGTGATAGGACCTGGAGACCGTATAAAAATTTAATTTTTGTAATTTTTTTCTAAATGGATTTTTTGGTTCCAAAAGCGCGTAAAAATATTATTTGCCTTTTTAAGAACATTTTTCAAATTGGAAATGCAGATCTAAACCGAACGGTTCGGGAATTAGCTATTGGGTCACATTAAGGTTGGACACCCTGTATGTATTTCTGTCTGTATGTCTTCTTACTGATATACTTCCCTGTATGTCTTCTTACTGATATAAAAAAGGCCCCCATAAATGGCGGGGAGTTAAGCCGTGAAAACGGAGCAAAACTTGGGAAGAGTATTAACTGCAGGTTTGGGTACGATTAGTATATGCAAAGCCTACATGATTTGCAGATTTGGAGTCGTCTGTATACGTCTTCATAAGTTTGGTAAGTGCCCTTATGATGATGGAAGAGCTGTTGATAAATATGAGCGTCAGTATTTTCTTTCTTATATCCTTTAAAGGGCTGCAAAATAGCAATATGATAGGCATTTGAGGGTGGTATCTTATTAGGAGAACGAGAAAAAATGTCAACCTCACTTAGCTGGGTGCCAGCGATGCTCTTATGAACCCTCAGTCCAAACAGTGGTATACAGGATGGACGATTTCGATAAAAACGATCCTGATGATTATCTAAAACAGCATCCCGCAAAGGGTGTGTAACATGAGAAATGATACGGTAATATGTATTGATGGAGAGCCCATGGCGGGTATACGTTCATGGCAGGTGATGTACAGGCTCTGTATAGGAGAGGTCCTAAAAGCACCAGAACAAATACGTAGCGCAGAGTGAAGCACCGTGTCAAGTTTTCTTAAAACAGACTTGCTGGCAGACTCATAAGCGTAGCACGCATAGCCCATTTTCGAGCGAATGACAGCTCGATAAATGCGTGAAAGGGCATTACGGTCTGCTCCCCAAGAAGTATTTGTAAGGAATTTAAAAATGTTTAAATTATTTTCACATTTGTTGCGGATCTAAGAAATATGTGTAGCGAATGTTAGTTTCTTGTCAAAGTGAATACCTAAAAATTTAGTAGAATCCTGCACATCAATTGCTGTGCGACCCAGATACAGTTCAGGGTCCGGATGGATCCCACGTCTTCGGCAGAAGTGTACAGAAACGGTTTTTTCGGCAGATATGTTAAATCCATTTGTGTTGCACCACTTTAACATACGATTAATAGTGCTCTGAAGTTGGCGCTCTGCATAGCGCATGTCCTTCTCCTGACAAGAAATCTGGAGGTCATCCACATACTCCCTGCTACCATGGACGGTTGCAGGGATTTGTTTAAGGTAGAGGTCTGCGCCGCCGCGCCACGCCGCCGCCGCTGAGGTCTAGGCCGGCGCACCGACAAAGAACGCCGATTGCCTGCCGCAGCGTACTTAACCTGCAGGCTTCAAAACTTAAAAAAAAAAATTGTGCTTAGACTTTCAACTGCTTATTTTTTTCTGGATACTTCTTACCCTTTTATTGGCCAGTGCTCCCACTTGAGAACATGAAATTTTAAAAAAATTTGAAAAATTAAATGTTATTAATATTGACTAGAAAAAAATAGCTGATAAAATTAAAAGTTGACTTGATTGTTGAAACGCAAGTTGCATTTCCATCCTTGTGGGAAACTGGAAAAAAAGTCATTAAAATAGCCATTTTCATAAATTTTTACAGAGCTATCTTGACCCCCTCCCCCCTTCAAGCTTAATTCACATCTTTATTTAAATTTAAAAATAAATCTTTCATTAATTCTTAATATTTCACTTATTATTTAAGCCATTGGTCCACAACCCCCGGGCCGCGGACCGGTCCCGGTCCTCAGATCAAATAGTACCGGGCCGCCAAGGAACATTAAATTCTTTGGATTTTATTTACTTTGGTGTATTTCTCTCGGGTTTTTGTGACTTTGTCGTGTTTGTGTTTATTTATACCTTTGTAACAGAAGAAATATTGTAATTCTTTTAACATTTCTCTTTTCTTTTTGCTGTTTATGAAAGATTTCAAGAACATGAATTAAAATTGCAGTCATAAAATAGAGAATAAATGTTCTTACCTTAAAACTATTCCAGACAACAATTCTGCCGGTTGAAATGCTACATCACTTCAGATTCTTTTTGTGTGTGTGTGTGTGCGTGTGTGTGTGTGTGTGTAACTGTATTTTATTTTGGAGGATTGTTTAAATAGAATTAAATTAAAGTTATTAAATGAAACCAGTCTAAATTAGAAACATTGAACGCCCTCGCCCTCCCACCCTCATCGGGCGCTGTAAAATTATCAAACGTTGACCGTTTCGTGGCGATAAAAAGGTTGGTGTGCACAGATTTAAGCTACCCATCACTATATTATAGCTGCCAACCGTTCCGATTTTATCGGATCATTTTCCACCGCTATTTATGAATAATTTTATTTTAAATTAAAAATATGGACTTGATTTAAGATGCAACTGCCACCGAAAAAGTAGTGGTGGGCAAGGGCCGAAAGGGAGATGTGAAGTGATGCCTGAAATACGAACGATTTAAAGTAATATATTTTAAAACAAGAACTCTTAACAAATACTGGTATTGGAATGTAAAATTGACAAAAATTTTGTATAGTAACACACGCATATAATAGCACATTTAAAATGAAAAACCAAATCTACTAAATTTAGAACTCATGATAAAGGCACATGAAAAACTTAACATGATGATTTCTTTTTAAATAAAATATATTGTAACTGTTAATGTCCATATTTTTATGGTAAGAGTATAAAATAATCAGCTGTTAATTTATAATGAGTTTTAGCTAAATTTAGTAGCTTTGTTTTCTTGTTTAAAATTTATAAAGACTTAAAAAAAGTTCTGCAACTGAATCTTTTGACCTTTTTAAGTGGAGAAATTATTTTATGTATATATATTTCATTTTTAAAAAAAAAGGTGGCGAGAGCTTGAATTGAAAACAAACTATTTTTAAAATAGAGTGATTGGTTGTTTTAGATTTTTTTAAAACGATCTAGAGAAGGAAAACATATGAAACATCCATAAATGGTA
Organism: Cheiracanthium punctorium; assembly: GCA_038373885.1. NCBI lineage: Eukaryota > Metazoa > Arthropoda > Arachnida > Araneae > Cheiracanthiidae > Cheiracanthium > Cheiracanthium punctorium. Next base: position 40,064 of record JAWZYV010014667.1, on the reverse strand, counting down.
TTTATCCATAGTGTGTTATAATACAGTTTTTATCAATTTTACATTCTATCACCAGTATTTATTAAGAGTTCTTGTTATTAAACATATTAATTTAAATTATCCACATTTCCGATAAGGTAGGGAACGTAAGTAGCACCACCTATCGTTTAACCTCTCTCATTGCATCATTACAAAGATGGCAGGCAAGAAATTTAAATGACATCCCCCCATTTAAATGACTAATATCCTTTAATTAACGCATTAGAAGGCAAAATATGCAAAAAACGAATTCAAAATGTGGCTGGATCTGAATTCGGTCTGTAAAAGGTTAACACTAGTAAGTAGTACACTCATAACACTAGATATCATTTAAATTTTTTGAGTCAATGGCGTAATTTGATTGCTTAAAAAACCGCTTAAAAGCAAAGTATCAATTGTACACTAACAGCTAAATGTATCGTGAATGTGCTATAAGAGCAATATAAGCCTATGCGAGTTTGATAAAATCTATTGTTTCTTTTGCAGTAGAAATGTTTTAAAAGTGCACCGAAACGGCAGGCTCATACTCTGGAGCCTAACCACTGGCCGAGCGCATAGTGCTCTGTGAAACGGAAGGAGCCTGGTTCAAACCCAGATCGCATCCGCCTACCTAACCGTTCGGAGTTTTCCGTCGTTTCCTCCGAAATGCCTGTTAGGACCCCTTAGAAAGACCCCCACGGAGAACACTCCACACCTCATCCTAGAGCCCACATGTAGCTAATTGGCCGTAATCCCACAGCAACAGAAACTCATACGCAAGACTAGTTTTCATAGTCTTAAAAAATATTTTAACGTCAGTTAATACATAGGTGTGTGTGTGTTCGTACGCATACGCCCATTTTCATTATGCTCTTTTTCAATAATTTTTTCACGCCGCGGCGCGCCGCCGCCACCAGGTTTCTGAGAACGTAACGCCGCCGCCGCGAATTTTTGTGCGGCGCAGACCTCTAGTTTAAGGATGTCATTTACGATGGATGAAAGGGTAACGCTTTCAACCATTGGATGAAAGGGAAACGCTTAGTACGGAGCCTTGAAGTACGCCTTATTCCTGTATAAAGTTATTGGATAAGGTATTGTTTATTCGTACTCTAAAGTTCCAAAGGGATAAAAATGGGAAGGTTGCCACAAAAACCAAAGTTATGTAAGTAACGAAGAATACCGTATCTCCAAGTCCTGTCATAAGCTTTCTCTATGTCAAAAAAATGGAAACTATGTGGTTTTTTCTCAAGAAAGCATTTCGAATTTGTGTTTCCAAGTAGAGAATATTATCTATAGTAGATCTGCCTTTCCGTAAGCCATTTTGAAAAGGGTGTAAATGATCCTCAATTTCTAAAATATAAACTAGGCGGGCATTAATCATCCCCTCCATTAATTTGCATAAGCAGCTAGTAAGGGCTATAGGACAGTAGTCATTGGGATTGCACGGATCATTTCCAGGTTTGGGAAAAGGAACGACTATGGCATTGCTTCATGAAGAAAGCAATTTATGCTCATTTCAGATTCTATTGTATAAATGGAGTACGTTTAGTAACGAGTCGTGGGAAAGACGTTTCAGCATTTCGTAGGTTATGCTTCTCTTGGACCAGAGAAGTATTTGAGGATTGTTTTTAACTTTTTAAGAGTTGATTGTAAAAGCACTATTGTCGGAGATATGAGAGGAAGTATTAAAGTGCTATTTATAGGGAAGGAAGGTGTTGGAGTAGGAGAAACTGGAGGAGTTTGAGGATAGTGTTTGCTATTCTTGCATATTGGAGATAATGTTGTTATTAAGACATAAACGGGATACAGAGTGGTTATTAATATACCAGTGGCTTTTTTTATTTTTGCCCGTAGTTCCTTACTAGTGGTAGATGTACAGATACTGGAGAGGTAGTTTATCTACGACTCTCTTTGAGAATGACGCCTCACCCTCCGTGCATGAGATTTGACTTCTTTTTTTTAATTATGAGATTTTCAACGGTAAGAAACCGCCGAAAGATGACCTAAGCCCTCTGCTGTTGTTGTTTTGCAAGGTTACATTTTTCATTCCACCACGGTTTTTTATTTTTCCTATGGTTGATAGGTGATTTTTGGATGCTGGCATTGGCAGCTTCAATAATGATGTAAATAACTGTTTTGACGACCTTGTCGATATTTCCCTCAATCATACTAGATGATATTCTACAAAGTGAGGTAAAAGTTTGCCAGTCTGCTTTATTGTGAATGTATCTCCGGAAGGTAGATTTTTGAGTGAAATTCTGGTACAGAGGGTAGAGAATAACTAGAGAATGATCACTTTTATGTAAATCACTGGAGACCGAGAAATCGTACAACGGAAGGATTGATGGGGAACAAATTGCAAGGTTACGGTATGGAAAGATTTTGTAGGATGTTGGAAGTATGTATTGTTGCGGAATTACTCTGCTACTCCTGGGGTTCGTCGTTCTAAAGTCCAGTTGGTGTAAAAAATTCAAGTAAAAAGTCACTTGTCAGGATGAAACACAAACTTTATTGCTTCTAGAACTTCGTAAAACAATCAGCTGTACACAATTCACAAGCACAATCTAGCAGTAACGTGCTTTTAACAATCCGCTTAGGTCAGAAGCTCTCACAAATGCTGTATTTCTCACACAAAATAAGTCACTTTCACAGGCAAAAATTCAGTGAAAATATTCAAGAGATATCGTACGCAATCCCTTAAGACACAGCAATGAAGAATTTACACACAGCACTTTGAAAACAGCTTCGTAAAGCAAGCTAAAACACGGCTTCTATAGCACTATCAATTCACAAAGCAAACGTACTCTCGCTGACAGCTCTTCACACATTGAGCGTTCAACTCGCACTGAACTGTCGGGGCAGCGCGCTGGTGGAATTTATATATATCCGAGGCAGAAGCTGCGAGCAGTTTCTAGAAAAGTATATTACTCGAAGATTCCAGATAAAGCATGAATTTTGATTATGTCATAGAAGAGAAATGTTAGGTTATTATGCGTTTTTAATGCAGGAAAAACAACTTCCAGGCCCCATTGGGAAAATCGCGCCAAATGACCAAAAAGTCGCCAATCTTGGCGATTTTTGGCGAAATATCGCCAAATTTGGCGCCAAAAATAAGTCCCCAAATGTGAAGAGATCGGAGCCCTAGGACTAATATTTCTCGAGATTCCTAGAAGCTCCATAGAAAAACAAAACGAAACCTCCGTATCTCCGGTTCTATTTGGCCGATTTTAATGCAACAAAAAGCAAAATTTATCTATTTGAAGCGTACAATACGAATTTTAAACCATTTTAAGCCCCAGAGCAGCGGGTTGCCCCGAAAATTCGTAACATTGCCCCCTTCCCAAGGACTGCACGTCCCGGGCAGTACAATCCCCAGTTAGGAGGTCACACAAATATCTACAGTGTCCAACCTTTAACCAAATCTTAACAACATAATTTAAGCCAATAATCAATAAACACAGTAAGCAAATACATACTAATAAATAAATAATAGATATAATAAACAATTACACTAATAAGTAATAAATGTAATAAACAAATACACATTAATAAAAACCAATATATTACAAATATATACACTAAACATGGCGTAAGTAGTGAGTGAAAGAGAGTTGAAGAAAGAGGAAGAGAAGAGAAAGACAGGAAAGAAATAAGAGTTCAAAGAAAGGAGGAATTAAGCCATAGTGACCATGGTCTGATAGTCAAATAACTAACTACCACCGCGGTAGATGGCTAGCCGATCGTAATGAACAACTCTTGGTTTCGAGTTAGGTGACTTACGAATCCGTACCATGACGTCATTCAGCCGGTTTAGGACTGTGTAAGGACCGTCCCACGGCGATTGCAGCTTGGGAGACAGGCCTTTCCGTCGAGTAGGATTCCATAGCCAAACTTTGTCACCTACGTTGAAGTCATGTCCTGTAGCTTTCGTGTCGTAGCGATTCTTCATCTTCTCCGTGTTCAGGTTGATCCGCTCCCGAGCAAAATGATGCACGTCTTCAAACCGCGCCCGAAGATTTTCCATGTACTCTTCTGGCGATGAAGGCACGTTTGGAGGGCGTCCGAACACTAGATCGGCGGGAAGACGAAGATCTCTCCCGAACAGCATCTGGGAAGGTGTGAAGCCGGTAGTCTCATGGACGGCACTCCTATAGGCCAGCAGGAAGAGGGGGAGTTTCTTGTCCCAGTCCTCTTGATTCCTAGATACCAGGAGAGAGAGGTTGTTCAAAATTGTGCGATTGAACCTCTCCACCATGCCGTCGGATTGTGGGTGTAAAGGCGTAGTCTGGGTTTTGTCTATTCCGAGAAGTTGACATAGTCCTTTAAAAACTGTAGAGGTAAAGTTCGTTCCTTGGTCGGAATGAAGTTGCAGAGGGGTTCCATATCTGGAAATCCATTCTTGCACCAGTACCTCTGCTATACGAGACGCTGGGCAGGCCGGATTAAAGTGCTCTCTGGCGATTTGGCGTGCACCGGATTAAAGTGCTCTCTGGCGATTTGGCGTGCAGTCAGACTCCTTTGGCAAGAGTCGTTTCTCCCGCTGTTATACACTCCACGCTAGGGGTTGCCGCCCGCACCGCAAGTTGATCCGCGAAAAACAGTAGAGTTAGAAATTCCACGTTCTTTTCCTAATATTTTTTTATTTTATTTGTTGATTAATTGTTCTAAATATATATTTTAATGCATTTAAAATTGCAGTCTAAAATTACAAATCTAAAGTTTTTATTCATATTTAAATGCATGCATTTAAATATGAATAAAAAATTTTAGATTTGAAGGTCATATGTTACGGAAATAAAAAAGAAACAGTGAACAGTTAAAAAGCAATCATCATTTGGCTTTTGTATGAAATTTACATACGATTAGAGAAAACCCTTCTTTATTAAATGTTTAGTCCGGGGTTTTAGCAATTAATAGATATGGATTATAGATGCAGATAAACTCTTCGGGTTTAAACCTATATGTTCCCATGGATGCAGATTGAAGCGAGGAAGAAAATTGCATTACTGATTCTTGTAGGATACTGAAAGATTAATATGGTCTAGCAATAATGTGTGCAACAACAAAGAATAATAACCGCTCGTCTTTGTAACGGTAAGAAAGTAAATGTTAAACTTTGTGTAAAGTTCATTTACATATAATCTATACTTATAAAATGCTAAATTCTTTTAATCAAGCACAAACTACTAATTCAATGAAAGAAAAAACTAATTCGTATTCAAGAACGATTCTTTAAGACTTTCTTTGGACCATTTTGTTTCAGTGAAAAATTAATAAGGTAAATAGCTAAAAACTTAAAATTAAATGAGAAAGCAAATTCTAGATAATTTTTTTACTGTTGACTTTGTTTTAAACCGCAAAAGATTTCTTATTTGTTTTAAATACAACTTACTGTAATTCAGTCAAAGTGAAAATAAAAATTATGATCTTCAGCACCAAATATTCTTTTAAAATACTGTTAAACACTTATGGCGTGATAATATTTATTTAATCATTTATTTTGAGTATGAATTAACGTCGGTACACAGGATATGACAGGAAAACTAAGCATATAAGGCATTTAATATGCACGTACAAATTCAAAAAAAATCATTTATGAAATTCAAGACATACCTTTGAAATCTTTACGTTAAGTGTTTATAAATCAACAGTATAAAACACTTAGCAGGCATATGACTTTAAAAGTTGTATGTTATTACCCAGCCAGCCCCAGCACATCGAGTGTGGAATATTATTTTCAAATATGCTTTTTATAAAACAGAAAATATCCATTATAAAATGTAGGAAAGAAACTTTAACTAATGGCTATTTTGTAATTTACATATAAATGAAAGTAAGTTTTCGGAAACATTCTGAATGTCTCTGAAAAATACAATGCTAAAGTGCGGAAGCAATGCAATTATTTGAAATGAAAAATTGATGAAACATAACAGATGCAGATCCCATAAATTGCATCAATCCATAATCACCCCACAGGCCTCAGCGTAAGGCAACGTTGAGCGCTCTATTTATAAATCGAAAAGAGCAGAAAAACTATTTCGTTTGCATAGATCAGCCTTTCTTAAAATGTGTTCCAATTTTAAAGTTTAATATCTCTTAAAAATCACTTATCAACACCAGTCAAAACATAGTCTATGTATAAAGACAGGAAAAAAAATTGAACGGTGAAATCTGGAAATTTCTTGTATTGTCAATGACATTTTCTCTTTTTTTTTCCAATGTTAAAGGCAAGACAAGGGAAAGAAGTAAAACATTAAGAAAAAATAAAGAGATAACAAGAAAACTGTAAATAGCTGCGAGATAAAATTTCATGCGGGCGGCAACCCCTAGCGTGCAGTGTATAACAGCGGGAGAAACGACTCTTGCCAAAGGAGTCTGACTGCACGCCAAATCGCCAGAGAGCACTTTAATCCGGCTTGCCCAGCGTCTCGTCTCTGCTACGGTCGTAGCTTCTTGATCGGGGATAGGAAACGCTTCGGGCCTTTTAGAGAAATAGTCAATGACAACTAGGATGTATTTGTTGCCATCCGAAGTTCGCGGAAGAGGTCCCAGGATGTCGAGGGCAATTCTCTCGAAACTCGCTCCTACGTTGTAACGATGTAGTTTTCCACGGCTTCGTTTCTTCGGGCCTTTACGGGCGGCACAGGCGTCACAAGCTTGACACCACTTTTCGACATCGCCTCGAGCCCTAGCCCAGTAGAAGTTCTCGCGAACTTTCTGCAAGGTCTTCATTACGCCAAAATGGCCTCCAGTTAAGCCATTATGAAGTTCTTCTAGAACCTTCGGAATCCTCGAACGAGGGAGTACTAACTGCCATCGGAGCATCTTGCCGTCGTCCGACTCCCATTTACGATACAGGACTCCATTTCTCAGGCGAAGCGAATCCCATAAAGCCCAGTACTGTTTTGTTGCCGGACTGCAAGAAGATATTTCTTGCCAGCTGGGCTTAGTGCTTGATTTCTCCAGTAACTCCACAATAGGTTTGATGTCGCTATCAGCTAACTGGTCCGCCCGAACATTTTCGTCACTCCAGGGATCTTGAGATGGTGCCTATGATGTAACTTGGCGGACAACGGTATGTTTCAGATGGTAATTTTTCTCCGCCCTGGAGCAATAGCGACAACTGTCTATGCAGGGCCTTCTCGACAAAGCATCTGCATTTCCATGAGATGCTCCTTTCCGATGACGTATCTCAATGTCATATTCTTGTAATCTCTGTATCCACCTGGCTATCTGGCGCTCTGGATTCTTGAAATTTATAAGCCAGGTTAATGAGGCATGGTCCGTTCGGAGTAGGAACTTTCGGCCGTACAAGTAATGATGGAAGTGTTCCACGGCCTTGACGATAGCAAGAAGTTCCTTTCTCGTAACGCAATAGTTACGTTCTGCCTTTGAAAGGCACTTGCTCCAGTAAGCAATCACATGTTCTTGGCCATCTATCTCCTGGGACAAAACTGCTCCGATACTCTCCTTGCTTGCGTCTGTGTCCAGGATAAATGGCTTGTCAGGGTGAGGATACGACAAGATTGGCGCAGATGTTAAAGCCGCCTTCAGTTCGTTGAATGCATCCTCACATTCCTCAGTCCATAGAAATTTCTGTCCAGTCTCAGTCAATTTGTAAAGAGGTCTTGCAATTTGAGAAAAGCCCTTCACGAATTTTCGGTAGTAAGTACACAGACCGAGAAAACATCTTACGTCATGTATATTCTCGGGACGACTCCAGTTCTGGACTGCGGACGTCTTTTCGGGATCGGTTCGGACTCCGCGGGCGGATATTATGTGCCCGAGATAACGTACTTCCCGACGAAACAAGTTGCACTTCGATGGACTCAGTTTCAAGTTTGCCTCTTTTAATTTCAGCAGCACCTTTCGGATGTTCTCGAGATGCTCTTCGAAAGTCCTTCCGACGATGATGATATCGTCCAATTAAACGAGACATGCTTTGTAAGAAAGTCCTCTCAACACTGTCTCCATTAGACGCTCGAATGTAGCAAGTGCGTTGCAGAGTCCAAAAGGCATAACTTTGAACTGCCACAATCCTTGTCCCGTGGTGAACGCAGTCTTTTCACGGTCATCGGGATGAATTTCTACTTGCCAGTAGCCACTCTTGAGATCCAGAGTGGAGAACCATTCATTTCCCGATAAAGTGTCCAATGTGTCGTCTATCCTGGGAAGTGGGTAGCTATCTTTCTTGGTAATGTCATTCAGACGTCTGTAGTCAACGCAGAACCGGGTGGAACCATCCTTCTTCCGGACCAAAACAATCGGCGAGGCCCAGGGACTAGTCGATGGCTCGATGACGTCATCACGCTGCATCTCCTCTAAAAGTCTGCTCACGTCTTCTTGTTTAGCAAACGGCAGCCGCCTAGGGTGTTGCTTGATGGGAGAATGGCTGCCTGTATCTATCCTATGTTAGTTAAGCTCGTACGGCCAAAGACACCCGAAGTACGGGAGAAGAGGTCTTCAAATTCAGCTATTACTTTCTCCGCAGCGCTTCTCTGTTCTAACGATAACTCCACGTCTTGTATAAATTCCTTCATCAGGCACTCGGAATATTTAGCTGTCGTTTGGCTGATGTTCTTATTAATGCCGGTAACAGGAGTGCATGTCGCCAACACTTCATTTTTCTTTATCACCTTCGACTTGTCCGTCACATTTGTTACTCTAACTGGAATTTCTGTTCTCGACAAGTCCACAAGTTTTGCTCCCAAAAGTACTCCTCTGACGGAATCACTATTTGGGTGTTCGATTAATCCAAAACGGAATTTATTGCTTTCTTTTACTGTTCCAGAAATTATTGAATCAGTTCTGGGAGGTAGAGTGATATCAGTCTGGGCTATTATTTGCTGAACAGGCAAAACAGTTTCATTTCTAATATCGAACGCAGCTATTTCTTCTGAGTCTGAACGATGCTCATTATTCTTAAAGTCCAAATTAAATTTGTGTGATTTTAAAAAGTCGAGTCCGAGAATAAAAGAGTCTGTAATATTGGCGACATATACTACATAGTCGTATCTGGCATTTCCAAACGTGATTTCTACTTTCGCTTTTCCGCCCACTTCGATCTTGTCACCTGTCACAGTCTGGAGGGTCACCGAGGGCGGAGTCCAGATAATCTTCAAATTTAATTTCTTGGCCAGATCCGTCCTTATGATAGTTACGTTCGCTCCAGTATCAATCATCATGTGGCATGGGGAACCATTAACGTATCCGAGTACAAATAGTCCATCACTGCCGCCATTCACTGATGAAATCTGTAAGACTTTCAAACGAGGCTTTTGAATATCCCTCAGCCTCTGTTCCTGACAGTCGTCTCTTTTCTGTCTTCCTTCATGGGCTTCTCTGGTGCATTGATAGCTGCGATCTTTACGACAAGAGTTCTTTTGTGCGTCACAGTATTTTCGTAAATGCCCCTCGCTGTTGCACCTCCAACATTTCACTTTTCTTGGCCCTGACTGTTCTTGTCGTTCCATCAGATTTTCCAGAGTCTTTAATTTATTCCCTAATCTCTCCATTTCTCCATCCGTAGGCTCCTGGAATGACACAGCTCTAACATTATGCCGCTCTTTTCTTACGGCCAGCTGAGCTGCCTCTAGCTTCATGGCGAATACGAGGGCTGTCCTGAGATCTTTATAATCCGCCAAGATCAATGCTTTCTGAAGTTCAGAGTCCAAGAGGCCTTCAATAAAATGTTGTACTGCAACTTCTTCTCGAATATTATCAGGATAACTGCCATAGGCTAAATGACACAGCCTATCTATGTCGGAAGCAAGCTCTTGAAGGGTCTCGCCAGATCTCTGCATCCTTGACTTAAGTTGGATTCAACGATATTCTTTCTGGCACTTCTCTCCGAATTTCATCTCCAAGGCACTTGCGAGGGCGTCAAAATCTCCTATCTTCGTCGCTCCAATAGTTTGCAATACGTTAATTGCATCTCCGCTAAGAGAAGTGGCCAGTTGGTCTGCTTTCTCGGACTCGCACCAACCATTGGCTTTAGCGACGATTAAAAATTGGGTCTTGTAGGCTTCCCAGGGAGTCTTTCCGTCATAAGTGGTAAGTTTCACTGCTGGGCGGCGTGATGACAGTCTGATGTTTTCCGGTAACTTTTCCAGCTTGACGAGAGAGTCCAATTTTTCTTCCATTTTAGCTTCACATTCTTCCGTATTTTCGAAACTATATTTTCTTTCCAATCCAGTTTGGCCTCGATTTTGTTATTAAATTCTTCACGTAATTCTTTCATGTTTTTCTCTTGACTTTCTTCTAGGAGCGACACTCTTTTCTCCACTTCCTCTAATCCGGTTTTCATCTCTTCGTGAGCGGTTTTTAATTCATCTAATCCGGTTTCTATTTTTCTTTGTCCATCTTCCACTTTCTTCTCTAGTCCGACCAATCCGACTTCAATTTTCTTCTCTAAATCAGCTTGTCCGGCTTCAATTTTCTTTTCCAAATCAGCTTGTCCGGATTTCATCTCTTTTTTTATCTCATCTTGTCCGGCTTTCATCTCGTCTTGTCCGGATTTCATTTCCTGCATCATATTCATGAGCTTTTGAAGTTGTTCTTCCATTTTTCGTCTAGTCAAAACCATAAACTGGAAAATTAAAGTCTTTCTTTAGAATCCCGATTCTGACACCAAATGTTGCGGAATTACTCTGCTACTCCTGGGGTTCGTCGTTCTAAAGTCCAGTTGGTGTAAAAAGTTCAAGTCACTTGTCAGGATGGAACACAAACTTTATTGCTTCTAGAACTTCGTAGAACAATCAGCTGTACACAATTCACAAGCACAATCTAGCAGTAATGTGCTTTTAACAATCCGCTTAGGTCAGAAGCTCTCACAAATGCTGTATTTCTCACACAAAATAAGTCACTTTCACAGGTAAAAATTCAGTGAAAATATTCAAGAGATATCGTACGCAATCCCTTAAGACACAGCAATGAAGAATTTAAACACAGCACTTTGAAAACAGCTTCGTAAAGCAAGCTAAAACACGGCTTCTATAGCACTATCAATTCACAAAGCAAACGTACTCTCGCTGACAGCTCTTCACACATTGAGCGTTCAACTCGCACTGAACTGTCGGGGCAGCGCGCTGGTGGAATTTATATATATCCTAGGCAGAAGCTGCGAGCAGTTTCTAGAAAAGTATATTACTCGATTGTAAGATTCCAGATAAAGCATGAATTTTGATTATGTCATAGAAGAGAAATGTTAGGTTATTATGCGTTTTTAATGCAGGAAAAACAACTTCCAGGCCCCCATTGGGAAAATCGCGCCAAATGACCAAAAAGTCGCCAAGCTTGGCGATTTTTGGCGAAATATCGCCAAATTTGGCGCCAAAAATAAGTCCCCAAATGTGAAGAGATCGGAGCCCTAGGACTAATATTTCTCGAGATTTCCAGAAGCCCCATAGAAAAACATATGGAAAAGCGAAACCTCCGTATCTCCGGTTCTAATTGGCCGATTTTGATGCAACAAAAAGCAAAATTTATCTATTTGAAGCGTAGAATACGGATTTTAAACCATTTTAAGCCCCAGAGCAGCGGGTTGCCCCGAAAATTCGTAACAGTATTATCACCATTATTCATAATGCATAGGGAAAAATCAGTTATTAGTTGTTCTGTCGTCGGACTCTATTGTTTGTGTCATTACTACCCCACAAGGGACTGTGAACATTCATATCACCGAGAAAAATGAAAGGCGGGGGAAGTTTCTGTATGGGGTTATTGAGTGAAATCTGGCTGATGGTTTCATTGGGAGGTAGATAAATACTGCAAATAGTGGTGAACTGTTTAAGTTGGATGCGTACTGCAACAGCTTGGATGTTGGTATTAAGATTAACGGCTTGATAAGGATATTGATTGTTTATTAATATAGCAACGCCACCGGAAGCCCTTTCTCCAAGCTCATAGTCTTTGCGGAGGACAGTGTATTTCTGTATGGTAGGTTGTTCATTTGATTTGAGATATGTTTCTTGCAGTGCAAAGCAGGCAAAATTGTGGTCATAGATAATTGTTTTGAGGTCGTAAATTTTATTCTGAAAACCGTGACAGTTCCAAGAGAGCAACAATGATATAATTAAGTGATGTTATGGGCATCGTGCTCCTTCTTAGTTGTAATCCCTGCGGAGATATCTGGAGGTTTGATTTCTTCTCGTTCTATTGATTCTTCATCACTAATTATGGATTCTGATGGGTCTAGGCTTAAAATAGTGTCATCAATTTGTGGTACTGGTGGTACTTTCTTCATGCTAAATTTATTGTATTTTGATTTGTAGGAAGCTGTTTTAATGAGCAGTGGTCTAACTTGTGTGGAGCTATTGTTTGGTGTCTTTTTCTTAGGAGGATTTTTCTGGTATATGGAGCAAGATTTATTTTGTTTAGGTGCTGTTTGTTTACTCATTGTGGTGTTGGTGGAAGTAGTACTTGTTGGTGGATCAGTCTGAGTAGCTATTCATTTGGTAGATTTTCCTGCAGCAGCATAGGATAGGCCAGATTTTGTTGTTCGAGCTTCTCTTATTTTATGAGCTTCAGGATATGAAAGTCTTTCTGTGGCACGTATTGACTGGATTCCTTTTTCAAGGGCCCACTTTGGGCATGATTTTGAATATGAGGGATGGTCCTGTTTACAATTAACACAGTTTGCTGGTGCAGTGCAGGTGTCACTGTCGTGGCCAGATGTACCACAACGGGCACATGCAGATTTGACAGGACAGCAGGTTTTAGTATGGCCGAACTTTTGACACTGGAAGCCACGCATTGTATTTGATACGTATGGTCTAACGGAACATAATAGATAGCCGGCTTTGATATGAGATGGAATTGTGGGAGACTGAAAAGTTAATTTTCTCTAAATTAATCTCTCAGATTTTCTAGTATTTCAGCTTAAGAGCAGTGTAAAAGTTCGGGTTCTGGTATGACTCCTCTGGATGTATTTAGGGATATATGGGGTGACACTGTGACAGATTTTAGTCCAAAGTTCTTTATTTTCATTATTCTTGAAGCTTGTCTATTGTTTGACACTTCCACTAGAAGATCTCCAGATCTTAATTATTTTTACTTTTTTAACTTCACCTACATTGGCTGTGATACATTTGTGTACGAGGAAGGGCGATATTTCATAAAATTTACTTTCAACACAGTGTATGATGAAGAATCGAGCATTCGTGTTAAAAAACTGCGAATCTATGTTCTCTGTTTATTGATAGCGGAACGTTTGTGTCAGACGATGGATTGGGAGAGGAAGAAAATTTCGAAGTCATGTTGAAAAAGGGTGTTCGGACCCGGCTGCACCACCCTAGAGATACTGAACTTCGTAAGAGATACGACACGGTCTTAGTGCGCATGCTCAGAAAATCATCCACGGCAGAAAAATCATCCAAACTATGGCAACCCGTTTTCCCTCAGTTGGCCGTTACTCCCGAAGCAGGCGAGTTTTGTTTTTCGCTTTTTATTTCTACCTTTAAATGGTGCGAACTGAGCATGCATAATATCGTTCAATTATGGATGCAATGTGAGTACGGAGAAATAACTACAGTGCAGCAAATTAAAGTGCAATCACATAACGATGTATTATTATTCCCCTTACATTTTGTTTGTTTGTTTGTTTTTGTTTATTAATTCATATTTGTAGTACATCATTCATAAAACCCTTAATTTATATGAATATTGGTATTGGTTGATTTTTAAATATTGGAAAACTGTTTTTTTTTCCTTCAAGCATGCTTCCTATAATGTTGTTATACAAGTAAATTATGATTAAGTTCACATGAATAACTTCATTTGTCAGTTTTAAATGTATACAGATACATATATTTGTGCTGAACAATTCTACTTTTTTTCCTTCTAAATGTTGTTAACCTTTTACAGATCACATTGAGATCCAGGCATATTTTCTATCAGTTTTTTTGCATATTTTATCTTCTAATGCGTTAGTTAAAGCACATTAGTTATTTAAATGGGGGAAATTTTAATACAATTTTCACTCTGTTTCCAATTGCGAGCATGGGTCATTTCTGACTATAATTTACATTGATTTCAAAAACTGATAATACTGATGGATAGTTTAAATGATAGGTGAAATATTAAGAATTAACAGAAGATTTATTTTTAAATTTAATATTTGGTAAGTTTTAATGTTACTTCGTTAAAAAATCTAACTGGGTGAATTAACTGGGTTTTCCTTTTACGGCAGTCAGGAACGTGACTTCTTAAATTAAAAATAGCGTGAGATTAAAACTACCGTGTTTACTCGCGTAGTAGTCGCCCTCGCATTATAATCGCACCCCTCTTTTGAAGCAGAAAAAATCGTCAAAATATTTTCCCTACACAAAAGTTGCAGCCACGTGTTTGATCTTCATTTATGTCTGAAAATACTACTATAAAAAGAAAAATGCCTCTTTTTTGTGTGCAACTGACGAAAGGACTATTTAACATACGGCAGATAATCTGGAAGTATTTGGTAACTTAGTATTTTATTATAATACCAGTAATGTTTTAACATTAGAGTGTAGAATATTGTGTGGTGTATTTCCTCGCATAATAGTTTAATTTCTGGCAAAAAAGTGCGACTATTACGCGAGTAAACACGGCATGCCATAAAATTTACGTCATATCAAAGTAAATTAGCAAAGAAACGAGATTAAAGTAAAATATTTCCTTCTGCCGAAACATGGAGGATTTAAATATTTAAATTGTGCATTTACGGGGAAGAAACGAAGATGAAAGTAATAGGTATTATTAGTAGATTTGTTGCGATAATATGGGTTAAAGCACAATATGCCGTTAGAATATACAGAAAGGGGCATGCGCTCCCAATTTTGCATCAAGATCTTTTTATTTTCAATATTTGTTTGGAAATTCAAAAGTAAAAATCGATAGAAGAAAAATCCCCCCCAAATCTTTCCAGTGCCTCCCCCCCCCAAAAAAAAAAAATCCGTAAAAAACAGTAACACTACTTCAAAAGACCATTACAAGTACAAAAAGCAAAAATTGAAAAGTAAATAGTAAATATTCAATTATACCTCAATAACACGTACATTTTTGAACAGCTGAATAACTTCTGCATAGAGTGCTTAAAACAACTCATGCCAGTAAATATTTTTCAGAGACTGATATCTAGTGAGCTACGATTTCAGAAAAATATTGCTGTATCTAAATATTTATAACTGAAACTGAAACATTTTGACTCAAAGCGAAAAACTCAGATGAAACGCGCAGAGTAAAAAGGAGCCAACAGCAGTTTGGCGTCTGTATTCTTTTCGCCAAATGCAGTCCGGCGCAATCATGGAAAAAAATACAAAATACAAAGCTTTTGAAGGATTTTTTAGTTAATTTAATGCATGATATGCGCACATATAACATAAATACATATTAAAACAATATTTTCGTAAAGTTCAAACAAGGAAAGTGTAAGATAAGACTTAAAATTCAAGCTTCCGATGACAGCTCGAAAGCGAAACTACGTAAATAATCGCTTCAAAATAGTAGTTAATTTCGGATTTGTAGTTAAAAAGTGATTTTTATGCATTAAGTAAGTATTTCAGATTAGGAAAATCGAAAGGAAAAACATAAGACTGATTATTTAATGCTTAGATACAGTAGTTTTTCCGAAGTCACTCTGTTTCACAATGCTAACTCTATGGAAGATTTTCATCCATAGCCCGCGGCGGCTGATTCTCCGCTTCAGCCAATCAGAAATTATTTCACTCGTGTCGGGTCTCTAACGAAGTATAGGGTCTCTACACCACCCACCAAGGAGCCCAACAAGGGGATGCATATACTCGCACCAGTGCTAGCCGGGTCTATACGCGCATAGTACATCCCGGACCCTGTAAGCAGCGACCACCCTTAACGACATGCCCAGCAGAAGACCGATTGCCTGATTCCTAGCAGTTGAGCGAGTCAGTACCACCAACCGATTGATACACAGTTGAAAGCTGTGTACCACCCGTTTACCCGAAGCCGAGAGCAAAGTAATGTGTAAGTCACCCACCGGAGGGGCCGACCCAAACGGGTTTACGGCAAAAGATCCCTCCGGGGAAGTACCCCTTTATTTTTTTTAATAAAAAAAATACAAACTATACCGCTGGCACAACACAAAGAGCCATCGGTAGAACAAGAAATACAATATAAAAAAATACAAACGAATAAAAGAACACACGAGATGAAAACAGCCTCCTTTTTACATATGGCCCAAGACGCACAGATAAACGTTCGTTATTAATGTCCATTCTTTATAAAAGTTCATTACTGGCCTTCTTCACCAGCACAGCCTATATCCGAGGGGTGGGAGCACTGGGCAAGCATATATTGATTTATGTCTATGTAGTTTCTACTATTATTATATCATGTTTATTTTGCGTAAGTTATTGTCACTATTGAACGAAATGTTATTATCACTATTTAGTTGTTAACATTAGGTTTTTTTTTTTTACCTTGAGGCTTTGCCATCGATCATTGCTGTTTTCTAAAAATACAGTACTATTATACATAAATTTACTAATAATAACGGGAAAATTCAAATTGTTTACTCTCGGCCACCGGCCAAAAGTGAACGTATAGTCACATTATATATTTAACCAATAAATATCGAGACGTTAATTGTGTGATCACAATTTTCTTATATACAAGTATACGCATATTGAAATTATACAATATTATTTACATTTCATAATAATACATTATTTATAATTACATATCAATATTATTTACACATAAGGAACGACACGCGTTATACATTGGTTATTAAATTCTATAGTTATCAATAGCACTTCAATCAGTCCATGCACAAACTCCATTTCATTTCGTTTGCACTTTTTCAATATTCGTGCAACCAATAGTGTTTGCCAGTGTCTACGTTATTTGTAACATTTTCGATTACATAGTTTTTATGTACTAAAGTGCTGAGTCACACTAAATTGATACACAGGGGATACACACTAACCGAATTGATACACACCAACCGATTGATACACAGGGGAAAGTTGTGTACTACCCGTTTACCGGAAGCCGAGGGCAAAGTAATGTGTTGAAGTTTATCCCGTCCCAACGGAAATTTCGTTCAGATGATTTCCCCTACGGGTAGGGATGGACGCGAGATGGAAAATTGGCTTCTCGCGTCTCGCAAAATAGCCTAAAAGCTTTGTCTCATCTCGAAAAATCCGTATAGCGTAATGTTAAAAATGTCTGTCTCGTTTCGCAAAAAATCTGAAAATCTCTGTCTCGTCTCGCGTCCAACCCTACCTACGCGGGAACACCCCTTAAATACCAGGATTCCTATTTCCGGGGACACGGGTCTCCACGCACGTGGGCAGTTTAACCGCCAATAGAAGCTGACGGCACAGAGCGACCGCAGCTTCTAAAGGGGGCCCTCACCTCCAAGGAAGAAACTACACTGAGGGAGAAAGGGAAGGAAAAAGCGAAGTAGAGAGGAGGGTAGACAGAAGAGAAACGATAGATCACTAGGGCCGCGGGAATGCTACACCCGTAAAAACCTGAAGAGGGCCTTCCCTCTGAGGGGTTTAAGTGCCTTTAATTGGATTTACAGCTCTGGGCCTACCTTTAGCAGCCTTTCTGACCACTTTATACCTTAGATCTTTCCTAAACTTTCTCACTTTAAACTGCAGGTAGTACGACATTGTATATTTTTAAGGCAAAGCTACGCAAGGGCTATCTGTCTGGAAAGGTGCCTTGGGCGTTGGACTTTTAAAGGGATTGTAACGCATATTCAAAAACATCTGGAGAAAACTGCCCAAAATTCCAGACCATTAAATCGAGGACGCGCGGGAGGTAGTACGGAATGGCGCTCATACGCCCAATAAAAAACACTAATTTTTTTCTTCTTTTAACATACTGCTAGAGAACTTCGCTGCAAAAATACTCGCGGCCGCGACATAACGACTGCTGAAACTCGGCGGAGGCGGCGTACCGCGGCGTGGTAAAATTTTTGAAAGAGAGCATAATGAAAATGGGTGTCTCCTCAGCGGGAGAATTGCAAAATGTACTCCATAAGTTTTTGATTCACATCCTGAGGTTCGGCTAAAACTTTTTTTTTATTTATTGCATAATACAGAATAAATTAGTGACAGCGAAAAAAAAGACCAACTGTTGCAGCGTATAGTTTCACAATGGGGTCTAAGACTTCATCTCGATACCGTACAGCACAGAACCTCGCCTATAGATGTGCAGGTTTGAGCTATATGCCAACGAAATCCCTGCCCAAACCATGATGTTCCCTCCGCAGAATGCATGATGTTCGGTTATGCTCCCGGGCAGATTGCGTGTCTTTGTTTCCTCCAGACTCTTACATGCTTATCATCGGGTAGTACTGCCAATTTCGA
Organism: Cheiracanthium punctorium; assembly: GCA_038373885.1. NCBI lineage: Eukaryota > Metazoa > Arthropoda > Arachnida > Araneae > Cheiracanthiidae > Cheiracanthium > Cheiracanthium punctorium. Next base: position 21,732 of record JAWZYV010014667.1, on the reverse strand, counting down.
CTCATCTGTTAACATAACTTTGCCCCAATCAGGCACAGTCCAATTCACATGCTGGAGACACTCGTTTATCATGTCCCTCTGGATTGAACGGATAAAGTAACACAAACTTGGCGTACTCAGGCGTACAGACCATTCATGTTTAGCTTTCGATAAACAGTAGTGGCAGATATTGTCTTACCAATGGCCGCTGCAACCATTGATGGGACATGTGTGGAGTCAAGCTTCGATTCCACTTGGCTACAACAGTATTAGTAGAGTAAGAATGAGAGCCGCACGCCACCCCAATCCCGGCGGAGCAGCGGAGCAGGGATTGCACAACGGGTGGAGCAGGGGTTACATAATCCACGATGTGCTAAGAGGGGGGGTGGAGTTGAATGACAGCTGATGGAGGAGAATTCGACCGGAGCAGGGGAGACGGAGTTGAGTGGCAGTTGGTAGATAAGACAGAAGGGTACAGATTTTTTTTCTTGCAACATTCCTAATAGAGGGGACTCGGAAAAAAGTTTAATTTTCTTCTAATAATTACTGACTACAACTATTTATGTAGAGACCGTTTTGCAAAGTATAAAAGAGATGTGATTATGAAATAGGAAGTAATTGTAAGGATGACTCTTAGAAAAAAATTTTCATTTGTGTTTTTAGAATTTTGATTGTTAATTTTTCAGACATAGAAAATTTTGGATTTATGCTTTTTTTTTTTTTTTTTTTTTTTTAAATTTTGAATGTTATTTTTTCAGACATAGAAAATTATGCTGAGATACGAACTAAGAATATGTAAAAGAAATTACAAGCTAATGATTTCATTATTGAAGATAAAAATTAAAGTTGGGAGTTGAATGATATATGTTTTATGAAAACTTTTACAGAATAGTCGAAAGAATTGTGTTTAATGCTAGTATAACGATACTTTGCGAATTTTTTCTGACATAAAATGGTATATGTTAATTTTTCAAACATAGAAAATATTGGATTTGTGTTTTTAGAATTTTGATTGTGAATTTTTCAGACATAGACAATTTTGGATTTATGTGTTCTGGAAATTTGAATGTTAATTTTTCAGACATAGAAAATTTTGCAGAGATATGAACTAGGAAGATGTAAAAGAAATTACAAGGGATAACCATTCTTTTAGCTTTAGATTTTTTTTTTTTTTTCAGATACTAGAAAGAGTTAAAATTATTGGTGTCTACCATCTTAATAATAAAAAAATAATACGTTTCAGATTTAAAAAAAAATCATTATGGTAAAATTCTGGTTAATAATGAAACTTAGAAACTATTTTAGCGAAAGCGAAATCTACTGTATGGATTTGCCCCTAAAAGTTAACTTCAGAGTACACCCGTTGACTTAACAGCTGTACTGTAAACATATAGCTATATTCTTCTTATGCGTGTAAAAATATCATGTTCCACCCTACAATAGGTACCACATTATCATGTAAACTTTTAACAGAATAATAGAAATAATTATGTTTAATGTTAGGATGAGACTTTGCGAATTTTTTCGTGATAAAATGACATTGGTTATATCTTTAAACCTTTTAAGCAAGTATTAGTATTGATAGAATTTTTAAAAATCCTATAGCATTGAAAATAGAGTTTAGTTTTATACTAACCGATCAGGAAATCGCGGTTACATGGTAATTTCCTTATATGACTTTAGAACTTTACGATACGTTTTTTTAGAACTTTACGATAAAATAAGTTACAAGCTTGTAAATAAAATTGCAGTTTTAGATCTAACTATCAAGATATTATAGTTATAAAGTAATAATATATCAATTCAATAATAAGAATGCTTATATTTTAGGTACAAAAGTAGCATTTATCCAGATACAGACTACACATGTGTTTCATTTTATGTTATAAGATCTCTCAAAAGCGTTAAGTATTATAAATTTAACTCAGAAAAAATATTATTTTGACGGAAATAGTGTCATCGCATCTTGCTGCTGTATATTTTTGCGCTTAATAAGGTATTTGCACAAAGACTGAACCACAAATGTTCAGCAAATATGCTTTCACTAAATAAGGAAACTTTTTTTTTTCTAAATCATGTATCAACAAAGTACAAAACATATTAAAAGTAACAAAAAAGTTTTGCAAGTCTTACTAAACAAAATACTAAAAGGAATAACTGACACTAATAGTCAATACCATACTTGTAAAAATCTCTACGATTAAGCGAAATGCATTTTAGAAAATAATATTATCAAGACATCATATTCAAATATTTACAAATAAATGAAAAAAGTCTAACATAACTATCAAATAATAGATAATATACTTGCGTATACTAGAAAATATTTAAACAGAAATGCACTAACTTCATTACTTGAATGATCGATAAAATACATCATCAGTGTATTTTCATAACGTGAACTATTTTAAATTAGGCTTAGTATAAGCGATCGAAAAAATGCATCCTACCACCACCACAGATAGAGTGAGAAAAATTTTTTTCATATAAAAATACCTTGCCAAACCAGTTCTGTTAACCTTAATCTTGAAACTTTGACCTTGAACCGGCATAACCTTGAAACGACCTCTTTGATGATCACATGACTTTTTTTAGCCAGTGGGAAGACATTATTTCATCTATGTTTGATAAAGCGGTTGAATGCGAGGCTCACATTATGCTGTGAGTACCTTCACTTTAGACGTGTGTTTCTAGTTTTATGCTTTAATTGATTTTTTTCATCGTGTTTTAAAAAAAATGGCCTTGCTTGAATTGATCGAAAATACTTTTAACATTGAATACACTCCTGATTTTTACACTCAAAGTGATGCTGATGTGTTACTTCAAGAATTATCGCAATTACCTTTTGATGCAAAGCCTCTGAAAACTGGTGAAAAGGATAATACTTCGACTCGGAAAGTAATTGCTTTCGCGGATGAGGGGATAAATTACAGTTTCTCTGGAGTGACTGTTTCTTTTTTCCCTTGGTTACCCATTTTGCAAAAACTACGCGAAGATCTGCAGAAAACAACAAATTATGAATTTAATTTGGTACAAGTAAACTTATCCTCTGACGGGCAATCTAAAATTGAAGACGGTAACTACGAAGATTTTTCTCTGGACCTATCATCATGTGCATGCATTCTAAGTTTTGGATCTAAACGAACTTTAGATTTTAAACCAGCGAACTGTGAAACCACTACCATTAAATTAGAACATGGTTCAATGTGTAAGATATATCCCCCAACCAACAAACTTTTAACGTATGGTATTCCTTCTGAGCCTCATGTGACAGATCCACACATTAACCTAACATTCGTCAAAATGTGCATTTATGAACCTGCGCCGAAAAGACCAAAGTTGGACGATTGGGCGGATCATGCTTACCATAGCTTACATGCTTCTGTAAATAGTACATGGCACTTGGAAAAACTTATCTACGTTTCGCTCCACGATGAAAAAACTGACTTGAAGATTCATATTAGACAATTTATTCAGAACGCTGAATTAGACTATATACCAACCAGTCAGGGAGTCATAAAAGACCCTTCAACATGGATTGAATTTATTGTAAAACTATTAGATTTTACTAGATGTCATCACAATAGCTCTTTTATTTGTAATAATCAATTATCCATATTTAATGACGATGGAAAATGCATCCTACAGCAAATTTACAAAACCGGAGATTCATTTACATTAAATCCAATTCCCTTGATACTTTTAAATGACCAAGTATTAAAACTTTGTGAAATGAGAAATGAAATATCAGAATACATTCTAAAAACATTGTACACAACCACCCTGCCTCATATGACACTAAAATTAAAGCCGCAAAAGTGTTACCGTGAACCGCATTGTGAATATGAAATGGCTAAAGATCAATTAATGGATATAGTATCTCATGAAATTCACAAAAGTTTAAAGAAACAATTTAATTGCATAGACCGAGTTCGGGATAATCCTTCACAAAGGATACATGCTTGTTCGAATAGAACACATGTTGATGAGAGAGATAGTCTTATAAACATTAAAGCATGGTTTATGCTCGACGTACCATATATTGCAAGAGAGATATGCGAGAACAAATGTACTTGTCATTATGACGGAGAATTTTTTTCAAACATTTTCTTCGAAGACTACGGAGAGTATTTTCAAAATGTATTTCTTCGTTCATTTTTTCAACCGTTTTTAGATTTTTCTAATCCCAAGGATGCCAAATCATGTGTAATTATGTGATGTTATTGGTGTATAACTAGTACTACAATTGTAAAAAATTTATTAAAACCATTGTGATTATACAGAAAAGGTATGCTTGCTTCTACAGCAGTGAGTTTTTACTGACTTATGTATGCTTAGTTATAGATTAATAGTAGGGAAGAAAGGAGAGTTCACCCCAGCCGCAGCCATGTTAATTCGCCGCAGCCGAGCGCAACTGTATAACTGCTTTCCCTGGGCTGAGCGGGGAAGGGGGCGTGGTCGGAACGGATGTTGAGAGAGGAAGTTGACCGGATGTTCGAAGGGTTGATAAGAATTTTTTTTTCCTTTTTTTTCAAATAAGGGGACTTGTAATTTTTTCAGACTTTAAGATATTTTTGAAATAAGGAGACTTATAATTTTTTCAGGCATTAAGATATTCCTCAAATAAGGGGACTTGTAATTTTTTCAGACTTTAAGATATTTTTGAAATAAGGAGACTTGTAATTTTTTTCAGATTTTCACATATTTTACAAATAAGGGGACTTGTAATTTTTTCAGACTTTAAGATATTTCTCAAATAAGAGGACTTGGGAAAAATTTTCAGATTGCGATGCATTCTCTCATGAAAAATAAGGGACTTTAACATTTAGTATCAAAATAAGAGACTTTGACATAATTTTAAATAAGCTATACTTTATGAATTAAACCTGAAATAAAAAGTATTATTATAAAAATGAGGACCCACCAGCCGCCCGGTAGAACGTCTACCGCCTCATTTCAAATTTAAATTTTTACTATGCTTTTCCACGTCACGCTAGTCTCGCATAAATGGAGACAGGGCGTAGCACAGCAGACGCGTTGTTGTTTTTGTTTCTTTAAATAATAATAATTAACTATGTGGAGCAAAGAAACGTACAACATCCCCAGGAGGCCTACAAACAAAAGAAATCTCCACAAAGTGTACTACTATGCATATATTTTTTTTTTAGCTTGGTAAAAGTTCTACCACCTATATCTGTTTTTTTTTTTTTTTTAAATGCTGTAGTGCCCATGTGCTAAGGTGTGCACTCCGTCTTCTTGCACATATCTTTTATCATCGATGGGAGATAATGCCACTTTATTTTGCTGAAGTGTGTATATTTTGTGATATTCACTCCCAATGCGGCGTTGAATCTCCCGCGTAAATCTTGATTTGAAGAGGGCCTCTTTATAGTGCAGATGCTTCAGTTTTTTCTTGATCACAGGCGAAGAGACTCCTTTGGCTGTTTTCTTATCGTATTTTTCCGTTAATATGGAATACATTTTAGCACGCAATCCTACGAACTCTACTGCTGGCATACCGTTAAGTTCGTCCTTAAAACAGCCAATTTTCTTTTTGTTTGCTGTACTATAGAGGGGGTGGTCAGGTGGGTATTCAGATGTATCGTATATATTTAGATGCTGCTTCATGTCTTGATAAATATCTTCTGTATAAATGTGATAGGTGAGGGAATCTGTATCCGTGAATAAGAGAGATGCCTTATTTCCATATTGCTTCTTTATGATGTTGTAGTGAAAATTGTACATATGCAGCTTGGATAATTCTAGAATTACAAAACCTGCATATAAAGGCTTATTTAGTGTAATATTTTTTCGGACACGTTCTACCCCCACTAAATCGTCACTAAAGATTCTTTGGGCGTGAAAGGAGGGTGATGCGACTAGTTTCTTGGCTCTTTTTTCATTGTTTACTAATTCAATATCAACACGATTTCTTATATTTTCCATCGTCTTTCCATAAACCGAGTTGTTCATGAGTTTAAAGAAGTCTTTTTCGAACGATGAAGTGGCTTGTTTTCTTTTATCGGTGTTGAAGTCTATGTACGACTTGAGCCAGGTTGTTTGATGAAATTTGAGCACTTTATGAACTTTTATCAACTTCATACCCAAAGATAAATACAGCTTTAAGTTCCTATAGTAAATAATGTATTGTGTTTTATTATTTAAATTGGGAACTAACTTCTCTGTGGATGTATAGGGAGCATCTTTGATTAACTGTAGGGTGGATGGTGAGAGCATATTTTTTTCAATTTTAATTTTTTCGGGAGCTAAGGGGTAGTCATTGTGTGCTTCGTGTAACTCTTGAGGGTACTGCAAGTCCACTTCTAGAATGAAACCTTCATCACTCATATCGGGAATAGACAAAATCCAATCTTCAGTTACATTTTCTGGTTGGACCCATTCAAAGTGTCCGCAGGGTAGAGGTTGCGACATTGCGAAGCCGTACAAATTATTTGCATCGAGGTAAGTTATGTAACAACTAGGCTTTGAAGGATCATATGTCTTCATGTACTTATTATTCGCTTCCGCATATCGCTTGCTTATCATGGCGATACCTCCTCGGATTCCTCGCTCTATAAATAGGTACATATTAATATCCGTAAATAGTTCTAGAGATTGCTGTGTCATTTTCAAACACGCATGCCATGCTAAACCTGGTGCTGTCATAACATGAGTACAATCCAACTCATAATATGTCCTACAAAGACTCCTGAAATTTTGAAAAACATCCGCCAACTGAAGCACGTCACTTTTAACATACAAGTCGTGGTACTCTCCCAGATTCTGAATGTTAAAGGCTTGCCAGACTGCTTGAGCATGCGCATACTCTTCATCGGTAATGTTCTGATCGGATAAAGAGCTATAAAATGCGGATTTAGGTGGTAGTGATGCTTCATCAAATTTTGCAAAAGAAGACATGTATTCGTAAGGATAGACTCCTTTACGAAGGAGCAAGTCTATATTGGACGAAATGTTTTCTTCGAGGATCTTAAACTTATTTCTATCCAAATTTGCCACTAACTTTTCCAGTGAAGTACTCATAAATTGAAAGCTGTCGATGAATTGAAGTGAAACCCGCATCTTGTTATGCTCACTACTCAGTGAAAAGGAAATATATTTCTCCATGTTAGTAGCGATAACATCAATTTTATGATTTTTAATTTTTCCCAATCCTTGCATTAAAAGATGCCCATCATATTGCTTCAAATTGTGAAATAATATGGGAATTTTCTTTTGTAAACGATACTTCAAATTGCACTGATTATGTAAAGCCCCTCTGTAGCGACCGGTAAGGTGATCGTGATCCCTTACACGATCATTGCCCAGAAACATTTTACAGAGGGTGCAGTGTGTAGCAATTCTGAATAAATGTTCGTCTTGAGGAGACATACAAATAGGAACAATTTTTGTTAAAATATTTGCCAACTCCTCTTTTTCTAAAATCAGGTTCTCTAAAAAGTGGTCGACAGCATTTTCCCCTCTATAATACTGTATGGGTTTGTATGATTTGCCATCTGGCCCTACAATGATATAAGCATATCCACAAGCTTTATGTAAGTTGACTTTTGTAGTATAGGATTTTTTCTCACTAGGTTGTGCGGTGGAGATAGGGAGTAACAGGGACTCAAAATCGGCATAGATAACATAAGGAAGAGGATGTTGATACTGGAATTGCGTAAACTCCATAATACTTTCTTCTGAATGGGGCATCTTAATACATTGCGGGGGATGATCATTGCAATAGGGTAGGTGATCCTGTAACAACCTCTCTTCTGAAAACCGATGCAAGCATCGTTCGCAATAAAATCTTTGACCGTTATGATGTGTGAGATCTCCCAGCAGTCTGCTCATATTACGTATCAAACAATAATGATGGTTTTCCTCATTGGTGATCAATAATAAATTAATGCACTCTTCATTAGATTGCTTGGAAATGTGTAGCGGGAAGACCTTATTCTCGTATCCGTATACGTTAATTCGCAAATTATTGAGTTTTTCAATGATGGGTATCTTGCAAACAGGTACAGGAAACTGTACATTTCCCATCTTGATTTCATTTTCAAAAGCTTCGTAATGATACATTCGTTCAGGATAATCTTTCCAATGAACGTTCATCATATGAGCAAGTAAACACCATACCAAACACTTTTGATCTTCATTTTTGATATTAACTATTGCCTTCTTATCAACTAATTGTTTGGGAAGTGGCATGTAACTACTCGCGGCTAAAGGCTGGTAGACACCGCAGAAAATTTCTATATTAATTACTTTTTCCAGCACCCAACCTGAACCCGGCTGGGTAAACTCTTCAAATGAATTTTCGATTTTTTCCTGAGCCTCTTCAATGTGTTCTTGGATAGTTTGGGGAATAAGATCAATTAAGCATTTGGATCGAAAATGAGTGGTAATGACCTCCTCCTCCCCATCTTGTGTCATGCGCAACATCTTAACATTCAACACGGCATACCACTTCACGGCGTTCTCTTCTAGTTCCTCATGCAAATATTGATGTATTTTTGGAGACGCTTCCTCAAAAAACAATTTTAAATCCGCTTCATTCTCTTCACGAGGCTCTATCTCGTGGGATGAAAAAACATCCAAAATTTTTTGTTTCTTCGCCCGCTTTGAATTGGAAGTGGATGGACCTGCCTTGCGTTTTTTATGGCTTACGCGGATATGCTCCTGGAGTTCAGTTTTTAGCGAAAATTGCAGGGGGCATTCATGGCATTGGAAGCCTCGACTATGCAATTGAATATGCTTATTTAAGTCATGTTTTCGGGTAAAACTTTTCTGGCAAACTTCACAAGTAAACGGTTTAATCCCCGTATGGATCTTCATATGTTGAGTTAAATTTTTCTTCAGAGTGAAGGATTTTCCACACTGGTCGCAGATCTATAAAAGATCCAAAAAATGCGACTTTAGAATACTTATTCTAGGCAACTACTTAAAAATTTTTTTTAAACACACCTACTATAAAAATACCCTATCCTATGTATTGATTGTACCCTAGACTCATTAAAAACCTATTTTGTACCTTAGACTTAGCACTCGTAAAATAGACTTACCATACTTTTTAACATAAAATACACAGTAAAAAAAAAAACAAAAAAAAAAACAATCATAACTCTAGAAAAATCATACCTTAGAATATATTCAATAAAAACCCAATTCTATCAACACCAAAAATTTTTTAAAACCATAAACACATTTTTTAAAAGTAGAAAAAATATATCAATCCATTTTTATATAAATAAAGCTAAGTGTATCAACGCTAAATTTTTTAAACCATAAACACATTTTTAAAAGTAGAAAAAATATATCAATCCATTTTTAAATAAATAAACACAGCTAATTTTTTTTAAACCATGGTATGCCTTTTTTTTTTTTAAATAGCCAACTTACAAATATGAGTAAATAAACAAAGTATTTTTTTTAACCAAGTTTTAATTTTAAGTTAAATAATTTTACAACAAATATTTTTTTTTAATCAAGAGTTAATTTATTTTTATTTTTATTTATTTATTTATTTTTAAATATGATGTGCTGCAGAATCACAAAACACAGTGTAAAATTTTTAAGCGCATCAACGCTAAACTATGCATTTTATAAACGAAAACCATGGTATGCATTTTTAAAAGTAACCAACTTAGAAAAAATACATAAATCAATTTTTAAATAAATAAACAAAGCGTATCAACGCTAAAAATTAAAAACCATAAACACATTTTTTAAAGTAACCAACTTAGAAAAAATACATAAATACATTTTTTAAATAAATAAACAAAGCGTATCAACGCTAAAAATTAAAAACCATAAACACATTTTTTAAAGTAACCAACTTAGAAAAAATACATAAATACATTTTTTAAATAAATAAACGAAGCGTATCAACGCTAAAAATTAAAAACCATAAACACATTTTTTAAAGTAACCAACTTAGAAAAAATACATAAATAAATTTTTTAAATAAATAAACAAAGCGTATCAACGCTAAAGATTTAAAAGTATTCCACATCACGCCTAAATATACATGAACCCTGAGTACTTTTTAATATAAACACACTCAAATAAAAGTATTCCACACCACGTCTAAATATACATGAAACCTAAGTACTTTTTAATATAAACATACCTTACTAAAAATATATTTGCAGCATGCACACACTTTTGTCATTTGAAATAATTACCTTAACTTAAAAAGTGCAAGTGCACTAAACATACAAATTTCTAAATATCCCTTTACACTAGGTTCATATTAAAACATGAACTGGTAGTGAACTAAGCACACATGTCTTTTACTTAATTTTAACTTAACTCCAAATGTCTGTGTATATAAACATAATACTAATTAAATATAAAAATACAGATATCACCTACAAAACTGCATTGTATAAATATCCCTTTATTTTAAATACATTAAATATTTTAAAATCACTGTACTAAATGGAAACATTTCCCTACATTACAGATTCGGCATATCGTTAAAAATCAAATGTACATTAAAAGTGCACTAAAATCCTAAGTACTTTTTTAATTTGCATTATTAATAGTGTACCACACTAAATCTTACTTAATTTGCATCATTACTCAGCACTAATTAAATATAAAAATACCGATATCACTTAAACAACATTGAGTAAATATATTTAATCTTAAACACTTTTACTGATTATTAAATAAATAAAGATATGATACCCCCAATAAAGCATAAACACTTTTCAAAAAAGCGTGTATTAACATTTCCCCACTATACGGTAAAACTCTACAGAAAACAGTGCATATACAAACACTTTTATAATCAACATTCTAATAAATTTTATAAGTTTACTTTAATTTTCTTTTAAATGCACTTTAAAAATAAAATATGACTTACATTTAAATGATCACTTGTGCCTGTTTGCTTCCGCGCAATGGCATACGAAGGTCCAGGTTGTGGCTCGGTAGCTATCTCTTGAGGATCTAAATCATCAGCTTTACTGGCTTCGTCTATAATTCTGTTGAGCTCCTCCATTGGCACTCCAAAGTCGATAAACTGAAAAATATAAAAAATAGAATTAAGTCATAGCAAAAAATGTATACAAGAATCCTGCAACATAATCGGTTCATTAAAAATACATAATTAATATTAAAAATTAATCAAACAACCTTGCATTGAATCCTACTTAATTAAATAAACATGCTTTTAATTATGCTAATAAACACTACTTAATTACCTAAACATGTTTTTAATTACGCTAATGAATACTACTTAATTAAAAAAAACTTTTAATTACGCCAATACCTAATCAAGTTTTTATTTAATGAATTGCCTAAACCAGTTTACACAGAATAAAACTTATTATTGAATACTACTTAATTAAAGAAACAAGCTTTTAATTACGCTAGTGAATACTACTTAATTAAATAAATAAACAAACAAACTTTTAATTACGCTAATGAATACTACTTAATTAAATAAACATGCATAAATTGTACATTCCACTAATAAATAAACTTTTAATTACGCTATTACTTAAACATGTTTTTATTTAATGAATTGCCTAAACACAAGTTTACACGGAATAAAACTTATTAATGATAGCATGCGTGAAATCTAAGCTCTGAACATATTAAATGTATAAACAATTAAACAACATAATAATAATACTTAAAAATTAAATTCTATGCACTATGAAATACAAAAGAAAAAGAACAGTACTTACGTCTTGATCGGAAAAATTCAAAGTCTCGTTCATTGAAGAATTCATTGTAGAATACTAATCTGCTAAAATCGTTTTAAACAAAAATGAAACACGTCTTAATAGTATGAGAGCTGAACTGCGAATGATCTGTTATCAACAGATAAGGAACCCTCCCTATGACTAATTAAACAAACAAAAACATTGGTCATCTTAGGACTACCCTCGTGAACTGACAAACCACTGTTTTTGTTTGTTTAATTAGTCATAGGGAGGGTTCCTTATCTGTTGATAAAAGATCACAAACAAAAACATTGGTCATCTTAGGACTACCCTCGTGAACTGACAAACCACTGTTTTTGTTTGTTTAATTAGTCGTAGGGAGGGTTCCTTATCTGTTGATAACAGATCATTCGCAGTTCAGCTCTCATACTATTAAGACGTGTTTCATTTTTGTTTAAAACGATTTTAGCAGATTAGTATTCTACAATGAATTCTTCAATGAACGAGACTTTGAATTTTTCCGATCAAGACGTAAGTACTGTTCTTTTTCTTTTGTATTTCATAGTGCATAGAATTTAATTTTTAAGTATTATTATTATGTTGTTTAATTGTTTATACATTTAATATGTTCAGAGCTTAGATTTCACGCATGCTATCATTAATAAGTTTTATTCCGTGTAAACTTGTGTTTAGGCAATTCATTAAATAAAAACATGTTTAAGTAATAGCGTAATTAAAAGTTTATTTATTAGTGGAATGTACAATTTATGCATGTTTATTTAATTAAGTAGTATTCATTAGCGTAATTAAAAGTTTGTTTGTTTATTTATTTAATTAAGTAGTATTCACTAGCGTAATTAAAAGCTTGTTTCTTTAATTAAGTAGTATTCAATAATAAGTTTTATTCTGTGTAAACTGGTTTAGGCAATTCATTAAATAAAAACTTGATTAGGTATTGGCGTAATTAAAAGTTTTTTTTAATTAAGTAGTATTCATTAGCGTAATTAAAAACATGTTTAGGTAATTAAGTAGTATTTATTAGCATAATTAAAAGCATGTTTATTTAATTAAGTAGGATTCAATGCAAGGTTGTTTGATTAATTTTTAATATTAATTATGTATTTTTAATGAACCGATTATGTTGCAGGATTCTTGTATACATTTTTTGCTATGACTTAATTCTATTTTTTATATTTTTCAGTTTATCGACTTTGGAGTGCCAATGGAGGAGCTCAACAGAATTATAGACGAAGCCAGTAAAGCTGATGATTTAGATCCTCAAGAGATAGCTACCGAGCCACAACCTGGACCTTCGTATGCCTTGCGCGGAAGCAAACAGGCACAAGTGATCATTTAAATGTAAGTCATATTTTATTTTTAAAGTGCATTTAAAAGAAAATTAAAGTAAACTTATAAAATTTATTAGAATGTTGATTATAAAAGTGTTTGTATATGCACTGTTTTCTGTAGAGTTTTACCGTATAGTGGGGAAATGTTAATACACGCTTTTTTGAAAAGTGTTTATGCTTTATTGGGGGTATCATATCTTTATTTATTTAATAATCAGTAAAAGTGTTTAAGATTAAATATATTTACTCAATGTTGTTTAAGTGATATCGGTATTTTTATATTTAATTAGTGCTGAGTAATGATGCAAATTAAGTAAGATTTAGTGTGGTACACTATTAATAATGCAAATTAAAAAAGTACTTAGGATTTTAGTGCACTTTTAATGTACATTTGATTTTTAACGATATGCCGAATCTGTAATGTAGGGAAATGTTTCCATTTAGTACAGTGATTTTAAAATATTTAATGTATTTAAAATAAAGGGATATTTATACAATGCAGTTTTGTAGGTGATATCTGTATTTTTATATTTAATTAGTATTATGTTTATATACACAGACATTTGGAGTTAAGTTAAAATTAAGTAAAAGACATGTGTGCTTAGTTCACTACCAGTTCATGTTTTAATATGAACCTAGTGTAAAGGGATATTTAAAAATTTGTATGTTTAGTGCACTTGCACTTTTTAAGTTAAGGTAATTATTTCAAATGACAAAAGTGTGTGCATGCTGCAAATATATTTTTAGTAAGGTATGTTTATATTAAAAAGTACTTAGGTTTCATGTATATTTAGACGTGGTGTGGAATACTTTTATTTGAGTGTGTTTATATTAAAAAGTACTCAGGGTTCATGTATATTTAGGCGTGATGTGGAATACTTTTAAATCTTTAGCGTTGATACGCTTTGTTTATTTATTTAAAAAATTTATTTATGTATTTTTTCTAAGTTGGTTACTTTAAAAAATGTGTTTATGGTTTTTAATTTTTAGCGTTGATACGCTTCGTTTATTTATTTAAAAAATGTATTTATGTATTTTTTCTAAGTTGGTTACTTTAAAAAATGTGTTTATGGTTTTTAATTTTTAGCGTTGATACGCTTTGTTTATTTATTTAAAAAATGTATTTATGTATTTTTTCTAAGTTGGTTACTTTAAAAAATGTGTTTATGGTTTTTAATTTTTAGCGTTGATACGCTTTGTTTATTTATTTAAAAATTGATTTATGTATTTTTTCTAAGTTGGTTACTTTTAAAAATGCATACCATGGTTTTCGTTTATAAAATGCATAGTTTAGCGTTGATGCGCTTAAAAATTTTACACTGTGTTTTGTGATTCTGCAGCACATCATATTTAAAAATAAATAAATAAATAAAAATAAAAATAAATTAACTCTTGATTAAAAAAAATATTTGTTGTAAAATTATTTAACTTAAAATTAAAACTTGGTTAAAAAAAATACTTTGTTTATTTACTCATATTTGTAAGTTGGCTATTTTAAAAAAAAAAGGCATACCATGGTTTAAAAAAAATTAGCTGTGTTTATTTATTTAAAAATGGATTGATATATTTTTTCTACTTTTAAAAATGTGTTTATGGTTTAAAAAATTTAGCGTTGATACGCTTAGCTTTATTTATATAAAAATGGATTGATATATTTCTTCTACTTTTAAAAAATGTGTTTATGGTTTTAAAAAATTTTTGGTGTTGATAGAATTGGGTTTTTATTGAATATATTCTAAGGTATGATTTTTCTAGAGTTATGATTGTTTTTTTTTTTTTGTTTTTTTTTTTACTGTGTATTTTATGTTAAAAAGTATGGTAAGTCTATTTTACGAGCGCTAAGTCTAAGGTACAAAATAGGTTTTTAATGAGTCTAGGGTACAATCAATACATAGGATAGGGTATTTTTATAGTAGGTGTGTTTAAAAAAAATTTTTAAGTAGTTGCCTAGAATAAGTATTCTAAAGTCGCATTTTTTGGATCTTTTATAGATCTGCGACCAGTGTGGAAAATCCTTCACTCTGAAGAAAAATTTAACTCAACATATGAAGATCCATACGGGGATTAAACCGTTTACTTGTGAAGTTTGCCAGAAAAGTTTTACCCGAAAACATGACTTAAATAAGCATATTCAATTGCATAGTCGAGGCTTCCAATGCCATGAGTGCCCCCTGCAATTTTCGCTAAAAACTGAACTCCAGGAGCATATCCGCGTAAGCCATAAAAAACGCAAGGCAGGTCCATCCACTTCCAATTCAAAGCGGGCGAAGAAACAAAAAATTTTGGATGTTTTTTCATCCCACGAGATAGAGCCTCGTGAAGAGAATGAAGCGGATTTAAAATTGTTTTTTGAGGAAGCGTCTCCAAAAATACATCAATATTTGCATGAGGAACTAGAAGAGAACGCCGTGAAGTGGTATGCCGTGTTGAATGTTAAGATGTTGCGCATGACACAAGATGGGGAGGAGGAGGTGATTACCACTCATTTTCGATCCAAATGCTTAATTGATCTTATTCCCCAAACTATCCAAGAACACATTGAAGAGGCTCAGGAAAAAATCGAAAATTCATTTGAAGAGTTTACCCAGCGGGGTTCAGGTTGGGTGCTGGAAAAAGTAATTAATTTAGAAATTTTCTGCGGTGTCTACCAGCCTTTAGCCGCGAGTAGTTACATGCCACTTCCCAAACAATTAGTTGATAAGAAGGCAATAGTTAATATCAAAAATGAAGATCAAAAGTGTTTGGTATGGTGTTTACTTGCTCATATGATGAACGTTCATTGGAAAGATTATCCTGAACGAATGTATCATTACGAAGCTTTTGAAAATGAAATCAAGATGGGAAATGTACAGTTTCCTGTACCTGTTTGCAAGATACCCATCATTGAAAAACTCAATAATTTGCGAATTAACGTATACGGATACGAGAATAAGGTCTTCCCGCTACACATTTCCAAGCAATCTAATGAAGAGTGCATTAATTTATTATTGATCACCAATGAGGAAAACCATCATTATTGTTTGATACGTAATATGAGCAGACTGCTGGGAGATCTCACACATCATAACGGTCAAAGATTTTATTGCGAACGATGCTTGCATCGGTTTTCAGAAGAGAGGTTGTTACAGGATCACCTACCCTATTGCAATGATCATCCCCCGCAATGTATTAAGATGCCCCATTCAGAAGAAAGTATTATGGAGTTTACGCAATTCCAGTATCAACATCCTCTTCCTTATGTTATCTATGCCGATTTTGAGTCCCTGTTACTCCCTATCTCCACCGCACAACCTAGTGAGAAAAAATCCTATACTACAAAAGTCAACTTACATAAAGCTTGTGGATATGCTTATATCATTGTAGGGCCAGATGGCAAATCATACAAACCCATACAGTATTATAGAGGGGAAAATGCTGTCGACCACTTTTTAGAGAACCTGATTTTAGAAAAAGAGGAGTTGGCAAATATTTTAACAAAAATTGTTCCTATTTGTATGTCTCCTCAAGACGAACATTTATTCAGAATTGCTACACACTGCACCCTCTGTAAAATGTTTCTGGGCAATGATCGTGTAAGGGATCACGATCACCTTACCGGTCGCTACAGAGGGGCTTTACATAATCAGTGCAATTTGAAGTATCGTTTACAAAAGAAAATTCCCATATTATTTCACAATTTGAAGCAATATGATGGGCATCTTTTAATGCAAGGATTGGGAAAAATTAAAAATCATAAAATTGATGTTATCGCTACTAACATGGAGAAATATATTTCCTTTTCACTGAGTAGTGAGCATAACAAGATGCGGGTTTCACTTCAATTCATCGACAGCTTTCAATTTATGAGTACTTCACTGGAAAAGTTAGTGGCAAATTTGGATAGAAATAAGTTTAAGATCCTCGAAGAAAACATTTCGTCCAATATAGACTTGCTCCTTCGTAAAGGAGTCTATCCTTACGAATACATGTCTTCTTTTGCAAAATTTGATGAAGCATCACTACCACCTAAATCCGCATTTTATAGCTCTTTATCCGATCAGAACATTACCGATGAAGAGTATGCGCATGCTCAAGCAGTCTGGCAAGCCTTTAACATTCAGAATCTGGGAGAGTACCACGACTTGTATGTTAAAAGTGACGGGC
Organism: Cheiracanthium punctorium; assembly: GCA_038373885.1. Classification (NCBI taxonomy): domain Eukaryota; kingdom Metazoa; phylum Arthropoda; class Arachnida; order Araneae; family Cheiracanthiidae; genus Cheiracanthium; species Cheiracanthium punctorium. Next base: position 4,580 of record JAWZYV010014667.1, on the reverse strand, counting down.
TTCAGTTGGCGGATGTTTTTCAAAATTTCAGGAGTCTTTGTAGGACATATTATGAGTTGGATTGTACTCATGTTATGACAGCACCAGGTTTAGCATGGCATGCGTGTTTGAAAATGACACAGCAATCTCTAGAACTATTTACGGATATTAATATGTACCTATTTATAGAGCGAGGAATCCGAGGAGGTATCGCCATGATAAGCAAGCGATATGCGGAAGCGAATAATAAGTACATGAAGACATATGATCCTTCAAAGCCTAGTCGTTACTTAACTTACCTCGATGCAAATAATTTGTACGGCTTCGCAATGTCGCAACCTCTACCCTGCGGACACTTTGAATGGGTCCAACCAGAAAATGTAACTGAAGATTGGATTTTGTCTATTCCCGATATGAGTGATGAAGGTTTCATTCTAGAAGTGGACTTGCAGTACCCTCAAGAGTTACACGAAGCACACAATGACTACCCCTTAGCTCCCGAAAAAATTAAAATTGAAAAAAATATGCTTTCACCATCCACCCTACAGTTAATCAAAGATGCTCCCTATACATCCACAGAGAAGTTAGTTCCCAATTTAAATAATAAAACACAATACATTATTTACTATAGGAACTTAAAGCTGTATTTATCTTTGGGTATGAAGTTGATAAAAGTTCATAAAGTGCTGAAATTTCATCAAACAACCTGGCTCAAGTCGTACATAGACTTCAACACCGATAAAAGAAAACAAGCCACTTCATCGTTCGAAAAAGACTTCTTTAAACTCATGAACAACTCGGTTTATGGAAAGACGATGGAAAATATAAGAAATCGTGTTGATATTGAATTAGTAAACAATGAAAAAAGAGCCAAGAAACTAGTCGCATCACCCTCCTTTCACGCCCAAAGAATCTTTAGTGACGATTTAGTGGGGGTAGAACGTGTCCGAAAAAATATTACACTAAATAAGCCTTTATATGCAGGTTTTGTAATTCTAGAATTATCCAAGCTGCATATGTACAATTTTCACTACAACATCATAAAGAAGCAATATGGAAATAAGGCATCTCTCTTATTCACGGATACAGATTCCCTCACCTATCACATTTATACAGAAGATATTTATCAAGACATGAAGCAGCATCTAAATATATACGATACATCTGAATACCCACCTGACCACCCCCTCTATAGTACAGCAAACAAAAAGAAAATTGGCTGTTTTAAGGACGAACTTAACGGTATGCCAGCAGTAGAGTTCGTAGGATTGCGTGCTAAAATGTATTCCATATTAACGGAAAAATACGAAAAGAAAACAGCCAAAGGAGTCTCTTCGCCTGTGATCAAGAAAAAACTGAAGCATCTGCACTATAAAGAGGCCCTCTTCAAATCAAGATTTACGCGGGAGATTCAACGCCGCATTGGGAGTGAATATCACAAAATATACACACTTCAGCAAAATAAATTGGCATTATCTCCCATCGATGATAAAAGATATGTGCAAGAAGACGGAGTGCACACCTTAGCACATGGGCACTACAGCATTTAAAAAAAAAAAAAAAAACAGATATAGGCGGTAGAACTTTTACCAAGCTAAAAAAAAATATATGCATAGTAGTACACTTTGTGGAGATTTCTTTTGTTTGTAGGCCTCCTGGGGATGTTGTACGTTTCTTTGCTCCACATAGTTAATTATTATTATTTAAAGAAACAAAAACAACAACGCGTCTGCTGTGCTACGCCCTGTCTCCATTTATGCGAGACTAGCGTGACGTGGAAAAGCATAGTAAAAATTTAAATTTGAAATGAGGCGGTAGACGTTCTACCGGGCGGCTGGTGGGTCCTCATTTTTATAATAATACTTTTTATTTCAGGTTTAATTCATAAAGTATAGCTTATTTAAAATTATGTCAAAGTCTCTTATTTTGATACTAAATGTTAAAGTCCCTTATTTTTCATGAGAGAATGCATCGCAATCTGAAAATTTTTCCCAAGTCCTCTTATTTGAGAAATATCTTAAAGTCTGAAAAAAATTACAAGTCCCCTTATTTGTAAAATATGTGAAAATCTGAAAAAAATTACAAGTCTCCTTATTTCAAAAATATCTTAAAGTCTGAAAAAATTACAAGTCCCCTTATTTGAGGAATATCTTAATGCCTGAAAAAATTATAAGTCTCCTTATTTCAAAAATATCTTAAAGTCTGAAAAAATTACAAGTCCCCTTATTTGAAAAAAAAGGAAAAAAAAATTCTTATCAACCCTTCGAACATCCGGTCAACTTCCTCTCTCAACATCCGTTCCGACCACGCCCCCTTCCCCGCTCAGCCCAGGGAAAGCAGTTATACAGTTGCGCTCGGCTGCGGCGAATTAACATGGCTGCGGCTGGGGTGAACTCTCCTTTCTTCCCTACTATTACTCATTGAAAAGTTATTATTTTCTTTTGTGTTAATAGTTAGTGTAGTTTAGAATACATTTTTTTTTTGTAAATAAATCAGTTTATATAAGAAAAAAATTATGTGCTTTCTTTATGTGTGCATTAATTACTTGCAAAATAAATACTTCTGAAATTTTACTAAAACAAAAAGTGATATAAAGTTAACATACGTAGACAAGATTTCAGATTCTCTTTTATACTTATCTTTTAAATTCTATTACCATAACTTAGACAGTTAGAAATTTGACAAAAACTTATTGAAACTAGTATTATGAAAACATTAAACAACTGTATACAAATAAAGTGGTCTTCTGATTAAAAGCATAAACCTAAGTACGTTAGGTAGGTTTGTCACATGAGAATTCACAACAGAAGTAATTTTTTGTAAAATGTACTTACATAAAAAAAAGGTATTTCCCACAATACTTAGTATAAAACGTAGTATTTAAAATTACCAGACATGTTTTGCGTTCAAAAAATCTTTACTTAATAAAAATACGAGTTACCATAATTTTAGAACGTCGGAGTAGTAACTTGGGTTATTTCTTGTAATTTTTCTAAAGTAATGGACTTGTATATATATTATATTTTTGTGGTTTTGGAAAATATCGACTAAGTGCACGTGTTACATATTTTACAGAATGATCTACTTAAACTTACAAATTCTAAATAAATGTGTTTTTACTTTTTTATACATAATACTTATTCAAACTTTTGATCTGTGCATTTGCTACACATAATATTTGTTCAAACTTAGTACACTTTTGATTTGTGCATTTGCTACACATAATATTTGTTCAAACTTAGTACACTTTTGATTTGTGCATTTGTTACACATAATACTTGTTCAAACTTAGTACACTTTTGATTTGCGCAATTGTTACCAATATAAGGAATTTTAGGTATTCTATAATGTAAATCTTGTGTTGTAGGATTAAGACCAATTACCTGCACGAGGGAAGGTGGGGCGCCCTCCGTGGGGGGTCTTTCAAGGGGTCCTAACCCGTATATACGTTATGTTTCGGAGAAAACCACGGAAAACTCCGAACGGTTAGGTCGACAGACGCGAGATGGGACTCAAACCGGGGACCTTCACACTTCGCCCGTCTACCATTTCCAGTGACATAACCACTGTGCCTTGGTGAGGCCTCTATAATGTAAAAATCTTGGTACATTTTATTTGAAGTAACCGACTATTTTAAACCAAACACTATAATTTTTTAGTTTTTAAAACATCGAAGTATTAACTCAGATTATTTTTTATCCACAATACTTGTTGAAACTTCGTAAACTTTTAATATGGACATGTTTATGTGTTCTCATATGTTATGAAATTATTTCCAGAAATAAACTTAGTAATTCGAACTTTGTAAATTTCATAGAAGTAGTACGTTTAAAATATTTTTGATGTGAACGAACTTAATTTTTTTATTCTGAAGTAACTGTACACACTACATCTGCTGAAGTTGTGATCTTTTCATTTTACAAGTTACAAACATAGGAAAGAAAAGTATTTTTGGATGAGTATAACTTTAGAAAAGAAAAAAAAGTATTGCTTCTCTATTTTTTATTTTTATTTTATTTTTTATTTTTAGAGTTATGTGTTCAAACTTAGTATATTTTGAATTAAAATTGTATTTTAAGTTCTGGCAGGACATTGAATATTTTCATGAAATGAACTAGCACATCTGTACTTTGTTAATTTCACAGAAGGGATGAACTTTGGTATTTTCTTTAAATCTTAAGAACTTAATACTTTTTTTCTGAAGTGACAAATATGTAGACATGAATTTTTTAAAACATTGTATTATTCAACTTAGTACATTTTAGTTAATCTTTCAAGGCAACAGACTTCTCTGGAGATGTCTCTGTTTCACAAGACTCAAGCAATGTTCGACTCTTTTCATAGGATTGTTTGCTTTTTTCTAGTGAAATATTCCAACATGAAAGTCACTTTAGAAGGCATTTCCCTTTTTTTTTTTTTTTCTCCCAATGTCACGATATTTTTCACCATCGCTTACAGTTAGTTAAACAAGTGCGTCTTGTTTGAGAGGGGTGATCAATTTTACACCTCAAACATTTATGCAAGCAATTAAGTTTATGAATTCTAGAAATTTCTTCTGGTATGTTTTTAAACATTAGTTTTTCTTAGTTTTTGGTATCTTA
>JAWZYV010014666.1:0-74911 GCA_038373885.1 Cheiracanthium punctorium | reverse complement strand
TTATGTATTTAAAGTCATTTGGCTCACCCTGTAAATAAATTCCCAGTCGATTGCTGTCAAAAAATATATTGAAAACCGTTAGATATTATAATATAGTTCTAAATACAAAAGTTCAAAATTCTACGGGTTAAAGTTTTAGAGTTATACAAAATACGAAATAATTTTTGGCGCCAAATTTGGCGATATTTCGGCAAAACTCGTCAATGTCGACGACATTTGGCGAGATATTAAGCATGGACCAACAATGACAGATTATCGCCAAATTTGGCGATATTTCGCCAAAACTCGCCAAGAACGATCGATAGGAGATCGACATGGAAACGATCATAGCGGAAAACGACATGGAAACGACATAGAATGATCGACATGGACCAAATGACTGACTATCGCCAAATTTGGCGACATTTCGGCAAAACTCGCCAAGGTCGAGGACAGACGGCGAGATTTTGGGCATGTACCAAACAATGATTGTCTACAATTGTATTATATTGAAGATGTCCATAGACATTAAAGTACTGAAATTCTTTTCGGTGGTCCTGCAAATAAACTCTCCAGTAGATTTTAACCAGAAATCGAGATGCACAACTAGATGTTACAACAATCTTATATATGAAATTTCATAATAGTTTTTGAGATTTGAGAGTTAAATATGCACACACGTACACAAAAAAGTCGCCAAGCTTGGCGACTTTTGGCATAGTACCTGAGGGAAGCACGTGACCGTGGTCGGACCATTACCTAACTTATGTGGTAGGACGGTATTGTGCTTGAAATGGATGAATCTCCTAAAATTGCCATTGACCGTAATGTATTGGAAATCTTTTGAGTGTTCCTGTAGCAGAACTGTAAATGATAAAGACAGTTTTTTTAATGGAGAAATTCATTTTCTAACTCTTTACAGCATATATCACTTCTGAGTCGTTTGAAATAGCCCAATACCTCTAAAAAACGCTTTGATGAATTTCGGCCCATAGAGCGTAATGTATTTCGAATCTTTTAGGCGGTTCTGTAGATAAACTATCCAGTCGAATGGAACCGAAAGGGGAGGTGCACAACTAGATGTTACAACAATCCTAAATATAAAGTTTCAACATTCTACGCCTAATAGTTTTTGAGATATTCGAGTTTAATGAATTTCGGCCCATTGAACGTAATGTATTTCGAATGTTTTGGGCGGTCCTGTAGATAAACTTTCAAATCGAATGGAACGAAAAGGGGAGGTGCACAACTAGATGTTACAACTATCCAAAATATGAAGTTTCGACATTCTACGCCTAATAGTTTTTGAGATATGCGAGTTTAATGATTTTCGGCCCATAGAGCGTAATGTATTTCGAATCTTTTGGGCGGTCCTGTACATAAACTATTCATTCGATTGCGACCAAAAGGGGAGGTGCACAACTAGATCATAGAACAATCCTAAATATCAAATCTCAACATTCTACGACCCATAGTTTTTGAGATATGCGAGTTACATACATACGTACGTACGTACAGACGGCATGGAAAAACTGACCACAATAAACTCGCCGCTGGTCAAAATGAGTTGCAGACGCGTTAATATGATCGTACACGCTAGCCTACGATGAGATGCATCGAAAAAATTTTTAAAATTCAATTTAGAGGTAGTCAAAATCGGTTTTTTTGTCGAAATTTGGCCCCCAAAATTTTTCGGGATCACATTACTTCCTTATACTACATACAAGGAAGTAATACAGTAAAGAACTAGGGAAGCAAGTCATAATTATTACTTATATTATAATCAGATTCATAATATAAAAATACACAGGAATAATACTATGTACAAAATTTTTAAACACTTGGTAATAGTAGTTTGAGTTCTAATAAGAGTTTATTTTTATATACTGTCATTATTTTTTGTTCTGTAACGCACCTTTGCCACCCTTCAAATCCAAGATATTTCTGTCAGTGGCAAACCTTCATCAAATTTGATCATCTCCAGAGTTATTAATGTAGCAGAGGCTTAATCTTGTGACTGTAATTCAGTATTAATTTTGGCATTGTCAGTCATCTGAAGAATATCAATATTACCCCCAGAGTTCACAAATTCTAAAATATCATTTTCTGCAAGTGGGAATTGCTTATTTAGGTTTACTCTATGGTTATACTGCAGTTTTCTGAACTTGCAGTTGGCAGAACAGATTTCATTATTTACACTGAACAGGCAGTGCAGATTTTAGAGCTTTGCAGATTTCGGATCGGTAGATTTTGGGTCTTTTACAGTATTATTTTTTTGTTGTTGTTGTTCTAAAAATGGAGGATAACATCCTTTAATGAACGACGTATGTACATATGTTTCTAGGAAATAGGAAAATTTGGATATTTCGCTAATACTGAAATACTTTTTTTGAGAGGATGTACTATCACTTGATTGATTAATTGTTTTAAAACATGTCCTCTAAAAAAAAAGTCTTTATCATTACCATCTGTTGATCATCATTACCATTTGCTGATAGTCATTACCATTATCTACTGACATGTTGAAAAAACTATTTCTCGATGGCTTTTATAAATCTTAAATGTATAGTATAATCATGTACATAAGGCATCAGGTAATATATTTGATGGTATAATTTAAGCCAATTTGCACTTTTAATGAACTATTTGTTGAAAATCGTTAACAACAATTTATATATTTGATTGATCTGACTTTGATTTCTTGTGGTACAGTTTTTCAACAGAAAGAAGTTATTCAAATAGTAGTAACTTACTTACCAGGGCATGAAATTCATTTTTTCATAGGAGGGGAGTCTCCCTACCAATATTTATGAATGGAGGGGAGTTGAAATTTTTGGGAGGGAGGGAAAAAAAAAATATAAAACCACTCTAAATCATTAAGAGCACAAACATGATAAAATAATACTGAAGGAATACAAGTCAAACATTCAAGATAACTATGAGAATATTTATTTTCATCGAAAGAAAGCAAAAGATCGTTTACATACGCCTCTTTTTCATATTTAGCCAAATTTTGTGGCAACTTAACAATTGAGTTTCATTTAGTTTTTCTGGTCCCAATTCTGCAATTCTCATTAAAATGTCTAGGTTTTTATTGTTCAGTGAGTTTCGGAATATTGATTTAATTCTGTTTTGGGTACTAAAGCCCCTTTCACAAGGAACACTTGTAACGGGTAGCACAAGAGCAATTTTTATAATCATTGCCATTATTGGAAATGTTTCACTATAATCCCTTAAGAATTTTTCTGAAAACTTTCCAAAATCTGAGAAGTTTTCATTTTTTGCCACCTTTTTGTATAAGGTATACTCTGCCATTGCAGTGTCAATTTCCACTTCTGGACAAAATTGTTTGACTATATCTTTAATTAAAGTATTGCCAAAATCTGTTTTTACTCCATTTGCATTGATTGCAGCAGGTTCAATGCACTGAATTTAAAACACATATCGAGAGTTTCAGGAGGAAATCTTCGAACCATTTCTTCTATTAAGTGGACTCCAAGTTATCTATTCCTAATTTTTATTATTGCAGGAATCAGTGAGTTTATTTTTACGAAATATATTTCCCTGTAGTTCAGAAAAAAAAAATTCCTCGTTTGGACCACGTGTCACTTGCAGCTCTTCTAAGCTTTCTTTCGTAGATTTAATCATATTGGTGACACTAGAAAGCACCAAATTTTCACTTTGTAAAAATTTGGATAGTATTGTAAATGGTTGGAGTATATCCATCATGATGTGAATGAGAGCTACAAAAGAAAATTCAGAAACTAACTTGAGAATTCCTTTTGCTTTTGCAGCATCTAGGATATGCCCTGGCTCATCCTGAAAGTAGTGTCCAGGATATTAGCAAGGCTTGTTCCTACTCAAAATCGACGGTGTGGAACATATTACATACGTACGGTGCATTTCCTTATCGTCCAGTCCTGGTGCAGGAGCTAATGCCTGGAGACCAGTTGTATACATCTCGTTCTCCCATACTAGAATTCGTAATATTAGAATACGGCTGTATGCAATTGCAAGCGACTACAGAGCAGATTTTTAACGTTCGCCATGATCAGTATCACAGCAAATCAGTCTGAAGCCGCAGGCAAATAAGTCTATTTTTTTGGAACTGTTTTTGAAAAGTTTTCTTCGTCCAAAATATTTTATTTTATCTATGCTTTGCACGTACACAGAATAAATTTTGTTTCTTAAGTACTCAATTATTGTAATATTAACGTAATGTATGTACTTTTAAATTTAAAAACGATTTACATAAGAGTGAGACGTGCAAGAGCGAAAGTTTCCTGCCAGAGTTCCAATTAATTTCACTTTGGAGACGGTCCCTTACTAGCTTCTTGAAATTGGCCGAGAAAATGGATGAAATGTATGATTTTCAAAGTTCCATAACTTGGTCAGTTTTTATCGTAATAAAATGAAACTTTTTGTGTTTACTTTGTTTTTGTGTACTGCATCTTTTCCTAAATATAAGTGATAGGACCTGGGGACCGTATAAAAATTTAATTTTTGTAATTTTTTTCTAAATGGGTTTTTTGGTTCGAAAAGCACGTAAAAACATTCTTTACCCTTTTTAAAACATTTTTTAAATTGGAAGTGCATATCTAAACCGAACGGTGAACGGTTCGGAAATTAGCTATTGGGTCACATTAAGGCTGGACACCCTGTATATATATAACATTGTATATACTGATTGTAGAATTGTAAGAATATGACTGCCCATAGAGCAGGGGTTCCCAAACTTCCCCCCCCCCCTGTGGCACCCTTGTCAGGCTAAAAACATTTCGGGACACCGTTGTCAGGCTAAAAATCATTTCGGGGCACCCTTCTCAGGCTGAAAACGTTTCGGGGCAGGTTACCTTTAAAGCAATATGAATATGAAGGTTAGAATGAAGCAGTTTGGATGCATTTTCATTGTTTCTTTTATGTTTATTGGGCTTACTATTACACTATCTTGGAAAAGGGATATATAATTTCCCCCCCCTCCCTATATTTCAGGGTGTTCCTGTAAAATAGGGGCAACTGGACACCGAACTCTCTCGAACTTGACTAAAATATGTTTGTTTCGCCTACTTGATCATGGGATTGGCAAACTTTTATGTGAAATATCGGTTCAGAGGGATTTTTTTTATTATACTCCCTCAAAACTTAGACTTTTCTTGATTATCTCCACGGCATCCCTGGTAAACGCTCGCGGCACCCCAGGGTGCTGCGGCACACAGTTTGGGAACCTCGGCCATAGAGTAATGTATTGGAATTTTTTTTTCTCCTGTAAACAACTATAAATGGTTGGTAGATCATTTTCAATAGGATACAAGGTACTGTATATACAAGATAAATAATGGTCAGCAGTTTTCAAATTAAGGTATGGCCAGTGGCGGCTCGTGACCTGCTTCAGTGGTGGGGCCCGAAAAAAATAGCGCCAGTTCAAATCGGGAAAATACATATACATAGAGCTGTGGTGGATCGTCACCCATTTCAGTGGAGGTTTTTTTTTTTTTTTTTAAAGCTCGAAAAGGTAAAACATATGAATCGATCTTTGTAAACAGTGTGAATACATAAAAACTTTCGAATAACAAGTTATGAAAGGCGTATTGATTTCTCCTTCAAGTTTTCATTTAAAGACAGCCAGGGGCGTAGCCAGAAATTTTTCATGGGAAAGGGGGGGTTACGACTACTGCAACTCACATATTGCATACATGTGTGTGATAAGGGAGTGAAGAATATACATTTTGTATGGCAAAAAATTTCTCATGTGGGGGGGGGAGGGGGTTATGACCCCCCTTTGCTGCGCCTCTGCAGACAGCAGATTTATTTTGCACCAAAAAAAACCTTTTCCTCCATTTTTCTTTCTCAAAAAGGTACAATATCAATTTAAAAAAATAAATAAAACAATATCAAAAAAGTATGATTTTCTTGAATACAATATTAAATTCAACAATTGCATGTGTACATGTTGAAAAACGAATTGGTCCATAATGTTTCATCTCCAAATAGCAAACAATAAAAACGAAAAAAAACAGAATTTTTTGCTTCACTTATTGAACGTCATGGTGCTTTACTGTACCATTCTAGTTGAAATGATCGTGTCCTTTTGCCATCTTTTTGTCTAAGGACAAAATTTTTTGGTTGATAGGGTCCCAAACGTTTTATATCAAGCTTTTCTGCTATTTTTAATCTGCTGAAAGGAACTTGTAATAAACTGTCAACAGAATTCTAAGTCGTTAAATATATTTATAATTTGACAAAATATTTTAATCTACGACCATTTCTCACTCAATTGATACTTTCACTATATTTGAAACCGAAAAAATAGTAAAATTAAGTCTGTTTTAAATGAGATAAATAAAAATTCCTTATTCTTAAAGATGATCAGCGATAAGAAGAAAAATCACAATCAGCAGCTTTTTTCGACCATAAGAACAAAACTCGCCAAATACAACTGTTTCCATGGAAACACTTTTATTTCTCCTATCGGGCCAATGCTAAGGAGCCCTAAATTGGTGCTAAATTAACTGCGTTTTCGCATTCTTTTTTGTGATAACCAGCCAAATATGTTCATCTTTTGAGAAATGATCAATGGTACTAACACTACTGTGCTGTGCTTGGCGCAAATATATTCGGGCTTCATTTCTCCGGCCCCACCACAGTGCTTCAATGGGGAATACATTGGAGATGCCGCGGCGTGGCCGTAGGATTTGAATAATGGCTCGCTTTACATAATTGGATTAAGGGACAAAGCTGGCATAAAAAATGCTCCTTTAAATATTCCTTTTATCCATTTTAAATCAGAATAGAATAAAATACACGCACACACCTTTATTAAAGTAAACTGATTTTAAAAGAATACAAATTTCGCATTATAATTAAAAAAAACTTTTGAAATATCAGGTGGGGCCAGGCCCCTCTGGCCCCTAATGACGAGCCGCCATTGGGTATGGTTAAACATTTCCTAAAAGCAAACATTAAGTTCATTTTTGATTTAATCTAAAAACCTAAATTGAAAGGGATTTAATCAACAGCCAATAACATAGTAATTTCAGTCATTTAAATAAAATAAAGATCAACACCATTAATTATCAGTATACTAAAGCTTCACATTCAAAATAGAATTAGCAAAAAATTTCAGAACTTAAATGTAATGCATATGCAAACATTCTTATAAAACACAAAATATTCTTGTTTTCTTAAAAATAAAATAACCCTGACAGATATAATAAGATAACCCTGACAGATTTTTTCTACAAAGCATAACAAATTTTATGGGAGTAATTTTGTAAGCGGGTGTCAGCTATTTTTGGCGACTTTTTAACTTTTTTTTTTTTTGTCGCCAATACCTGCTACTTGGCACCCTTTTTTTGGTCGCCAAATTTTTCACGTGTGAAACACCATTTTAGAATACCATAAAATAATACAACACAGTGAGCACTGTCAGCAAAGACAAAGCATTTTAACACATTAAAATTGCACAGATATTCCACAAAAAAAAAAAAAAAAAAATACACCGTCCATACTTAACACTAAAAAACAGCAGCAATTTCAGTAACAGGCAATTCAAAATGAGCAAACAGTAAACCGCTTTTAACTAAAAAAATTTCAGTATATTAAGCAATCTAGTTCTACAGCTATGTAAACTAGGCAACCAGTGGACCGTTTTTAACTAAAAAAACCTCAGTGGATTCAGCAACCTAGTTGTACAGCTATGTAAACTAGGCAACCAGTGAACCGTTTTTAACTAAAAAAACAACAGTGGATTAAGCAACCTAGTTGTACAGCTAATGTAAACTGGGCAAACACTGGCCTGTTTTCAACTCAAAAAAACATCGGTGGATTAAACAACCTAGTTATACACCTCATATAAAGTCACTATAGCATACATAACTACATCAAATATCCATTTACAATTCACATTGAAAACCTTAAGCAATTGCAAAAATTCTTTAAAAAAAAACACTTACCTTTATTTTAAGAAACTCCTCAAAAATATCCAAAACACACAAGAGCTAATAACATAACACCAAAACGCTTCCTTTTATTTAACTTTATATTCACACCCTCCTTCAATTAAACACACACTTCCTTTTTAAACAACAACATAATATTCACTACACTTCAAGCAACACAACGCATTTCAAAAAAAAAAAAAAAAATAATATATACACCTTATATTCCCCGAAATAACTCACCAAACACCAAACAAGAACTCACACATCGAATTCAAATTTAGCTCCTTATAAAACTTCGATTTAACGATTACAGTTAAATTGCCTAAACCAATCACAAAATTCCTTTACGAAACATCCTGGTCTCATTTAATGAACCCACCGAGCATTTTTTCATCAAACTACAGCACCAATTGACAACTCAACTCCAAACACAGGTTGCAACAGATATCTGAAACTATCGCTATCGTAAACAAACTGTCCAACGAACTTCAAATTTGGCGACAGATCGGCACTTGGCGAGGACACCTGCTAAAGAAATTTCTCCCAATTTTTTATTGAAATTGATAATTTAGAATTTTAATACTTGTATTATAAGACCAGAGATATTGATTATCTTTTTACGTTAGAATATTGTTCTGACCATAGCAAGAGTATTGTTCTGACTATATTGGATACATAATTAATTTTCTTTCCCCTTTTTTTAGACAATATGTTTTATAAAAAATGACCATATTTCTTAAAAATTAGTATTAACATTTCACACATATTCGCAGCTTATACAATGCATGTAATTGTTAATTCTGTTGATCCGTGTATCCAATTTACTCTAGAAGAGGAGTGCAACAATTCTTTACCTTTTTTGGATGTTCTTGTTTCTAGGAATCCTGACGGTTTCTCTACTTCTGTTTTCCGCAAGCCCTTTTCTATATCTTTACCTCCTCATGCCCTATCTAATCATCCTTATCAGCAAAAACTTTTTGCTTTTTACACTTATGTGTTTCGTGCTATAAAAATTTGCTCTGATTCTTCATCTCTTAATAATGAAATTAGTTACTTAAAATCCTCAGCTGTTTCTCGTGGTTTTAGCGCCTCTTATTGATAAAGCTGTTTCTAAATTTAATAAGCCTAATACTTTTACTAATACTATTAATTTTCACAACAAATTAATTGTACTACCTTTCTTTTCACCTTTATGCTACAAAATTTCTAAACTTCTCAAAAATTTCGGTTTCAAAGTCATTTTTAAACCTGTTAATAAACTTAAATTTTCTTCCCTTAAAGATCCTATTCCTACTGAGAACCGTTGGGGTGTTTATTATATTCCTTGTGGATCTTGTGATTTGGGCTATATTGGTCAGACCAGAAGAGCTCTCAAATTTAGGCTCAAAGAGCATGAGAGATATGTTTCTAAGCACGAACTTTCCAAATCTTCTATTGCCTCACATTGTTGGAATTCCAATCATCGTTTTCAGTTTTCTAAGGCTAAGATTTTGTGCACTCCTCAGTCTTTGTCCCATCTGGATTTTTTGGAAGGTTTTTCCATTACCCAGCACTTAGATCGTCTTGTGAACGATGGTTCTTCCGTTCCTTTCGTTCATTCTGCTTGGAAGTTGCTGTTGTAAGGTTCTTTTCACTTTCTTCATCTACTCCCCCCCCTTTTTTTCCCCCTGTTTCTTTTATGTGTATGTACGTGTGTTACTATCTTTCTTTTTCGTTTTTATTTAAAAAAAAAAAAAATTATATATATATATCTATTTATTGTGCTGTCCTGTTCGTGGTTTTTATTTTATTTAAAAAAAAAAAAAAAAAAAAAAAAAAAAAAAAAAAAGTGTGCTATTTGTTTTTTGTTTGTTTGTTCTGTTTTCTCTTTTTTGTGTGTGTGTTCGTACTAGTGTGTTCTAGAGATGAGTTCGGGCTCATTTTTTGAAGCCTGAGCCCGAAGACTTTTAATCCGAGCCCGCCCGAGCCCGAGCAATATTATTAAAGTTGGAGCCCGAGCCCGAAATTTCAGCTAAAGACAAATAAAATTAACTACTTCATTAAGAGGATACAATAAATTTTGGAGCTTAACACACCCTCTAGTCCCCCGTACCACTATTTTTTGAAATAAGTACGTCTATTTATCCCATGAATCACTTTTTAAAATCTGTTTCAAGGAGTATGTTCAACAAAGAAGAAAGTTTTCACGAGCCCGAGCCCGAACGCAATAGTGAATTACAGAGCCCGAGCCCGAGTCGGGCCCAGGCTCGGGCTGAGCCCGTCTCATCTCTAGTGTGTTCCCTTTATTATTATTATTATATTTTTTTATTTATTCCTTTTTTATTTCTGTATTTTTTGTGCTTTTTTCCTTTTCTTTTTATCCCATATTTTAAATTTTTTTTCTCCCCTCTCCGTGGTTTTGTTCGACTTTTCTTTGCCCCTTGTGGCAACTTCTTGCTTGTTTATCTCTTTTCAGTTCCCTGTGTTCTTTACGACGAAGGGCTTGGACTGAAGAAGTTCAAAACAATTTTTGAACGAAACGTGCGTATCCTCTTACCTATTACTTCTTATGTGTGTTTTTTACAAAGTTTTTTAATTACTACATCAATTAATATTTGTAATACTACAAGTGCAATATTTGAGGTTTTTTGGCGTGACAGTTTAAACCATGGATAAAACAGTCAAAAACTTGTCAACCCTGGTATGTTATAAGCCAGTGATTGTTTTGGACGTTTCTGAGTGGTTAATTAAAAAAAAATAAAGGTAAGTGTTTTTGTTAATGAATCTTTGTAATGTTTAAGATTTTTAGTGTGAATTTCAAATTTATATTTGATGTTTTATGCTTTCATAAGTGCTATTTATGTGCTACTCTGATCATACTGACTTAATATGAGGTGTGCAACTAGGTTGTTAATCCACCGATGTTTTTTTGAGTTGAAAACGAGCCAGTGTTTGCCCAGTTTACAATAGCTGTACAACTAGGTTGCTTAATCTACTGTAGTTTTTTTGAGTTAAATACAGTCTACTGTTTGTTCATTTTTAATTACCTGTTACTGAATTTTCAGACGTTTTTTTAGGTTATTTACGATGGTGTATTTTGTCTTAATGTTTTTGTTAGTGAAATTTATGTGCAATTTCAATGTGGTAAAATACTTTGCTGATCGTGAAAAATGGTTGACAACCGCCAAGCTCCAGCGACTGTTGAAGTGTTTGCATGGGGTGCGCACCGTCTTGTATGATTTTACCAAAAAAAAAAAAAAAAAAAAAAAAAAAAAAACACTATGACTTGTGAGACGACCAATATGATTATTTAAACAATAAAAAATCAGTTGTTCAACAAGATATGTAAGTACAATTTTTTTTTTTTTTTTTGTACTTGTGTATTATCCTGTTGGTCTGCCAAGACGAGCAATTTTTCGCCAAGATAAATGCTGGACAAATGAAATAACTAATGGTTTGAAATATGTTTCGCAACAGTTTGCCAGCACATTTGAGGCAAAAATCGGGGATAATACCGTAAGCGGGTGTCCATCGCCACGGAAGATGCGTTGCCAAAGCTTACTATATGTTGTAAACAGTCCTGACAGCGTTGCCAATCAAGATTAGCTAATCGGCAACCCTTCCGGCAGAGCTGTGTTGTTTTATGATGTCATAAGAAACTAGTGTGTTTGAAGGAATTATATGATTGGTTGAAGGAATTTTAAAGAGTTTAACTGGAAAAATAACTGAACTTGAATTAGCCGGGAATGGAAGTTGTGTCGTCTGCTGCAGTTTTGTATTTTATAATGGTTATTTTTGAAAAGTGGAATTTTTGCTTGTTTTTATATTAAATGTAGATAATTTGTGTAGAGCTATGATGAAAGTTGATCCTTTATACGTTGAGTTGTTTCTAATTTTTTATCAAGTGAAATTCGACAAAAATTTGAAAATGTTTGTTGTGAGTTGTGAAGAATATGAATCGAGCGAATGCTGAGGTACAGTTGTTATGCTTATTTCAATGCTTTTGATGGAATTATTTTGTGGTGAATGGACGTAGTTCATGAATAAAATTTGAGGTATGTGGTGCTTTTATTTATTTAAATGTTTATTCCTTGCTTTACGGTACACCGGTGTATAGTTGAGAATATTTATGGTCTTATGTTTTTATAATTATGTAAGGTTTTTAGTATGGTATGTTATTTTTTGTGAATTGGGATGAAAAAATAAAATTTTTTAAGGTTTTAAGAGGGATGGTTAATTTTTTTTTTTTTTTTTGTTATCTGGGTTTGGTTCCGATTTACAGAATTCCCGTACAATTTTAGGTTAAATATGAATACATATGTAAGGATTTTTGAGTTTGTGATCAGATTTGATTCTATTCTGAATAATAGTGTAAATGTTGTGTGTTTTGAAGGTATATTAAATTGCAAAAATCATGTGGGGGAGGAAGTAGTCGGTTTATTATAGTTGATTTCTGTTATTTATAAAGAGTGTTTTTAACATTTTATAAAAATATTTGCAGTGTATTTTTCTTGAAATCACGTGCACTATTCAGGTTAAATATGATACAGTAAATAAGTATTTTTGAGTTGTTTGTGTGTGTGTGGTGGTGGTGGGGGGGAGGTAGTCGGTTTATTTGAGTGTTTTTCTATTAATTTAAAACTGTTATTTTAACGTTTTAAGGGAAATTTCACTGTATAATTAATTATGTGCAGAAACATATTTTAGCATTTTGCATAATTTGAAGGTTATGGTTTATTTATTTTTTAACGTGCCCAGAGCTAGTGCTTTGTTTATGTACATTTTGTTTATAATTGCATTTGAAATATGTCTACTAATGTTTTAATGTGTTTAGATAAGTATATTGTAGTTTTGGGTTTATATTTTTCCCGTATGTGTCTACTTATGTTTATGTTTTGTCTGGCACGAAAAACAAGTCGCCAAGGTTAGACGTTGGCGACAAAAAAAAGTTGCCAATTCAACCGACACCCGCTTACGGTATTATTCCCCAAAAATCGCTTCTCGGAAATGACCACAGGGATAATACGTAAATACCTTTTTTTTTTTTTTTTACTTTAATATTTATGCTTTTCAATTTGCTTCTTTTGTGTATTTATTGCTAATTTGGGTGCGTTTTCCAGAAGTGTCTTTGAGAGTGTTTATGTTCCCAGAAACAAGACTGGAAAACGCGCCAAGAAACACCGTAAAGCAGGAATTAACCATCACTTTTTCTCAGGTTTACCTAGTATCAGTAAAAAAATAATTTTCATCGGTAAAAAACCAACTCCGGTTATACTCTGTTGATATGAAATCAATTATTTTTTATGTTCAAAATAAAACTATTCCACAATGTTTTAACTTGCCTCTAAAGGTTGCAAGACATGTTCTTAAATAATTGAAGATTACACAAGAAGCAGTTTTATATGAATCTCGGTACAGTCACAGTAACACTAAAGTTTTTGTTGCACAAAGTTCTAAATTCTTCTTGCATACAAAAATCAGTAAAAAAATGTTGGAAAATACTTCATACTAGCTTAATCACTATAACGTCAAAAAAAGTATCAAGAAATAGTTTGGGAGACTTGTAAAGAGAGTTTACCGAGATCTACAGCTCTTTGAAGATTATCCCAGTTGTTCCAACTACAAATTCGTTTTGATTTTTTTTATCCTTCTTTCTCAAAAAAAAAAAAAAATAGGAAACAATTAAATGATTTTCAACAACGAGCTAGGAAAAAAGTAATTTAAAATCATGTCTAAAATTTAAACAAAACAAAACAATAACAACTATCAAACACCATTGTAGTGAGTATATGTCGGCTAAATTACCAGTGGCATTATTTAGCCATCGATGGTCGCCGTTCTGTGATGATGATGATGAGGATCATGAGCACTGGGCATTTTGCATGGTTTCTGAGTTCGAGGCTAAAATTCATCTGCTGGTGGTATTTACATCCGCCACCTCCTATAGAGCATTTCGACGAACCCCTCCTCTCTGCGATCGGTCGCCGTCTTGCGTGACAGCTTGGGGTTCTCGTAATGTATTTCAATGGGAAAAACCCTATTTTCAACATTCAAAAAAAGTATTAAATTTAATTTTTTGGATGATTGTAATGGATGGAATTTGTTAATCAGTCCTTCGAATTTTGTGTCCCAGGTGGCGTTTAATATTTTAAAAAGCTTAACATATAATATTTTAATGATATTTCAAGCGACTTTTTCCGCTGGTACTGCGTTCGGAAAGACAACATTATGTACGGGAATAAACACAATGTTTGTTTTAAGATTCGGCAGGTCATTCGGATTACTGTTTGTTTACAAATATCATTGTTGTGCATGCGAAATTTTCTTACGTTGTGAGATTTATGCAATAATAAAGTTTTGTTTTTGAATTATAATTCATCGGATATTCTGTATGCCCTAGAAAACATCAAATCCCATTAATATTTATATTAAAAAAGTGTTTATTTAAATTTCTATTACGATATATTCAGATTGTTTTTTTTTTCTTTTATAAAAAATAAATGTACTGCTTGTTATTATTTATCATAGTGTTCTTTTAAATATGTAAATGCCTGTAAAATAAGACCAGTTATCCCATTAATAAAGAAGTGTAACATACGCATCGCATAACATATTTGTACATGTAATTAATCTAATAATGAATATGAATTAAAAAAATAATCCAATAAATCAACTAAATTAAAGACGTAGACCAATTAATGTGTTCTTTACTTAGTTGCATAATTATTTAAATTGACAGTAAACATGAGTGCAAAATGTAAATTTATAATTCCATAAAGCTTCTGCCTTTTTATTATAAGATGGAAAACATGTTTCGCAATGTTAGCTCATAAAACTGTACTAAACAATTCTACAATTACATTTTTGAATTTTGTTTCAAGTTAGAATCAGAACAGAAATCAAAAGCTGGAACTCTGACCCTGTATTTCTTTTTTCTGGGTGAATTTTTACATATTAGGCAAAGCTCATGAATACTTTGCTCCGAAGCCCAACACTAGTATACATTAATTCATAAATTTTCCCCTTTTCAAGCAGAAACTGATTTTAGCAGACACGACAAATCATATTCGCTTCACCTCGACCAGATTTGAGAGTCCTGAGACCACCAGAATTTGGGTGTTTTCTGTATAATGTTTATATTTCTTCCTGCTAATTTCCGACTATTTAATTTTATATCACTGTTCTGTGAAATAATTATTATATGGGAAAATCTTTAAATTATTGTTATTTTAATTAAATGTGCTACCAACCCCATATTACAGGGGTTTGCAGTTCGCTACTGAGTATTAACATAAGAATATTAAGGCTCCGGCACCTTTTTTTGCCAGAAATTGCCGCTAGCCCTGGAGCAATTAAATGTTTTCTCATTGAAAAATTTCTTTCATTAATTTCCAAAAAGATACACTTTTTGTATATAACCCGCATACAAAAATATCCCCAATCGGTAAAATGTGCTCCATATTCTGATGAGGTGATGGACAAAATTTGATAATTATATCCTGAAAAGTGTCAAAGGTATGAAGATAATAAGTACTGACTTAAACTAATTTTCAGTAGCTCTTGAAAGGAAAAAAATCACAATCACATTTTAAGGGTCATACAGATATTATGAAAGAATCTTTTACATTCAAATTCAAGTATAGACCCCAGTCACCTTTGTTTATAGATATCCCTTAAGACGTTATATGATGAAAGGCTGAAATTTTGTACATCACCTCATTTGTGCATGGGGTACATTTTATTTTCTAGGAATTTTTTTGTAAGGTAGTTCTAAGAAATTTTAAAAAGTGTAACTCTGTGAAAATTAACAAGAGGCATTTTCTCTTAACATAGTCTTTTTTTTAACCTTATTTTAAACATTTATTCAATTCACACTGCCTAATTATCTTTAATAGATAAAGAATTAAAGCATGTTATCACTTTCTAGGGGCACTGTACGTGTGTGTGTGTGTCTATACAATTTATAAACACTAATATTTTTACTTCCTTGTATGACGTACAAAGAAATAATGTGATCGCAAAAAGAATTCGGTATCCAGATTTTGACTACCTCTAAATTTACTGAGTTTTTGCTTGACATCTCATTGTACACATGTATGTATGTTCATATAAATTCATGTACAAGCATTCTGACTGACAGCTAGACCATTTTGATCAGTGTTTCCTGGCGCCTGTACGCAGTAGCGGATTCAGGGGAGGGACTTGGGGCTTCAGCCCCCCCCCAAAAGAGATTGCTAGAGAGTAACATTCTGCTTCATTATGCACTTTGAATATGTAAAGTGATCTTTTTTAATCACTTAGCCCCTCCCAAACAAATGTAAAAATCCTTTTTACATTTGTTTAGACTAAAATTTTGCTTTATTGTATATTTTCTTTGGGTGAAATAAGCTTTTATCAAAATTTAGCCCCTCCCAAAAGAGAATTTCTGGATCTGCCACTGCCTGTACGTACGTGTGTATGTAGGTAACTCACATATCTTAAAAAGTACGAGTCGTACAATGTTGAAATTTTATATTTAGGATTGTTGTAACATCTACATCCATACATTATATTTTATGGGCAGAAATTCATTAAAGTGTAATTTAGAGATATTAAGTTATTTCAAATAAATCAAAAATGATATATGTTGTTAAGGATTACAAAATGAATCTTGCCATCAAAAATGGTATCTTTATCATTTACAGTTCTACAGGAGCACTCAGAAAAATTCCAACAAATTACAGCCAATGGCAGTTTTAGAAACATTCATTCATTTCAAGCAGAATAACATCTTACCATATGGTTGGATAATGGTCCGGTGACGTTCAGCCACCTCCCTCAAAAACTGCGTTAAAAGTCACCAAACTTGGCAACTTTTGGTATATATATGTATATATTTAATTTGCATATCTCAAAAACTATTAGTCGTAGATTGCTGAGATTTTATATATAAGATCGTTGTAACATCTAGTTGTACACCTAGATTTTTTATTCCAATCTACTGGAGAGTTTATTTACAGGACCACCCAAAAGAATTTTGGTACTTGCATGTATCCTTGCAGTCTGCCAAGATGAGCGATTTTTCGCTTTGATAAATCCAGGTTGCAGGAAATCATGATGGTTCCGAATACAATTGGCCAGGGGCGTAGCCAAGGGGGGGGGTTATGGGGGTCATAACCCCCCCATGGGGAATTTTTTGCCATACAAAATGTATATTCTTCACTACATTATCACACACGCGTATACATATATATGAGTTTTAGTAGTCGTAACCCCCCCCCCCAATCAAAAATTTCTGGCTACGCCCCTGCAATTGGCTACAGTTTGCCAGCACATTTTCCGAAAAAATAATTTTGGCACGAATGTCTATCAGGATAATATGCAACTACCAGAATTCCAATACATTAATGTCTATAGACATCTTCAAATAGTGACGTAGCCAGAAATTTTTCATGGGAGGGGTTACTATTGTAACTCACATATATGTATACATGTGTGTGGTGAGGGAGTGAAGAATATACATTTTGTATTGCAAAAATTTCAGGGTGTGTGTGTTGTGATCCCTTATTACCCCCCCCCTCCCCTGGCTACGCCACTGTCTTCAATATATTATGTCTGTAGTCGTTCATTGTTTGGTCCATGCACAGAATCTCGTTATTTGTCATCCATCGTGTTGAGTTTTGCCAAAATATCGCTAATTTAACACCAAAAAAAACTATGCATTTTGCATGACTCTAAAACTTTTAGCCGTAGAATGTTGAAATTTTGTATTTAGAACTATTGTAACATCTAACTGTGCTTTTGATTGCTGTGGACTGAGTAATTTATTTACAGGGTCACCCAAAAGACTTAAAATATATTAAGGGTCTATAGATACCTTCATTTCATTAAAAATCTGTGATGAATAACTGTTACAGCTGTGACTGAAATCTCGCTATCGCAAGCTTATTGGCTTTTGTCAAAATATTGCCCAATTAAGTGAAACAAATCTTTAAAATTGAACTCAGCTTGGCGGTAAACTTTAGAATTGCAGTATTTTGTCTCTTTCAAATGAAATAAGTTTAGATGAAGTGCCCCGAAAATATTTCTGGTTTAATAGAGGTACAAGGAAGTCATGTGGTGTCCATATCAGATTTATTAGTTCAATGATTTGATTAAAAAAAACAATCATAATAAAAGGAGTAGTGTATAGAGTTTTACAGTTATATTCTTCCATGATGATTGCATGTAAGAGTTTTTTTTTTCAACATCGTAAATTACAGTGTTACTTGAAAATATGTTTTCACATAATTTACACAGGAACCAGACTACATGCAAGCGATAGATATTAAAAAAATCAGATGTCAGTCAGCCAATTTAAATTACTTTAGAAGTTATTTATAAAAAAATTGAAAGAAAAAAAAAACATCATATTTGACTGCATAAAATGATTTAGGTTCTTGAATCTAAACAGCAGGTAAGAACAGTATTTATAGAAAAATGAATCTCTCCAGATGAATGTCCGGCGAGAATCAGACTCCAAACTAAACCTGGACTCGTCGGGAAAACATCACACAAGACCACTGTTGCGGTGTCCACAATGCATGCTCTCTACTCCAGGTTAATCACAGGCGACAGTGAGTTGCGGTAAGTGGAACACATCTGACAGGCCTACGAGCATAGAGACCAATGTGTCCTAAGCGTCTGTACACGGTCTGCCTTGAAACTGTCGTACCGGTAGCTGAAGAGAGCTGACGAGACAGGTCTAATGCTGTACTCCGTCTGTTTCTTTTGGTAGTAACTGCCAAATAGCGGTCTTCATTCGGCGTTGTAACTCGGGGGCGACCTGTGCTGTAACGTCTACTCACATTACCATCATCTTGGAATCGTTGCCAAAGCCTGGAGATGACACTCTGGGCGATTCCAAGTTCCTCGGATACTTCCAGCTGGGTACGTCCACATTCCAGTCGTCCAATAATTCTGCCACGTAAAACATCATCCAAATCCCTCCTTTGTGCCATAACTATGCGGTTTTTGCACTGAAAGGCTTTCACAGCACTTGTGAACAATTTTACTTCTTTGCCACCATTCCTTATATACCCCTCTCTTACACTCTCGTCATTGTGACGTACCATCCACGCCATCTGGTGGTTTCCTGTAATTTGCATATTCTTTTTCAAGATGTGTGTGATCATTCCACAGGTGAAATTTTTATTTTAGAGATCAATTTCTGTGTGATTCTGAATTATCCTTAATTTATGGACATGAGTGTATATTATAATTACTGTTTCTCATTATTAGCCGCTCGGAATGAGTTATTGTATTTTTAATGTTTAAATAGATGGTTTAGAAGACGATGATATCGCATTTCGCTACAAAGCTTCGTTAATAAAAGGAATATTAGCATTCTAAAATTATTACGTTATTGCAAACACTATAAATAATACATCATTAAGTTGATTTTGAGTTTTCTGAGTTTAAAATAGTACAAATATTTATTAAAAATCTCCCACACCTTTTTGAAGTAGGATAACTTTAATTATTTTTAGTATTTAATTATTATTAGCATTTTAAATGAAATCTCACAATGAAGATAAAATTCATTTATGAAAGCTATTATTTGTTAATGACTAATATTCTAGCTTCTTTTGCAACAGCTATATTTCTAGAAAAAAGTGTTAAATAATCTCTTGGGTAAAAACAAGCTGAAACCGAAGCTAATCATCATCATAAGATAGCGCAAGTGGCGTATTAAATACCGCCAGGTGACGTCACGTGCAAAAAGTCCCTTCCGTGGCAGACGAAAAATACAGGTTCCGGTGCTGAAATATCACGTGACTGCGTGTGGTTGACGGGTGAAAGTTCGAATTTTCCTTTGCGGCAGTTGAATCGGTGAGTGGAGAAACCACTTCAGTCACAAAAATGCGAAAAATCGTTTTCGATGAAAATAAGCTTAGAAAGGCAAGATGCATGTTGAGGGCAAGAACGACGTTAGTGTGTTGAGTAGTTTCGCAGATACGGGGCTTCTTTTTCGAACGATGGGCGACAATGATCAATGGTCGACACACGACAATGAATGAATGGTCGAGAATGATCTATTTTAACACTATTATTGGTCCACCACTGACCTGCCCTAGGGTGAAATTTTTATTTTAGAGATCAATTTCTGTGTGATTCTGAATTATCCTTAATTTATGGACATGAGTGTATGTACAGCTGCGGAAAAGAGGCCCACTTGCTCTTTATTTCGCCGTCATTAGTCGTACAGCAAAGTTATATATACCATTCGTTTTCAAATAACGCATACTTTAATTTACCATTAATTTAATTTGCATAAAGGGACGTCTTCATATTTAATTCTGCATCAACTTCGTTTTTCTCAATGGCAACACTGTATTTTGACTTTATTAAACGAAAAAAAACCTTCAAATTACCCTAAATATTAATTTTAACTAATTTTATGCGATAATTTCCGGAGATATTGTGAATTATTTTTTTTTGCGCGTTTTCAAGGGACTTTCTACAAATTGAAAAGAGCTATTTGTAGGTTCCGAACTTTTCGCCTTCCATTCATTTCGCTCGCGAGAGTTAAACCAAAATATTATTTTCAAGGAAAATATTGCTACCATCTCTCTTAAAGTTTTTTGTACTGAGAATATCAAGGGTAGAAAGTAGAATGTTTAGTCAGTGGTCCAAATGAACCATGAATTCATAACTTCCTTGGCTCGTGCACATGACTTAAAGGAAAAATGCAAAACGGCTGCTCAAACGGCTGAAAAATCTTCCTAATTTTGAAATTGTTGTTGAGTATTTCCCCTGATGGTTCTCTTAGACAGGTGAAATGTTGGCAGGAGTGAGAGGCTGTTCTCTGCTCTTCTGACTGCAAGAATGAATGTTACCCAGCTACGGTCGAACTAGAAGAATGGTTTCATGATTGAAAATTCATTTGTTTGAATTTCATGTAAAAAACGCAATTACGTTTTTGCTAAGCTAATATTATCACTGCGTTTGTTATTTCACCATCTTCATTTAATATTATTGTCTGCGTGTGTCTAATGTGCAATACTTTTATAAGACTTTTTGTGGTATTTTAATTTATTGTCCGACGAAAATTTAGACAGAAAAACGTGATTTTGAATGTTTGATAAAATATGGGGAAGTCCAAAGACCTAATGTTTCTAATATTAAAAAAGGTCACATTCATGCCTGGAATGTCGAGGATGTTAGTTTTCCAGAAACAGGATGTTATATTAGAAGACTTATACATCCACTGCATCTAATTCTATACCTGGAAAATATTTTATTTGGGGTATATGATAGCGGATGCAATAGTATACGCTTTATAGAATCAGCATCAAACTGTAAAAACCTCTAATTTATATGCTTGAAACTTTGATTTTTTTTTAATACCGCTATCTTTTACTGTGTTTTCGCGCAAAAGAAATCTAATTTACGCTTATTTTAAGCAGTTTTCAATAAATTTATATATGGTTCCTTAACTCATGAAAATAACACATTTTATTTAATATAAATTAAACTACTGAACGTAAAAATTTGAAATTATGCATAGCCATGTAATATTACTTTCTGCATCTATTTCCATCGAAATTTGGCTAGATCGCTTTTCATATTTTTTTAAATATAATTTAATAATTCATAATTCACATTAATATTTTATTAAAAAACCATAATAATAGTGAATTATGTTTGGGTCGTTTAGTTCTAATAGTACGAAGAAAAATCAGCTTCTTATTATCAATATTATATGAGATATGAATTAAAGTATGAAAAAATATTTTAACATATGGGGAGGGGGATTTTGGTCTCTAGCTCATAACTCACCCATTTTCAGTTCAAATTTATTGAAAATTGGGGTTAAAATGAACTAAATTTTTGAAATACGAAGTGAAATCTCACACGGCATGAGGGGCCAATGAGCCTTCGGGATTTCATTCCCGATTCTCATCACAAATAATTACACATTGTAAACAAAAACAATATTTAATTAGACTTTAGAATTACGCTACAAATACACAAAGGAAAAATAGGTATGCCAAATATGCCGAACATGCGGCAGCGAAACAGGGGAAAATCACAACATACAGGCGAGCGCGAGGTCTACAGGCGTACTGAGTGAGAACCACGTTGGGAGTCCAGTCCGGGGAAAACCGGTTGAGTTGTGCACTAGCCAGTTGCCGTTACAGTGCGGATTCGCAAACCAAGGGGTTTGTTCCAGGGGAGTATGCACCACCGCAGTACCCCCCTTCCAGTGGCAACGTTAAGTCATGAAACGGACCGGGAACTTTACTTTTCTTCCCGACCGCGTCATTTTTCCTGCCTCAGGTGATGATGTGTCGCCCTTTACCTTTGGCGTAGCGTCATTTCTCACTGCTTCCGGTACCACTTCAGGTTTCGTTGAACTGTTCTCAGTCTCTAGGAGGAAGGCTGGCTTCAGCCTGTCGATAGAAATCACCTGCTCTCTATCTCTCACGAGCACTCTGTAGACTTTGTCCGTTCGTTCCAGGACCTTGAATGGTCCGTCATACGGCGGTGTGAGAGGTGGTTTTACGTGGTCCTGCCTGACAAACACATGTGTACAGGAACGTAGTGCTTGGGGCACAAAGGTTTTGGTTGTTCCATGATTGCTGGTGGCCCGTGGTCCTAGGGTGCTCATAGCTTTACGCAGCTGCTGCAACAGTCCAGCAAGATTTCTGTCCTCTTTGCTGGCGGCAAAAAATTCTCCCGGCAGCCGCAGTGTTGTTCCATAAACAAGCTCAGCTGTGGACGCGCCAAGTTCTTCTCTGAGTACTGATCTTAACCCGAGAAGGACAGTTGGAAGATTTACTGTCCAATTTTCGTTCAGACAAGCCTTTAACGCAGCCTTTAATGGCCTATGGGCGTTCTCTATAAGCCCATTACTCTGTGGGTGGAACGCAGTTGTGTGAATATGTTTAATACCTAGTAATTTAGCCAAAGATTGAAATAAATTGGACTCAAACTGACGACCTTGGTCCGTCGTTACGACCCTCGGTATTCCGAATCGTGCAATCCATTGTGAGAAAAAAACTTTTGCGACAGTGTCCGCGGTAATGTCGCGCAAAGGAAAAGCCTCGACCCAACGAGTAAACCTGTCTATCATCGTTAACAAATACTGATAATTTTCGGAGGTTGGCAAGGGCCCTACTAGGTCAATATGGATATGCTCAAATCGGCCGTCAGGAACCTGTATGTTGGTGACTGGACTAACCGTATGCCTATGAATTTTGGACCTTTGGCATGGGATGCATGTTTTAGCCCAAAGCCGTACATCTTTATTTATCGACGTCCAGATAAACCTATTGGTCATGAACTTTGTAGTAGCTTTAATACCTGGGTGTGAAAGGTTGTGCACTAGGTCAAATGCTAGTTTTCTAAATTCTGCAGGTAAATAAGGTCTAATTTTTGCAGTGGAAGTATCACAATACAGCGTGGCTTCGGTCTCTGGGATATCCATAAGCTTTAATTGCAGATTTGGCTTCTTAAGGAGCGTCTGAAGCTCTGCATCGTTTTGTTGAGCCTGCGCAACCGCTTTATAGTCTAGGGAATCAGGTAAACTAATTGCCTCAATTCGTGATAGTAAGTCCGCGGGTCTGTTTCCTAGTCCTTTAACAAATCTTATATCGGTACTAAATTGCCCTATAAAATCGAGGTGCCTCAGCTGTCTCGGAGAACACTTATCGAGCTTTTGCTGAAACGCAAATATCAAAGGTTTGTGGTCGGTAAATATAGTGAAACTTCGACCCTCTAACATGTGTCTAAAATGTCTAATGGCCGCATAAATAGCATACAATCCCCTATCAAATGTGGACCACTTCTGTTGAGTCGCGTTTAACTTTGCCGAGAAGAATGCTAGGGGCTGTGCGATTTCTTTTTGTTTACCCTCCTTAACTAACTGGTTTAACAAAGCTCCAACGGCATTGTTACTGGCATCTGTGAATAATACTAAGGTTGCTTGCGGATTTGGATCTGCTAATAGAGTAGCTTGCGCGAGCTGTGTTTTACAGTGCTCGAATGCGTTTTTGGTGTCCTCTGACCACTCAATTGGGGCTTTTTTGTGTTTCTTAGAACTCGTGCCCTTGAGTAAATTTGTGGGAGGACTTTGTATCTGCGCCGCGTGGAGAATAGTACGCCGATAATAATTTAACAAGCCCAGAAAACGTCTAAGCTCATTTACCGTTTCGGGTAATGGAAAATTCAAAACAGGCTCGACTTTGTCCTTCATCGGCCTGATGCCATGTTCACTAATAGTATAGCCTAAAAATGGTAATTCCTTAACTCCAAAAATACACTTTGACGTATTAATTCGCATGCCATATTCGGCGAGTCTACGCAGCACAGTTTCCAGGTGTTGCAAATGCTCTTTTTCTGACTTACTAGCGATGAGAATATCGTCTAGTTACGCAAAAACGAAATCTAGGCCGCGCAATACTTCATTAATAAACCTTTCAAAGGTTTGGGCCGCATTAGATAATCCAAAAGGTAAGAACATAAATTCAAAGAGACTGAGGCGTCCGCCTCAGTTTAAGAATCCTGAAGAGGCCGATCACGGTTATTCAGTTTACGAACGCTAAGCAGACTTGCGGTTATTCGGTTTATCAACACTCGGGAAGCCAACGCAGCCTGTATCCGAAACTCAATGGTTTCTGCCGTTTTCGGTTACCTGACAATATGTAAATGCACTTCAACGACGAACTGCAGTATATAAGGTGAAACACCGGCATGGCAGCTGCTGCTCTTTCTTGCCTTGTTATGTAACCCTTTTGTTTTGTTATAGTTATGGTTTTTCGTTTTAGTTAATGTTAATAAAATTGTTTTTGTTCAAACAAGTGTCGTGTTAATCAAAGGATTATAGCTGGTCTAACAACAAGCAGCCAGACCAAAGCTAAAGTGGTGACCCGGTTCTTCCTTCGCAAGAATCTATGACCTGTCGTCGAATGTTTGCACAAGTTTTGAAGTGGCCGATGTCAAGTCTTCTAGTTTAAGCAAGCCACCTCTCTGAAGATCCCCTTCAAGATGTGCTTCAGTGATTATCAAGAAACCAAGGTCTTGTGCTAACCTTTGAAGTTGAAATTCGGCGACTGCTGTTTAAACGACCAAGTTGAATCTTCGTCTTAACCGAAAGCCGTTTTTGATAACTTTGGGTATGTCTCTCAGTTTCATCCTTCTGTGCTGTGCCATTAATTGGGTTTAAACATGGTAGTTTTTCGATGTTCATATACTAAATTTTAAATCCTCTTAAAAAAAAAAATTCTGCAAATAGTGTTTATACACAATTTTAGACTTTCATACTATTTTAAGCTGCATCCAATGCGCTAGTTAAAATTTTGGAGTATGAGTACATGTAATGATACTAAACTTTCTGAAGTATCAAAGTTAGCTTTTAAGGCCCCACCTCTTTGGACAAATGATGTTGAACTGTGGTCTTTGCGGATTGAGGCAAACTTTATAACCTCCGGCATTACTGTTGAGGAAACAAAGTTTTACAATGTAGTTGCTTCTTTAGATGCAGAGACACTAGTCTGTGTGCGGGATATAGTGCGTAGCCCCCCTCCCGAAAACCCGTACGCTGTACTAAAGGATCGCATCATTAAGCAGTATACTCAATCCGAGAGTTCACGTTTACGTTTGCTATTACAAGATCTACAGTTGGGGGATAGGAAACTTTCACAATTGCTGCAGGAAATGCAAACTTTAGCAGAGAAGAAAATTTCTTGATGTCTTAAAATAAATATGGCTTCAGCGTTTGCCTGTGCAACTACAACAAATTCTTTCTATTAGTAAAGACGGTCTTTCGGAACTTGCAAAGATAGCAGATAGAATCTTTATCTCTGGTTCGTCAAATATTTTGGCAGTGTCAAATGACAACCAGATGAAGTCTCTGCAGTCTCTGATTTCTGAATTGTCGTCAAAAATAGAAAAGTTAACACGGCAAACGCGACAGAATAAATTTAGATCTAGAAGTCGTTCGAGATCTGGCAGTAAATCGAAAGAAACTAACAAACAGTTTTGTTGGTACCATTTCAAATTTGCGGAAAAGGCAAAAAAATGTGTGAAACCTTGCTCGTTTAATTTAAACTAATAGGCCCCTCCGTTTCAATGATGATGGGGGGATAGCGAGCGCGCTAGTCGCCTTATAGTGTTTGACAGACGATCCGGTTTGAGTTTTCTCACCGATACTGGCGCTGCGGTTTCTGTTTTGCCAAGAAATAGCAGGGTGCACAAAACACCTAAAGAGTGCATGTTATATGCTGCTAACGGCACTAAAATACACACCTATGGTTTTAAAACTCTAGTTTTGGGTTTGGGGTTACGCCGAGAGTTTCCTTGGACCTTTTTGATCGCTGAGGTTACTCGGCCGATCTTAGGAGCCGATTATCTTGGAAACTACGGAATTTTAGTCGATATAAAAAATTGTACCTTACGTGACCCCCTCACCGCTGTTTTTACTAACGCACCCGCTAGTAATGTAAATTCCGTGAGTTTGCAAACGGTACCAAACAGTACTAAGTATCATGAACTTTTGTCTACTTTCCCTAGCATCACAAACCCTGCATCCTTAAAAAATGTAAAGAAAAAGCACAATGTTTTACATTATATTATAACAAAAGGGCAACCAGTGTTTTCGAAGCCTCGTAGGTTATCGCCTGAAAAGCTTAAAATTGCTAAGCGCGAAATTTCTAAACTTATGGTATGAGGGAATATTAAGTCCGTCAACTAGTCCTTGGGCAAGCCCTATTCACCTAATACCAAAAAAGAATGGTGAATGGCGAGTTTGCGGAGATTTCCGCAGTCTTAATGCAATGACTATTCCTGACAAGTACCCCATTCCCCACATACAGGATTTTACACATGCCTTGCATGGTAAAAGAATTTTTTCACGTTTAGATTTAATTAAAGCGTATTATCAAATCCCTTTAGATAAGGATTCAATTCCAAAATCAGCCTTGATAACACCTTTTGGACTATATGAACATAAATTTATGTGCATGGGTTTATCTAATGCAGCACAAAGCTTTCAAAGATTTATTGACGAAGTAGTTCGCGATTTAGATTTCTGTTTTGCCTACTTGGATGATGTACTAGTTGCATCAGAATCTGAAGATCAACACTTAAAAGATCTAGAAACGGTGTTTAAACGTTTAGAGAATTACGGTGTTGTACTTAATGTAGAAAAATGCATTTTTGGCCAAACTGAAGTAAAATTCTTAGGACACAGTGTTTTTAACACAGGTTTATCTCCTTTACCTGGGAAAAAAGAAACTTTACAAAAATATCCTTTACCAGATACAGTTCAGGAATTACGCAGAATCTTGGCCATGCTGAATTTTTATCACCGATTCTTAAAAAATGCTGCTGCTTTACAAGCCCCACTATATGATCTTTGCAAAGGATCAAAGAAAAATGATCGCTCAAAAATTGATTGGTCGGATGACCTTAAGCGAACGTTTTCGGACTGTAAAGAGTTAATAGCAAACGCAACAATGCTTGCGTTCCCCAATCCTGATGCTGAACTAATTTTAATGGTTGACGCATCGGATTTGGCTACTGGATCGGTGTTACAACACACATAATGAAATCAGAGCCCTTAGCATTTTTCTCTAGAAAATTAACAACGGCTGAAAAAAATTACAGTACGTATGATCGCGAATTACTCGCTATTTACAGTGACTTGCGGCATTTTAGATATACGCGGGAAGGTGGGCAGTTCACTATTTACACAGATCATAAACCCTTAGCTTACGCCTTTTCTAAAAAAAGTAATAATGCTTCACCCAGACAGGAGCGTCATTTAGAATATATGCAGTTTTCAACTAATATTAAACATATTTCTGGCAGTAAAAATGTAGTTGCTGACGCACTGTCTAGAATTTCTGAAGTTAAATTGTTAGAAAGTATAGATTATAAAGCCTTGGCACTGGCACAGCACGGGGATGAGGAACTCGAAGAGCTTAAATCAAATAAAAGTTTGATTTTTAAAGAATTTAAAATAGAAAATGATAGCCCGGTCTTCTGTCATCGTCCGGAACTCAGCGTATGCTCAATCGTACAGACAGCAGTTTTAAACACTGCATGTCTTTTACCGTTTAGACTGTTACCCATTAGCCTAGCGTCCCTTTTTGGGACGCATTTCGCCATCATCGAAACGTATTATTTCAGAGCTTTTCGCAGTATGACTCATTCACAAAAATTTATATGGCAAGTGGATGTGACATTCATTTTATACTAATGATTTAATGAATCACCTTGTCAAAAGTGACATCAGAATTTACATTACTGATGGTTAGCAAATCGAAGAAGTCGCAAAATTCAGCACGATGGTTAGTGTTACTGAAAGATTTATTTGGAAGAATCTCAAAAAAGATATCTCAAATTGGACTAGAGCTTGTCTGAATTGTCAGAAGGCAAAGATACAGAAGCACACTGTATCGCCGGTTGGAACATACCCTCTACCTAAATGTCGATTTAGCCACGTCAACATCGATATCGTTGGTCCTTTACCTCCCTCGAAAGGATTCACCTACTGATTGAGATGTTTTGACAGATTCAGTAGATGGCCGGAAGCATTTCCGATGGTAGATCAAACAGCAGAGACCGTTGCTGGTGCATTTTTTTCAGGATGGGTAGCACGATTTGGTGTACCCGACACTGTATCAACGGACCAAGGTCGCCAATTTGAAAGCGACTTGTTTCGAAGTTTGACGAAATTTCTGGGAGTAACGAGAGTCCGAACAACGGCTTACAATCCATCTGCGAATGGTTTAGTGGAACGTTTCCACAGGCAGATTAAGAATTCAATCAAGGCTCATGCTACAGAGCGCTGGACTGAGGTTCTACCTGTTATTCTTTTGGGTATCAGAGCTAGTTTTAAGGAAGATATCCAGGCAACAGTAGCTCAAATGGTATACGGTTCGCCTCTCAGACTACCTGGTGAATTTTTCAGGGACTCTGGCCAAATATTACAGCGAACACAATGTCTCTCCATTTTACGCGAACAGATGCCGAAACTACATCCTGTACCTATGTCACGGCATAATACAATGAATACTTTCGTTCATAAAGATCTGAATAACTGTTCAATTCTTTTTGTGAGACAGGACTTTGTCTGAAAGCCTCTACAGCAGCCTTATGACGGACCTTTTAAAGTACTTTCCAGAGACCCTAAGCACTTCACGTTGGAAATCCGTGGTGTGCAAAAGGCAATTTCAATCAACAGACTGAAGCCAGCGTATTTTCTAAATCCTGAGGTGACATCGAAGACGCTTCCTCAAAACAAGACCCAAGGCATGGTACTGAGGTCTGGCAAGCGAGTAAGTTTCCTGGAGTCGTCGTCCGAAGGACTGGAGGGGAGTCCTGGGGCGTCCGCCTCAGTTTAAGAATCCTGAAGAGGCCGATCACGGTTATTGAGTTTACGAACGCTAAGCAGACTTGCGGTTATTCGGTTTATCAACACTCAGGAAGCCAACCCAGCCTGTATCCGAAACGCAATGGTTTCTGCCGTTTTCGGTTACCTGACAATATGTAAATGCACTTCAACGACGAACTGCAGTATATAAGGTGAAACACCGGCATGGCAGCTGCTGCTCTTTCTTACTTTGTTATGTAAACCTTTTGTTTTGTTATAGTCATGGTTTTACGTTTTAGTTAATAAAATTGTTTTTGTTCGAACAAGTGTGATGTTAATCAAAAGATTATAGCTGGTCTAACAACAAGCAGCCAGTTCAAAGCTAAAAGACCAAATG
Source organism: Cheiracanthium punctorium (assembly GCA_038373885.1). Classification (NCBI taxonomy): domain Eukaryota; kingdom Metazoa; phylum Arthropoda; class Arachnida; order Araneae; family Cheiracanthiidae; genus Cheiracanthium; species Cheiracanthium punctorium. The sequence goes on along the minus strand of JAWZYV010014666.1, from coordinate 45,276 downwards.
GGGTCGTTATGGCAGTTTTATGTACATCATCAGGATGCACTGGGATCTGATTATATGCTCGAATCAAATCAATTTTTGAAAAAATGACTTTGCCATAGATCTCACTCGCGAAGTCTAGTATATGAGGTAAGGGATATCGATCTGGGACTTATTTTATTCAGAGCGCGGTAATCACCTGTCGGACAATCGTCTGTGCTATTAGGTTTGGGTACTAAGTGCAATGGATTGGACCAATTCGACTTACTTGGTCGGCATATCCCATGGTCCAACATGTACTGAAATTCTTGTTTGGCAATTGCTAACTGCGCAGGGTGTAATCTTCGCGGTTTAGCGTATACAGGTTGCCCCGTAGTTTCAATGCGGTGAACAGTACTACGTTTAACTTGCTGCACAGAGGGATACGGTTTTACAACCTCCGGGAACGCCGCTAAGATTTGTTTATATTTACAGTTTTCCGCCACTAGGGTAATTTGAGATTGGCGATCGGTAGCCTGTTGTCCTCTCGTCGTTAATGACGTCTTAGGATCACGTAAGCATTTGTTTTTAATATCTATGAGGAGACCGTAATGGTTAAGAAAATCCGCTCCTATGATCGGTTTACTTACGCTGGCTAAAATGAAAGGCCAAGTAAATTGCCGTCGCAAATTTAAATCTAAATTGACAATGCGAGTGCCGTACATATGTATTTCTGAGCCTTTTGCAGAGAATAATTTTATCCTAGACTCTGTTTTTCTTATTTTTGGCGTATACGGAAGGACAAACATCACTACCACTATCTATAAGATAACTGACTTGAGACTTGCGATCTTTTACAAAAAGGCGGCTAAGTTTAGTTGGAGTGAAGTCGCAGCTTGCCGCGCTGTGCGACTTCTCCGCTAGTTTTCCTGAGATTTAAAACTGCAGGGTTGGATACATTTTTTTGCCTGCTGGCCAAATTTGCGATGATACCAACATTTTTTATTGGTACTTCCAGCTGGTCCCGGTGAGCGGTCCCTACTCTTAGAACGATATCGATATCTGGAAGTCGTTTGCCGGCGTACCAAATTTTTTACTTGATTCGTTAGTTCCTCCACTTGCCTTTGCAATACGGTAATTTTATCCTCCGATTGCTCTTTCGAAACCGCAAAACAGCTCTGCGAACCACTATCTGTTGCTCCAAGCACTTTGTCAGCCATCAAGGCTAATTTTTCTAAATTATCATCGGAAACTGATAAAATAGCTTGGGCTTGACTGGGGAGTCTCTGAAGCCAGAGAGTTTTTAGTAAGTCCTCGCTGAGACGAGTGCCCGCTAACTGTCTCATTTTGCGTAGTGAAAGCGATGGTTTGTCGTCCCCTTATGTTAGTTCTGAAATGAGGGATTTGAGCATTTTTTGCTCAGAATCCGAAAATTCATCAATGAGACGCTTTTTAATTCCTTTGTACTTATCCGCGGCAGGGGGTTCAAGTACGATCTCGCTAGCATGAACTAATACATCGGCATTCAGAGCCGCAATTGCCGAATAGTACTGCGTGCTATCTTCTGTGATTCCACTAATGCGGAATTGCGCCTCGATGTTTACGAATTAGAGGTCGGGGGATTTTTCCCAAAACGGCGGTAATTTCAAAGCCACACGGCTGACCTCCGCTGCAGGGATATTATTTGCTTGCCCGCTATTATCGCCCGTCATGTTGAATGTAACTCAGTATTGCTAATTAGTGAGGGAAATACACTCTTCGGAATACCAGCAAATTTAAAATATCGCAAATATTAAAATGACACAGAAAAGTAAGCAAAAATCTTTAACAGAGAACATAAAAAATTAAAATTTAGCATCTTAAAATGCGGACCAAGGAAAAATGTAATCACTAAATTTATATCACTAATCTATCAAAACCACTTAATCATTTTAAAACAAAAATAATTTGAAAAAATTTAAATAAGAGTTAACAATTATTTATGATTAGCAAAATGATTAACGATTATGATAATCAGGCAAAAATAAGATATGAATTCATGGAATTATGATGCTAAGTAATGGCATAATTGAAAAAATTAAGGCTGTCTGAACGAAATAAACACTCTTATGCAAATATCATACTCAGAAAATTGTAACTTGGCGACTGACCCCAGTTATGCTGGCTTGCACGTAGGAGGGAAAGGAAAAAATTAACTCGGTAACAATGCACAATTCCCAAGCACGAGAAGTTACGGCCGATTAGACTGTCGATAGGTGAACACACTTTAACACACACATAAACATCACGCTAGATGAATACACACTACACGATTATTCGAAGATCAACTTCCTTCCAATAAAGCAAAAGACATCTCCGGTGAAGGCGAGAAAAAAAAAATCCACGTGATTAAGAAGGACACGTGCTAATCAAGTACTATAGAAAAAGGTCACCAATTCGGGGTTTCATTCCCGATTCTCATCACAAATAATTACACATTGTAAACAAAAACAATATTTAATTAGACTTTAGAATTACGCTACAAATACACAAAGGAAAAATAGGTATGCCAAATATGCCGAACATGCGGCAGCGAAACAGGGGAAAAATCACAACAAACAGGCGAGCGCGAGGTCTACAGGCGTACTGAGTGTGAACCACGTTGGGAGTCCAGTCCGGAGAAAACCGGTTGAGTTGTGCACTAGCTAGTTGCCGTTACAGTGCGGATTCGCAAACCAAGGGGTTTGTTCCAGGGGAGTATGCACCACCGCAAGCCTTTTCCCTAAACCAATGATAACTGTAGGCATCCTTAAATTCATAACAAGGTAGATTAACTTTAACTCATTTATTAACTTCTTAAAATTACATTGCATTAGCAGACAAAACTGCCCTCCAGATTCCATTGATTGCATACATCGAAATACCGCACACTTTATACAGTGATTCAGCCGCATATGTGGACATTCAAAAGACGTTGCCACTCTGAAAACATAAGATAACTGAAATATATCAACTTCAGGATACTGACCAGGCAACGCCATCTATTGGATAAAATTACAATTAAATATATACAATTAAATTCCAACACAGGGCCGCTCCAAGGGTGGATTGCGCCTTTGTGCAAACTACTTTTTTGGCGCCCTCCCGTCTCCTAAAATTAAGATTTGTTTTAAAATTTCACATAAATATATAGCTAAAATTTCTATTATATGCCTATAACGTATGTAACATTTGTTTATACGATCAATAAATAGAAAACAAAAACGAATGTTCGTAGCATTGCATGTAACATGCTTATTACCACGTTAAAATTATCAAGCACTCGAAAAAGAAGCACATTAAAATTAAATAAATTTTTCACTAATATCATAAAAAAAAACAGGTATTAAAACTAAATATTTGCTTTTTGTGCTTTCACTGCAACAAAATTCTTAATTAAGTTTTTTAGATCTAATTTATCCAAAATTTCGGTTTCAATGCAAATCATTGATAAGTCTGTAAGTCGATCATCTTGCTTACATTAATATGGCTCAAAATTTCGTACCATATGTTAATTGAACAAATACATTTAAATAAAAATAATTTCGTTATTAAATTATCTGCTTGTACCATACTTATGTCTTTGGAATTATCTTCCGTTATCTCTAAAAGAGCTTGGTAAATTTCTTCGAGGTTATTCTTAGTGAATTATATTTTGATTTTTTTTATGCTTCAATTCGAGGTAAATGCTAAGACATCACTGTGTCAAACTTAGCTATTATTTCCACTAACTTTAAAAAATTGCCATTATCATTGTGAAAAGACTGTTTTGAAGAACCCCTGAAAGCCAGACATTGTCTTGCTAGGTACTGAATTATTTAAATTAATCTTTCCACTACTGAATTCCAGTGTTTCTTTTCTGTTTCGTACAATTTTTGTTGTGCAGAATCGATGGTAGTACTTTTATCTAAAGACATTTTAAGTTGACTATACTTTAAGGTATTTTTAATATGTGATGAGATAGATTCATGCTTTTTAAGTGTGTAACTTAAGTGTGTCCAGTTGCATCCATATTCATAAGTCAGCTTATTACTTTCGCTGCCAAATAGTTTGCAATGGTAACAAAATGCTGAATTCGGAGATTCTGAATATAACAGATAAAATACGTGTTTCGGTGCTAAAGCAATGACATTTTGAAATATTATCCTTTGAAAAAAAATTGAAATAAAATGAATCAAGACACGATATTTGCTAAAATTTATTTTGGTGACGAAATGTAAGACAAAATATTAACTGTTTTCTGTCAGCATTGTTTTCCTTTAACAGCTGGAAACGCAAATATATTTTAATTTGTAAAGTGAGTCATATCTGCTCATTTAATTGTCAATATATATATATATATTTGTACCTCCATTTAAATAAACCACGAGCCTCCACTGTCAGTACATAACGTAGTAGGTGGTCTATACGTATGCATAGCTAATGCACAAAAGTGCCTGATCAATAGTCTTCCGGGAAGTAGAAAGCTGAAGACACAAAACAATTTACGACTCTGATTTGTCACACTTTCGGTTCTGATTTGTTAGATGTTCGGTTCATTTTTTAATGCGCTTTTATTAGAGATAATTCTACATTTTATTAAGAACTAATTAAAGCTACATTAAGTTTCGATTTTTAATTACTAGACGAGTGGTATTGTAGCAGTGAACTGTGCAGAAACCCCTGGCAGAACACTCCAAATTGCGCCCCCTTCCACTACTTCGTGAACAACTTTACTAATAATTTTTCATTCCCTCATAATCATTGTACTTAATAAAACCCTGCCAATTCTCCTTACAAACGTGCTATTTTGAAAAAAAAAAAAAAAAACCAGTGAAACTCCACCTACACTTTTTGTGATCCAGTTGATCTTGTGTTCAATTTTCTGCTTACGCCCAGACGGGGACCAGCCCTAGAATATGTGTCGACCCAGGCGCGTAGCCAGAAAAATGTTTCGGGGGGGGGGGGTATGAACTTATAATCCGTATAAATAGACCGAATTTTTGCACGGCATTAATCTTGTGACCACTAATCGAAAAATTTCGGGGGGGGGGAATATATCCCGATACCCCCCCCCTTGCCCTGTGTCAACCCCCTGCAAAAGTAAAAAAGGCGCCCCCTTATATGCTCTTGATCAAGTTCTTCGATTTTGAGTTCGAAATGGCGTCCCTGCGAACATCGCGCCCCGATACTATGCTTACCTCGCTTACGGTGTCGGGCCGCCCCTGAGTCCCGCTAAACCTCTAGCTACGGCCTTGCTAAAAATAATTCTTTTTAGGACTTTAAGTTCCACTTTTGGTGATATAATATGAAAATAGAATCACTAAAATTGCACGTTAACAATATTAACTTCATATACAACGTTTCTTGTCAGTCTTGCCTCCGTTTGGCGCCCCTAGCACCGAGGCGCCCTTGTGCGACGCACAACCTGCACAACCGTAAGGGGCGGCCCTGTTCCAACAACTAGTGTGGAAGACAAAGGAGGTCTGGCAAAGTTCGTCACCAGTGTGAAGCCTGGAGCAGACATCGCTTATGCGGGCCCCCTTTCATTCTGATATAAGCATATGCATTCACGCATACCAACATAAATAGTTTTTAAGTATATTGATCTTACATGTGTACGTATGTGTGATGCACATGCATTTCTACTGTAGGTAACAGTGTCGTTTTATAATTTCGGGGCCCTTTATTCAACGGGGCCCCCGGCTAACTGCCCTGTTTGCTCATGACTTTAGTCAGGCTCTGGTTCTGGGTATAATCTCCTTTTCTTTGTAAAAACCATTTTCATAAAATTCCCAGTTCGCTGTTTCACAAAGTTATTAAAAGATCATTTCATGCTTGGATACTCATTAAGTCTTATAGTTGCGTCTGCTGCCGAGTACGAATTGACTTCTGATCAGTGGCAAAAATTTAACCATTTGATATTTACTGTTTCAATTTAGGGCTCCATGATTTCAAAAAAATGTTTTCTTTTCTCTCCTCCATCCCCCTTCTTTAGAAAAAGTATACATATAAATATATGAATCCCAATCCAGAATTTTACAAGCTACTGGGCTGTGAAACTTGTATTATAATTACTACATATCAAAATTAACTCCAGACTGAAAATATAGGACATTAGGTACGGCAAAATCACTGAAGACCTTCCGAAAACCGTACTAGACTTTTCAAATTTTTTTGCTGTGTTCAATAATAAATCAGATTTAAAGATAAAAATGTACGAAATACAAAATGAACGTGAATACAGGTCCTGATAAGTCATCCCGGGCCTAAAAGACTTAAATTCGGGGTAGGCTTTAATGCAGTGGAGTCTCTTTAATGCGAACATTTATGAAAAAATAAATATTTGTCCGACTTAAATTAGTTGATGTTATCTAAACTGCAAACATAGTAAATTCAAAAACGTGGCGGTGCACTTCAATCTACTCTCCTTTGAACTTTACAAGACGCTCTATATATATTTGTATAAAATGTAAATGATTTGTTCAGCTATAAAATGAGTCCATGTATGATCATTATTTTACTTTACATTCAGGCAATATTAGTTGAAACAGTTTTGATGGTAAAGTTCTCGAAAGTTATATCTTTAACTGTGTTCTAAGCGTGTGATGTCGAAGAAACAAAATCTGCCTCGAAGTCGGTTTTTGTACACAAACTGAAGTAATAGCTCCAGAAATTCGAAAAAATTCAGGTCGATTTATTAAGCTTCACTACAGGCGGAAATAAATGAGAAAACGGCGCCTTTTATGAAATTTTCAGAAAAATTCTTAAAAATGGAACTGCACAGCAAAATTTTCGATTTTTAATAAAATTTTCGCAACTAATACACGTTTGTCGTTTATTATAGTGCATAGCACAGCTTGTAAAGAGGAATTCTAAAATTTTTAAAGTATTTGACATAAACAGTTTTTTTTAAATTTAGGTGCCAAAATTATGTAACTTTTTCGAAATACCCCGCTGATTATTTAGGGACTTTACATTGTAGGCACAAATAATAGGATATACCCCTCCCCTTAAAACTAAAAAACAAAGCTCCGTTCTAGAAAGCATGTGGAATAATCAGGCCATAGCTGAAAGTGTTTGGTTAGTGTTAGTAGTAGTTTGTTAACAAACTTAAGATTTAAAAATATATATACAAATGATTTAAAAGAAAAAGAATTATTTTAAGAAAATTCTTCTCAGATTTACTATACTTTTAGAAATTTCCGTATATATTTGCACATTTTTAAGTGGTTATCAGCAAGCCTGGACTGTTATGAATTATGCATACATTTTAACCTGTTGTTAGTAATTTTTTAACTTTAGACTATCATTCTAAGCATAAATATTCAGATTTTCGTGATATGAAAAATAATTTTCCAAAAATTTATTATAGTTGTATAGATAGCCTCCCACTGTTGCCCTTGTTTATAGCTTGTTATTATCACTTATATACGACATGCGGGTAAACAGTACAGCGCAAAAATTTTTTAAAGTACATGCTTGAAAATTACGGTTCAAGTGCGCTAAAGTACGTAACAGACACACGAACATCATACTATTGCTAAGTATTCATTTTTCTCGAATGGGAGAAAATCTCTACAACTCAAAAAAAAAAAAAAAAAAAAAAAAAACAGGTGACCAGAGGGTCATTTTACACAGGAGAAAATCACCCTTTCTGCCACCATTTGAAAGAAGACTAATGGGATGTGCTGGTGCACACACGTTTGTAAATAAACCGAGAAATATCGGATAACATTCGTTTTCAACTTTACGTTTTCCACGTGTGGAATTAATTAAAAAAAACCTGTATTGGAAATAATCTTTGGAGGCACACAAAGTCTGTTGTGTTACAATTATGTTAGCCAAATCGACAGCACTCTTCTAGTTTTTGAGACACAATATTCGAGCCCGTGTTTTGTTAGTTTCTTTTGCTTTCATTAACTCAAAACCATTGCAAGGATATTTTTGTATTGGACGTTATACGAATCTATTAATATTTGATTACCGTGTAAATATGTTTTTTAAGAACGAAATTTTTTCAGAAATAACTTGAATTTTATATAGTTCCTCAAACCTAAATTATGGATCGAAGTCTATCAATTTAATCATACTTTCTAGTATTTATGCAGATTGAATCCCTATGCAGTAAGTGCTCAATGAAACAAAGTATGCAGTTAGATGAATGTTCTGTGTCTGTTTTTATTATACCTAGTGTTTCAAAATAGATGTTCGTTACAGCGATTATCTATTAAAGCGTAAGTGATAGAAACATACTTTCAATTAGAAAAGTTAGTGAAATTAAGAGTAGCTTTCAGATATGGCAATTATTTTACTAGGAGCTGTTAACATATTAAAATACGAAATTTAATTTCTATATGGTCCCTCCTTTCCTATCACTTATATTTAGAAAAATGTTGCTCTTGGTCTAAGAAAATTAATTTAAAAATTCCCGTGTCTCTTAGTGAAATAGTTAGCGAGATATGCAATTTGAAAATCTTGGCATTTGTCGCCAAGCACTAAGGGGATGTCTCAAGAGTGCGAAAAATGTAATTACTTTTCAACTGACGTTAACTTATGTTAATAGTCACTCGATAGACACAGTTGACTCCTCAAATCCTAATTTAGCTAGAATTTTCCTATAAAGCATGTTTGGCAGTTTTTAGTGAAAGTTACCACAACATAGTAATCTACGCCACTATTTTGTCATTCTGTTTTACACTTTAAGATTCCTCCTCCAGAAGCGTCATGTAATTAGTGGATGACCCTCCTAAAAGTCTAAATTATCGCTAATTTCATGAAGCAGTACCGATCATTTTAGGTGAAATTGTACCTGTAAATTTCACACATTTGAACGCGTTTAATTGCTTTTCTCAACAATGCAGATGTCTTATAAGATGGGGATCTTATTTATCTTTTATCAACTCATGTTGGTCCCCTAAAATAAAGACTTTTTCGCCTGAATACTGACATCAACACAGTAGGTAAAGGGGTGTAAGTCATCATTTTCAAAATTGATTTTCTCGCACTATTTCACTTAGGGACACGGAATATTTTTCATTAATTTTCTTACACAAAGGGCAACATTTTTCTAAGTGATAGGAAAGGAGAGACCGGATAAAAATTAAATTTCGTATTTTAATTATGTATACAGCCCCAGTAAAAAAATTGCCATATCTGAAATTTACTAGTCATTTGACTAGCTTTTCTGATTGAAAGTATGTTTCTATCACTTACGGTTTAAAAGACAATCGCTGTAACATCTATGTTGAAACACCCGTTATATTTTGATTAATTTGGGAGAAAAAATAAAATTGTTGATTCTATGCTAAATTGTTTAGAAAAGCTTTAGCATATAAGCTCTGTGTTTCGCTTCCCTCCCTCGCTTTTTCAATGTGGACTTTTTTTTTTACCATTAAATATCATGTCTGTCAAAAGAGCATTTATTTAATTATGGATCATTAAAAAGTTATTTTATTTATATATATATATATATATATATATATATATATATATATATATCGTAGCTTCACTAACTATTTTGAAGCTATTAACATCATTTTCAGGGATGCTCTAGAGCGGATAGATCACAGTTTCTCACAACTCTCAGTACTACCCTTTGAGAAAGGCCTTTCCCCCTCTTTTAACAGCAAGCTTTAAAAACTAATGACATAACTACCCCACAGATTTTACTAGCACGTTCGAAGCCGCTTGATTGTATTTCGAACTTTAAACCCGATATACTCACCACCATTAAAATCTCATCAAAGGAATTTTAGTTTATGTATGTATGTTATGTTTAACGTTCTGTATATATAAATGTACAACAACTCATTCATGCATTTTTATCGTTTGGTATTTTGGAGGCCCCAAAAATGCTTGCAACTGGTCCTCTTCAGATAGAAGGCCGGCCCTGTCTATCATCGCCGAACTTGACCAGATTTTGAACATAACCGCAAAAAAGCTGCATCACTCTTGTATTTATTTATTTATTTATTTATTTTTCAAAACGCTGTAAAAGAGCTTTAAATAAGGTATTATAAACATTTAAAGTAATCCCTCATTTATCGCGATTAATCCGTTCTGGACTCTACCGAAATTGAATACGCTTATAGACGAAGACATTTAAAAATTTATTCAGTGCAGCTTTTCCTAGCGCTTATTCTTTTTCCCATTGACTCCAGATAGCCCCCTTAAATTAAAAAACTGTAGCACCACATTTTTAGCCCCACATCTTTACACTCATATGATTCTTTAAATTTCTATCTGTTTCTGATAAATTAGCATTATCTAATGTGTATACATGTGAAAGTTTATCTATCTGTCTTGTGTACAAATGCAAACCTATACCGTCTGATCGATAGGCTTGCAATTTTGCACAGATTTGTAAAACGACATGGAGAAGCTCATAGATGACTTCATACACTGGTGTGCAAAAATTAAGGACGAGACGGTTTTTCCAATATAACATTGTACAAAAGCTTTCCAAATCAACACATTTAATACCGTAAGATCCCCAATACGTAAGGACATGAGTAATGTAAGCAACACTTACTAAAAGAGAAATCAGAGGGATAAAAGAAGCTTTATTGAAAAGTAGCATGGAGCGCAATGCGACTGAAGGCCGAAATATCCCTGTGATGGGTGTCCAGCAAGAAACATCCGGTCTTTAATAGGGGATATGATCTCCCCTGACTGCTAGGCAGGTTTCACAGCGCCTGCCCATGCTGAGAATGAGGGTGTCAATGAGTTGTTGAGGCATTGCTGCCCATTCGTCTTGCAGCGCCAATCGAAGCTCCGGAATCGTTACCCCCTCAGGGGGAAAACCTTCTTTAGGTTTTCACGGGTGTCGCAATCCCGGGGCCCCAGCGATCCTTCGCTCCTCTGTTTTTTTACCCTCCTCTCTCCTTCTTCTGTCTCCTTCCCCTTCTCCCTCGATGTGGTTTCTTCTCTTGAAGTGAGGGCCCCCCTTCAGAAGCTGTGGTCGCTCTGTACCGTCAGCTTCTGTTGGCGGGTAAACTGCCCACGTGTTTGCCGTGCGTGGAGACCTGTGTCCCCGGAAATGGGGATCCTGGTAATTGAGGGGGTTTATTCTCCAACACATTGCTTTGGCCTCGGCTTCGGGTAAACGGGAGGTGCACAGCGTTCCCCTGTGTATCAACCGGCTGGTGGTACTGATTTCGATAAACTGCTAGGGATCAAGCAAACGGACATCTACTGGGCACGTCGTTAAGGGTGGACGCTGCCTAAGGGATGTACTGTGCGCGTATAGACCCGACTAGCACTGGTGCACGAATGTGCATCCCCTTGTTGGGCTCCGTGGTGGGTGGTGCGGTCGGGTCTGAACCTCCATTCCCCAATATGGATTCGACACTTTCATTGTCACATGTCATTGATCCGAAACCTCCTTCTCCAGGAGGTGTTAATGCAAAATTTTTTCTTGTTAAATGTGAGGAAGGAAACTTTGGCCAAACATCCCATTTCCTAATCCATAAGTGCATAACTGATCATGTCGGAGAAGTTGCTAAAATAAAAAAAATACGCTCAGGAGACCTCTTAGTGGAAGTAAACAATAGCACACAGGCAAATAACATTATGAAATTAAAAATTATGGGCCTAAAATCTGTCACTGTCTCCCCTCATAAAACACTTAACTCATCAAGAGGCGTCATATCAGAACCTGACCTGTTACACTGTTCAGAGGCTGAAATCCTGGAAAATCTGAAATCCCAAAATGTTAGTGCAGTTCGCAGAATCACTATAAAACGCAATAACCAAATAATAGACACAAAACACATAATCTTGACCTTTCAATCTCCTAAGATTCCATCTCATATCAAAGCAGGCTACCTTTCATGTCCCGTCAGAACGTACATACCTAATCCTACCCGTTGTTTTCAGTGCCAAAAGTTTGGCCATACAAAACCTTCCTGTCGTGGTTCCCCAGTATGTGCCCGCTGTGGTATCTCTGGCCACGACAGTGACACCTGTTCCGGCTCTCCTAAATGCGTTAACTGCAAACAAGACCATCCCTCATATTCCCGTTCCTGTCCTAAATGGTCTTATGAAAAAGAAATCCAGTCCTTGCGTGCCACACAAGGATTGTCTTACCCAGAAGCACGTAAAATAATAGCCTCTCGCACCCCTAAACCTGGTCAATCTTATGCTGCAACAGTGAAAGCGGTTGCATCAATTGCTACCCAAACTGACCCACCCAAATCCAAACCTGTCTGTTCATCAACTTCCTTCCCAAAAGCTAAACAGTCAACTACTCAAAATAATGCCTCAATAGCCACACAAAAAAGCATACCCAATAAGAAGCCTCAAAGCAACCTCTCCACTCAAAATAGACCTTTACTCAAAAAAAGTTCAGCTTACAAGACAAAATACAACAAAGCCAGACTTAAACGCATCCTTCCACAACGGCCCATAGACGACTCTATACTACATTTGGATCCTACCGACTCTGACATTTCAGATCACATTATGGATGATGAAGTCATCCCAACTACCACGCTTCAACCGACGGGGATTAAGAGTAAAATCGCGGTCATCTCCGACATTACTTAATCATGGCTCTGCTGCTATCCTGGAATTGCCACGGTTTTTTAAACAAAATTGACGACCTCAAAACTATAATTTACAACCATAATCCCGCCTGTCTTGCCCTACAGGAAACTTTTCTTAAAACCAATAGACATACTAAAATCCGTAATTATACCATCCTTCGCAAAGACAATGAGCTCAATGATAGGGCCACTGGTGGAGTTGCCCTTTTGATTAAGAATAGTTATCCTCACACTAAGCTCAATCTCAACACTAACCTGCAAGCAGTTGCCACTCGTATTCAATTAAAACAACTAACAACAGTCTGCAGCATATACCTGCCACCAAGCGAAACCATCAGCCAAACCTCCCTCAATAGTCTTATACAACAACTTCCTCCCCCCTTCCTCCTCCTGGGGGACATGAATGGCCATAGTCCCTTGTGGGGAAGCAAAGACACAAACAATAGGGGCCATCTCATAGAACAACTGCTAACCGACTTCTCTCTTTGCGTTATGAATAACGGTGATAACACCTATTTCCACCACCCAACCAAATCCTTCCATGCCATAGACCTCGCCATTTGCTCTCCATCTATCCTCCCATTATATAACTTTTCAGTCTCTAACGATCTACATAACAGTGATCACTTTCCGATTTTCCTCTCACCTCTGTACCATAATCGGAAAGACAACTGTACCACTCCAAGATATAATTATGAAAAGGCAGATTGGCCCACCTTCACCCATTTATCCAATATATCCTCAAATAGTCTTGTAGGTTCCATTGATGAGGTCGTTGACAAAGTCACCTCCCTTATTATCAAGGCAGCAGCTGCCAACATTCCTAAATCGGGCATGAAACATCGGCACAATAAAAAACCGTGGTGGAATGAAACCTGTACTCTAGCAAAAAAACAGCAGCAGAAAGCCTGGAGCATCTTCCGGCGGTACCCCACGACCGAAAATCTAGTTCTCTTTAAAAAAGCTAAAGCTTACGCTAGAAAAATAAGGCGGCAATGTCAAAGGGAATCGTGGATAAAATATGTCTCTAGCATAACGCCCAGTACCTCTAGTAAGGAGCTATGGACAAAAACTAAAAGAGCCATGGGAATCTATAATAATCCTTCAATATCCTGTCTGTCTGTAAACAATAATATTATTTCGGAAAAAAAAGAAATAGCAAACATTATCGGTCAGACACTTGCCTCTATCTCCTGCAGTACTTCCTTCTCAAATACTTTTCTGTCATATAAACAACAGTCCGAACGAAAAAAAATAAAATTTAAAACCTCCTCCCATTTTTCTTACAATAGTAATTTTACCATCAGTGAACTCACCAAATACTTAAGACAGGCCTCCAATACCGCTCCTGGTCCTGATGGTATTCCTTACAAAATGCTGAAACACTTGTCCCATGACTCATTACAAATCCTCTTGCAATTATACAATAGAATCTGGAATGAACAAACCTTTCCTTCCTCCTGGAGAAATGCAATAGTTATTCCCTTTCCTAAATCTGGGAAAGATACTTCTAACCCTAGTAATTACCGTCCCATAGCCCTTACTAGTTGTCTGTGCAAACTAATGGAAAAGATGGTTAATGCTCGCCTTGTTTACATTCTGGAGACTGGGGACCATATACATCCCTTTCAAAGTGGCTTCCGCAAAGGCAGGTCCACACTTGACAATATTTTAAATCTAGAGACGCAAATTCGGAATGCCTTCCTTAGAAAGAATCACCTAGTGTCCGTTTTCTTTGACATTGAAAAGGCATATGACCGCACATGGAGGTACGGCATACTCCTAGACCTCTATAATATAGGCTTTCGTGGCAATCTACCAACTTTTATAAAAAACTTTTTATCCCTCAGAAACTTCCGTGTCAGCATCAATGGTACTCTATCTGATAATTTCATCCAAGACGAGGGTGTTCCTCAGGGCTCCGTACTTAGCGTCACCCTCTTCTCAATTAAAATCAATAATATCCTTAGACAACTGCCACCCACAGTCTACGGCAGCCTTTACGTCGACGACCTTCAAATCTCCTGCCAGGGGAAAGATATGCGCCTCATCGAACGGCAGCTTCAAAATGCCATAAACCGCATCTTAAAATGGTGTGACACAAATGGTTTCACTTTATCTGCTGAAAAAACCGTATGCACCCATTTTTGCCGGAAACGCGGGATCCACCCCGACCCAGAACTTTATCTGGGTAATAATAACATTGTTGTGAATTACTATGTCAAATTTTTAGGGTTAAATTTCGACAAAAAACTAACTTTTGCTAATCATATTTCTGACATTCGCAGTAAATGCGAGAAAAAGCTTAATATTTTAAAGGTTTTAACCAACACCTCTTGGGGGGCTGACCGTGACGCTCTGTTACGGATTTATCGTGCTGTCATACGTTCAAAAATGGACTATGCAAGTTGCGCGTATGGGTCAGCTTGCAAATCAGTGTTAAAAAAACTTGACCCTGTGCATCATGCTGCACTCCGCATTTGCTCTGGTGCTTTTAGAACATCACCTGTACATAGTCTTTACGTCACCTGCCACGAGCCATCTCTCACCCTCATCCGTCATAAGCTCTCATTAAACACATACTTTCGTATTCTTTCTCATCCTTCACATCCATTAAAGAATTCTTTTATAGATACTCATCTTGACCGTTTTTATGCAAATCGTCCCATCTGTACTCCCCCCTTTGGACTAAGGATTCGTAGGAGTCTTGTCGGTACCCAATTGGAGGATGTAAAAGTCTCTATATGCTCTTTTCATGAAACCCCACCATGGAACATATTGCAGATACCTTACCTACAACCTTTCGAAGGCTTTACAAAGCAGGATACCGATCCTAAAGTCTACCAACAGTTGTTCTCCGATCACAACAACAAATATGACAAATATGAAAAATTATACACTGATGGCTCCAAAACTGGGAATCACGTCGGTTTTGCCTTCGTGGGTAAAAATCATACCGGTAGCTATACTCTACCTCCCTTTTGCTCCATCTTTACTGCCGAATTACTTGCCCTATACGAAAGCCTTCTGTACATCTCGAGAACGAACACAAAGAATTTTATCATCTACTCTGACTCCCTTAGTGTTCTAGAAAATCTGAAATCCGGCTCCCTAACACATAACTATATGCATAAAGTTTTACACAAGTATGATCAGCTTATAAACCGCGGGTACAGTGTTCTCCTCTGTTGGGTACCCAGTCACATCGGGATCCCGGAAATGAAAAAGCGGACACACTAGCGAAGCATGCGACCCTCCCGTACACCGGCACTCCATCCTACAGTGACATAAAGTCCAGCATCTCCAGCATTGTAAATGGCATATGGGCCGATAAATGGGACAATGAAACGGGGAACAAACTTCGTTCTATCCGCCCAACTCTCGTACCCTGGTCGTCTCATCCCTATCGCAGGCTAGATGTCATCTTGGCACGTCTTCGCATCGGACATACGCGAATTACTCATAAGCACTTACTTTTGGGCGAACCCGCCCCGGAGTGCCCTCACTGTCATACTCACCTCACCATTCGTCATCTTTTAACGTCGTGCACTGCTTTTAATAGTTTTTATCAAATACTTTTTAACTGTTCTCATCCTAAACTAGACGAAATTCTGGGTGAAACCCCACATCGGAATCTATTTGCTTTTCTTAGACGGATCAATATTTTTTATTCAGTGTAACGTGTCCCTTTCTGTCTGACTGGTATCTGGATGGGAACCCCCATCCAGATGTCTTTGTTTTACTTTTTATCTACTTTTAACACTTTTTGAATTTTACTTTTCACCTTTTTAGGCTTTACATTTTAGTTTTCACTAGATTTTTGTGGTACCTTTTATCTGAATACATTCTGATATGATTTTTACTCCTTGTCTGGCGCAGCATGTCCTTTTTGGACCTTGTGCCAATAAACACCAACCAACCAACCAACCAACCGGAATCGTTACTGGTGGTAAGGTACGAGCTGCCAAGTGTCTGCCTAGAACATCCCATACATGCTCGATGGGATTGAGATCCGGAGATCGTGCCGGCTACGTTCCATACGTTCAATATCCTCTCTCTAAGAGCTGTTCGGCAGCTACTGTGCGATGGCATTGTGCATTGTCGTCCATGAAAAGGAACTGCGGACCCACAGCGCCTCTAAAAGACGCACATATGGAAGAAGAATCTCGTTACAATAACGGGTCCCAATGACTGAACCTGCGTCGAAGATGTGAAGGTCTGTACGACTACCAAGCATGATGCCTCCCCAAACGAGAACACCACCTCCATACCTGTCCCTTTCAATGATGTTCGAGGGATGATTGCGGCTTCCCCGCTCTCTCCAGATGAGTATGCGATGGGAATCGCTACTCAGACTGAATCTGCTCTCATCTGTAAAGAGTACTCGTCCCCATTCATTGTCTCTCCAATTCCGGTGTTCCCGGCACCACAGAGAACGCCTTCTCCGATGGACAGGCGTTAGAGGTACACATCGTACAGGGCGTCGTGCAAACAGACCATCACCGTGCAGTCTTCTGGCCACGGTAAAACGCGATATCGGTCGTCCAGTCGCCTGTGTCGTGTGTCTAGCGATTTCTCCCGCTGTCTGCCGCCTGTTTCTTCTGGCCTGTAAGGCAATATACCTGTCATCTGCGGGTGTGGTTCCTCGTGGATGACCACTACTAAACCCCCGGATAGCTGTTCCTGTAGTTTGAAATTGTCTCCAAAGTCGTGAAACGAGCTGTGAGCAATTCCGAACTCTGCAGCCACACTTGTCACACTGCGGCCTTCCTCCAACTTCCCAATGATTCGACCTCGGGTAAAAGCATCCAGATGTCGTCTAACAGATTGATTATTCGCCATTTCTCGCTGAGGCAGCAACTCAGTGTGATTTTTAACTGCGATACGGCGTGCAATCTCTTTGCCAGAAATACTGATCTTACACCGACAACATGCTTTATACTACTCAGACACTCCCCCATTACGTCTACCTGCATATCTGCGCATGTGCTACCGTACATCACCTTACTTAATCTCCTGATTGGTCTTTCTGTCCACTCTGCCTCTTCGTTCAGCTGATATACTAATTTTTCGACTTCGTCCTTAATTTTTGCACACCAGTGTAATTTCGAATATCTACCAGTTCTAGGCTGACTTGTGTTATGGCAAGCTTACACAAAAGGCATCTGCCCGAGGGGAAGCGTCTTGGTCGAAGGACTTTTTTAAGGGGTTCTAATCAGGGTTTTAAAAAACCCGGCCCGAGTGGGTTTTTGGGGTTTTATTAATATTTATTATACACTGCTCAAAACAATTAAAGAATATTGTAAGTTTTATATAAAATAAAGATATAAGCGAAAATTTTTTTGCCGAAAATGGTAGAAAAGAATCACAAATGCAAATTTTTCTGATTTTCAAACTGTGGAGTATGCTAATTTTGAGTTCCACGTCAAAATCGTCGCTTCAGCGGCAGCGAATGAAATTGGACTTTCAACTGAATAAAAGGCAATGAAGACAAGGATGATCGGCATTCAGTGACTGCTTTGTTTCGATGAGTACGATGTCTCAGCGAAGTCATTTAACCGATTCAGAAGCTTGGAGAGTTGCCGGTAGGTTAGAAGGGGGCCAAACTCCAGCTGAAGTAGAGCAAGACATTGGAGTGTCACAAAGTGTGATTTCCAGGATCTGGAACTGGTTTTTGGCGACTGGAAGTGCAAGCCGAAGGCCAGAGCAAGGTAGTAGACGGGCAACAACGCCCAATGAAGATCGTTATTTAGTGTTAACGGCTCGGAGACACCGGAATATGAACGCTAGCTACTCTTCTCCAACAACACCTTCGCTCGGCTACTGGCACCACGGTTTCAACTCAGACTGTCCAAAACCGGCTCCATAGTGTAGGTCTGTATGCTCGCCTACCGATGGTATGTGTTAGACTAACAGCAAGGCATCGTCGCGACCGCAGGGAGTGGGCAACAGAGCATGTGAACTGAGGAGAAATGAATGGAGCAATGTTCTTTTTTCTGACGAGTCCCGTTTTTCAGTTCATCCTGATAATAGGCGTATTTTCATCAGGAGGGACCGTGGCAGTAGGAATAATTCTGCGTTCGTGCACGAAAGTGTCAGCTTTGGCGGTGGGGGAGTGTTGGTGTATGGTGGCATCTCCATTGACGGGCGCACAGACCTCTACATCAGTGGTTCTCAAACTTTGTATCCCACGGAACCCTTTTCTTACCACCTGCTTAGCAACGGAACCCTTGAATAAATATTACTTAAGGAGAAACTAGGGGCTTATTATTTATCACTGATTAGATAAACATAAAAACTAAACAGTATAAAGCAGTATAAAAACGTAAGATATAAAGGATGTAGATAAACAAAAGGTGATGTGCAGGCACAAAACTTTAAATGAATGTATACGGTAAATGGATGAAAAGTATCAATGGGATGAATGGCTTTGTTTTTGACTGTCACAAAGTTCTTTAAAATTTGGTTGTACTGAACTGAACTGAAGTACGGTGTTAATTTGAAGAAAGTTTTATTTTCATATCATGTTCCGCGTCCAAATTATTCCGGTGTTTAGTTTTCGTTGACGCATGCCAAAAAATGGCGTGGAAAACCCTCACAAAAGAACATGTGTTTTGAAAGTACAAAAGGTAAGGGAGGAATTCTAGCGACAACAGTGATTCCGATAGCCGGTTTTAGTCCAACATACATCTGGAACATCTGTAATCCCGCCGTCGCTAAAAGTACAGAACTTAATTCTATATGAGAGCTTGGTGAAAAATTAGGTTAGAGAATTAATTTACGGATTTTCTTTAAAATTTCGACGGTGTTTTAAAAATTTCTCGCGGAACCCCTGGGGGTCGTTGCTGAACTCTAAGGTTCCGCGGAACACTCTTTGAGAAACACTGCTCTACATCATTCGAGATGGACCTCTGACTGGTCGCCGATAAAGGAATGAGATCCTCAGACCTATTGTAGTCCCTTACGCTGCAGCAATCGGAGATGACTTCATTTTAATGGACGATAACTGCAGGCCGCATTGTGCTAACCTGGTGGAGGATTTCCTTTTCGAGGAAGGAATCCTACAAATGGAATGGCCAGCGTGTTCTCCAGACATGAATCCAATAGAGCACGTTTGGGACGCTCTAGGAAGACGAGTTGCTGGCCGCCAACCACCCCCACAAACTCTCCAAGAACTGGAAAGAGCTCTTCTGGAAGAGTGGGACAGAATACCCAAACTCGTGATTAATAGCCTCGTTGACTCCATGCCTCAAAGGTGTTCAACGTTGCTGGCTGTCCGTGGAAACCATACCCCCTACTGAAAATGATTTCCTTTAAAGAAAACAACTTTTCTTATTCTTTTTTTCTCATATGGACAAATTGTGTTTTTTTCCTTTTCTACACAAATGCGCAATAAAATGCATTTTTTTCTGCCAAACATGTGTAATTTATTCTAATATAACCTACTACGTCTGTCGACCATGCATCAATCAGCTAAAAAGTTTCCCAGCCACAAGATCCACCTAAAACCGCAATACCCTTTAATTGTTTTGAGCAGTGTAGTATAACACTTCTTTTATTTAAACTTTATAGTTTTATTTCAAAAGAGAACAATTTTAGTCTAAAAGAAATCTTTCATTACAAAATAATAAATAATTAATTAATTAAAATATAAAAATAACTTCAACTTACAAATGTAGTACAATCTTTTTCTGCTGGTATTCATTAAAGGCTCCGGCTCCTAATTTGTTTTATGACCATAGATAAAAGTATATTATTGTTCAGTTAGAAAATGTTGTTTTTGATTGGTTGCTTTCTATTATTTTTTTAATTTATGATTTTTTTCAGTTATATTTTCTAGTTAGAATAAAAGGCAGTAAACTCTTTGCAGGCCAACTTACTACAAAATTACTATTTATTTAATAATTTTCATTATAGTTATTCTCGTTTTTGCTTGAATATAAATTTCTTTTTACTTTAAAAAATCTAGAATTAATATATCTGATATTAAATCCCACATAAACAATGTATAATGAATTAGTTTTATATTTCTCAGTATGAAAAATAATGCAGCAACTAATACAATACAGGATGGTTTCTTGAACCTGAATACATTCTTGAGATGCATGCTTGTAAGTTGTAAGAGACATATCCCATTCTTCTCTTATCTGGGAAAGGATTCTTTTTTGTCATTATACTGATAATTACATATTTTATTTGTATTTGAAAGCTTATTTATTAAAGAGATAAATTAGTAAGTCATCCCTGCCTGCACTTTACATCAGCACATTTGAAAATAAATATTGCAGATGCAGATAGAATTAGCTCAAGGTATTATTATTTTTAAAAAAAGGTTATTGTTCTTTATCTTGAAGTTGGAAAAAGAATTATATAAAATTAAACTGGTGTCTATCTATCTCTCTATCTATCTATACATAATCTAATATAATTCACTAAGTTATGTAGGACATATTATATATATTTAATGTCAAATAACAAATGATTTGAATGAAAGAAAGGAAAAATTTTGATAATGTTTTAAAAACCCATATATGTGTGGGTTTTATTGGGGTTTTTTAAGCGTTTTTTTTTTTTTGGGGGGGGGGTTGTGGGCGGGTCCGAAACCCTGGTTGTAACGCGTATTCTCGTTACATCTGGAGGAAACCGACCAAAACACCGTCTACCATGTCCAGTGGCTTATCCACTCAGACATTAGCAGTTTACGGATTTTTAACGAATTATCTCAAGCAACACCTTTAAAAAGCTTCTCTGACGATACCCTATCGAATAAAAAATGACTAATATGAGATTTTTTCATGTGAAGATAATAATAGAAAGCGAGATTAGCGTCATTTTGATATCATGAGTCATCTAAAAGTTCCATAAAAGGTTTCGTGTGTTTAAACTACATAAAAAAAAATAAAGAAAGCGATACTCACCTTGCGAAGACCGAGCCATTTGCTAGTTCCTGATAAAAGTGTGCTCAGCGATTAATAAGACACTTCATTTGAATGTAAAAAGTCTTTTCAAAATTTGTATATTTAAGTAATCGGTGTATTTAAATAAATTTGTAATAATAAATCTGATATTTATTTCAATTTTTTGTTTTGAATCTTTATAATTATAAATATTAAATAGTTTTGTATCATAAATGTTCAAGGGATGGTATAAAATATTGGTAATTACGTAACTAATTTAAAGAGGCCCCCAGAGTAATGTTTGCGGGGGGGGGTCCGACTTTTGCGGTAAGCCACTGGTTTTAATTTAGAAAAAATCATGTCAGGGCAAGGACGTAAACTTATTTATCGTGTCGCTCCATAGCAGTCAAACGGTTAATATTGTAACTTTACAGCTACTTTTTCTGCTAGAAAACGGGGTGGCGACTATTACTCGAGTAAACACGGTATCTTCCTTTGAAACTTTTTTAGCATGATCTTTTGTAATCGTATACTGTGTAGAAATTTCGTTTATTTAGGCTCTGAAAAATCTCTGTCTCCTGGAGTGATATATATCTGTTTCATTTGGAAACAGAAGTGCAGCCCGGTGTAACCTAGCAGAACCGTCCAAATATGCCCCCCCTCCCTCTTTTCTGTAGCTTCAACAACTTAATGATCCTTTAATCCCCAGAATCAGAGGCGGGAGGCGGCATTTCAGTTTTCCATTTAGGGGTGCGAGATTTGATGCACACCCTCCAAAAAAGTATTCGAGCAAGAGAGAAATTTCCTATTTTAGATTTGCGAATAATAATTGAGTTTTTGAAAAACGCACAATTTGATAGAAATATGGAAATTCATATTTATACATAGCCTAATTCATATTCTATGATAAATAATTTTTAATATAAGAAACCAACGTAGGAAATTTCTCTCTTGCTCAAATATTTTTTTGTAGGGTGTACTAAAATCCAGAATATGAAATAAATAAAATGTTTGTTAAATTTGGGGTGCGACTGCACCCCCTATTTGCCGCCCTTGCACGGAATCATTATATTAATAAAATTCTGTCCTTTCTTCCCCCCCCCTCTACAGATCTGTTAAAAAAAAGAAAAGAAAAGTAAGAAAGAAACACAAATTAGAAAAATTATTTAAACCTCCTGTGATCCTTCTGATTTCGCGCTCCTGCCGAAGGCCTTTCCCGTGGCAACCTCGCAACGGCCCTGTTTGGAAAACCGATTCTATAAGCTGAGAAACACTTAGGAAGCTGAAGCTTAGGAGCTTTAATTCACCGGGGCGCAGAAGTGGCTAAAATTAATATTTTTGTTAAAGCAGGGGCGTGAAAATCAAGTGCATTTTACTTTTCCGCTAACTTGATGAAAAAAACCCTCGATTTTATGTGGCTTTGTTCAAAATTTATTATAGCTTGTCCTTTTTGGCGTATATTTTTTGCGGCATTTCTTTTGAAGTATATCAGAAAGGAAGGTAACTTTAGAAACCATTTCCTTAACGCTTTAGAACCCGTAACGATTCTAGCCGCCCGGCATAAAGTGGATCCCGCATTGCCCGGTGACGCCTGAGAAAAAATGCCACCCCCCCCTTTTGACACATGAGAAGTGGTTTATCTTCTCAGGGTTGGGGGAAGGGTAGCTTCTATTCATACGACCAAAAGCAATCCCTCAGTGTCAGCGATAATCCCCTCCCTCTCTGCTCTCTTCTCAATTACAGGGGAGTAGTCCTAACAATGAACTATTCTTCGCATTTCACGTGTACATGGAAAAGACGAGAACAGCTTGGTTACTGATCGTCCTTAAAAGAATCCGAAATTTCACAAGGGGGGGGGTGAAATTTCGGGCGCATCTTCGGGACTCTGAGGTTTTGAAAATATATATAACCTGGAAATGAAAGGGTTAAACATCCGGATAAGATTTGCAGTAATGTGGCAGTGATAGCTCAAAATAATTATCGAAATTAATGAATCAACAGGTCCAAGGACCACCCTTTCCTAAGGCGACCATATTTCTAAACAAAACTTGGGGACACTAGAAAGTATTTTCGAGGACATAACATATTACCATGTACACCCTCCAAAAAAAGTATTCGAGGGCAAGAAAATTTTCGTACGTCAATTTCATATTTAAAGCATGGTTCTTCATGAAAGGTGATTAATCATTAGCAAAACTGAAAGGGGAAATTTGGCTCATAGTCGGATCCTTTATTGAATGTCTGTGCACGCTACACACACAATGACAACAAGCGTTTTCAGAGATCGAATTTCATTGTTTCTCTGAGTAAATGGCGTTTTTGGTTGGTTTATTTTTCTTATTTCTTCAGCTTTTCTGAAAGAAATAAACTAAACGGAAACTTTTAGGGTAAAAAGTACAAATCTTTAAATTTGGGGACATTTGGGGACAAAGTATTTTTGGGGACAAAATGAAACAAAAATCTAAATTTGGGGACTGTCCTCGAATTTCGAGGACGTATGGTCACCTTACCCTTTCCGACGATTTGCGGAAGAAGATAATTTAGCAGTGGGCATCTGGACGTTTCCCTTGAATGGAAAACGAAGAGATCAAAGAACGCTTCCTGACAATACACAGCGGAAACTTTAGAAGTGTCTTAAAGTATTTGTGATAATGTTTAGAAGCTTGATTATATAATGAAAGCAGTCAGTATGCCCATCTAAATAACCAAAAAAGGAAAATGTCGGGAAATGCGAAAAAAAAGTGAAATTTGGCGCCCGTCGATTAAAACTGGAGCGTAGGCAACCGCCTACGTCACCCACGCCTCAAACTGGCCCTCTGTCTTGCAATAATTAAGTGGATAACAATGATAAGACGTAGTTTTTCAATTTAAGCATCAAAATATTTTTTGTTTGGAATTTCACTATTTCATTTTGCTCACTATTTTCACTTAATTGGTACACTGTAGATATAGTACACTATAGTATAGATAAAAGAACAATAATAAAAATGAATAAAGTCATGCAAACTAACTGATGTGATACAAGCGTGAAATAAAATGAAATATTCCAGAAATACAATTTATTACGCATGCATATACAGTTTGAAACTTGTTTCATAAAATACAATTTATTACGCATGCATATACAGTTTGAAACTTGTTTCATAAAATACAATTTATTACGCATGCATATACAGTTTGAAACTTGTTTCATAAAATACAATTTATTACGCATGCATATACAGTTTGAAACTTGTTTCATATTATTTTGGATGGTTTAAAAAAAAAAAAAAAAGTTTAATAATTATACGGCAGAACAAATTGATTTAAATATGGTTTTAAAAAAGGCAATGTGTGAACAAAAAAACTGATAAAAATTATTTTAAACAAATGAAACCTTACGCATTTCTTAATGGTAAACATTAAGTGTTTGCCTGGATAGTTTAATAAACCTGATAACTCTATACCAATATTTTTGTGTAGTGATCCTTTTTGATTACCTAATACAATATGATAATACTAGGAAAGGAAGAAAAAAATAAATTTTAAGCAAACAAAAGTTGTGAAAAGACACACTGGCGCCGAATTGTAAAAATTATTGGGGGGGGGTCGAATGCTTACGAAGGGGGGGGGGCACGAAATCCCTCCCTTCGTCAGTAGAATAAAGAGATTCAGAAATTTTAGAATTGAAATTTCAAAATGGGCTTTTTAAACATAACACTTGCATTAAAATAAAAAGAATTCAATGTAATGAAATTTTCAAAAAATTTTTGAACTCATTTTTTAACTTAAGTATTTGAACTCAGGATCTCGAAGCAGTCTTCAGTACACATATAACAAAGCAAATCTCCCTTCTGAAAGAACAGGCGAAGTTTAATTAAGTTAATAATAGCATAACGAATGAAATCTTTTTCAAAATGTATTTAATGATAACTTCATAGGAGAGAAGAAACAGTCCTACAAAGTTCTCTCTTCTAAACATACAAATATTAAACGAATTTCCGTAATTTTAATTGTAAAAACAAAACAAAACAAAAATAAATTAAAAATAAAATAAAATATACTTTTAAATTCATTCTCATAGTATTTGCACAGCAGGAACAAAATTAATTTTTCGATAAATATCATCCTTGTTAACATTTAAAAATGATTTAACAAAGGAATTCAAGTGAGACGATAAATCAAAGGGGAAGAGTTTTATATGTAAAAACAGAAGATAAGAGAAAAAACAATTATAAAATATAATCCAGAAGTAGTGCTCCTCGAAGATTTTTATGAAATCATTTTTTTTAAGCTCTTAACTGTAGCTAAATCAGAAACTTCAAGCGTTCGGTATTACTAATTATTTGATAAAGCGTGTAAAGAAAGGAATACTGTCTATATCCGCAATTGTATTTTCCGCAATTGTAACATCTATTTTTCATCTATCTCGCAAGGTCCTTCATGATTTGAAATCTTCAAACTTAAATTTGACAATTAATTTTCAGCCTTGAATTGTTTTTAAGTCGCATTTAAAAGGTTTATTTTCAACATTGAAACTTAATACTGATGGGAAATGAGAATGTCTCTATCCTTTGCAATTTTGGACAATGGGAAAATCTCCCTGTCAGACGTCTACAGAAGAGTCTGCATCTCATAATAGAACAAAAGTGAAAGCTTTGGCTGTACTGATAAAAAAAAAGAAAAAAAACTCAGCTGTTCGAGCCTCCTCAGGGGGAGACCCCCCCTGAACGCCCCTAGTTTTTTAGTTTCATTATTGCCATATTAAAACGATATTAATTGACTATGTCATTTTATCTCTCATCCTTCGTGTATTTCGCCTGGTAACCCTATATTGAAATTTTTCTGATTGTAACCTATTTATAGAAAAATACATGAGATGCCTATTCTACAGCTTACGAAATATTGTAACAATAGATTAAAGCTGTTGTGAACTAATAGTATTTAAATATATGTAAAATTATGTTGCTTTTTTGGGACACATTTTCCGGACAATTTTCAATAAAGGGCGTGAGAGATAAAATGACATAGTCATTAATTACATGAGAACGACCCTTCTAAAAAAGCGTAGCCTTCTTCCTTCCATCAATTGTGCCACAGTGCGAAATCTGAAGGGCTCTTGGGTGCGAAAACACCCGCTTTTACTTCCTTTGTGCCTATCTATCTGGTGGTCATTTGTTTCTGCTTGTGCTCTCGATAAAGGTGTCGACTTCCGTGCCTACGGCATTAGGGGGGGAGAAAGGAAGGGGGGGAGACAGAAGGAACTATAACAGATGAAACTATAGTGATACATTCTCTAATAATAGATGAAACTATAGCGATACATTCTCTAATTTTAGGATTCTTAAGTTTAACCGATTTGGAGGAAGAAATATTATTTGACAGTAAAAAGTTTGGAGTGGAATTTTTGAAGGGGCTCAGCCGCCTGTATAAAAATATTGGGGGAACTGAGGCCCCTTCAAGCCCCATGAAGTCGGCGCCTATGAAAAGACAAGAACCAATTAGCTTAAAACGGAAGCGATATAGAATGTTGATATTCATTACTAATCATATAATTATGCTAAAATAGAACATGCATTCAGCTATGCATATTTGGTGATGTAACCGAAAGACACAGTCATACAATAAAGTGAATGCAGTACGAAAGTTACAATAACAAATAATAAATTTGAACTTACCTATGAAACGATATGTTAGGTAAACACCTGCCTTCCCTGTTGGTACATCCCGCCTCCATAAGTTAAACCTCCTTGCATGGAATAGGCCAAGGAGGTTTAACTTATGGAGGCGCCCATGTTCCCCGTTTTTGAAGCCAACGACCACGCCCCTTCACTATCGCAGAACATCCGATATCGTCATTGGCATGCATGTAAATTTTCAAAAAATGAACTGCTTTATTTCTTAATTTTTACTCATTGTACGTAAGTTTATCTTAATCTTGTACGTAAGCCACATCTTTAGACATAATTTAAATCTTAATTCTGTAATACTTTTACTGTTTATTTTTAAATAATCAATTATTTTTAAACACGTATTATTAACTGGACGGAGAGCGTTTTCATTACTTTCTTCGCTTTGTTATTATTACTTTCTTTCAAGTGAACTATGTCCTTGAAAATCAATAATAGTCCTTAAAATTTTAAATGTAATTTGGTTAGCTACTACATTTTATTTGAAACCTTATCCGTTTTTTCCCCTTCTACTATATGAAGCAAACAGTATGAATGGAAATTATTCTACTTTCATATTTCTTTCATTACCTTAAACTGTTTGTCGATGCAAAATATTATTATGATAAATGACCTAAGAAGGTTAGGGATGGATCCGAGACATCTCGCATCGTCTCGCGAGATGAAACGAGACAAGACAGAGCCTTGTCTCGCGCGAGATTTTTCGCCTCGCATAAATTTACAAAATTTTCATCAAAATGGATGAATACGTATGTAATTAAATGTTATGGATATTTCATATTCTTCTCTTAAAAAATTAATATTTCTAAATAAAATGTTTCATCTGTTATTAAAAAATGCCTCTTTCACCATAAGCCGAGCTATGCGAACGCAAATGAATGATCTACAGGAGCGATTACGCAAATACAACGCTGGGTATCAGTGGAGCATTCAAAGATCCACGTTGAGAAGCAAGCCTGGTCACAAGTCTTCTCTGTTGTCTCTTCTTTTTGAGTGAATGAGCAGGTTAAACCCGGGTTCCCGACTAAATGTGAAACCCATACCTTACACACTAAAACGAGGTGTGTGTGTGTGTGGGGGGGGGGGGTAAGTAGGCTTTATTATAATTATCCTGTCTCCATTGAAACTTTTTATGAATTTACTATTCTGTACATTGGGGCCGCTTAATTAGATTAAAATTTTATTTGTGCACCATGTCCTGAGTTCTGCATCATTTCTAACAAAATTTAAAGCTTTATATAATTTCAAAAGCAAATAAAACTTCCATCAACCATGCATATTACATTTACGCAATTTCGGAAATAAATAAATAAAAGTAAATGTTTTTTCGGTGTCTTGTCACATTATATAAACGGATTAAATCTGAATTTTTATCACTTCAAATGCACATATCAGTTAATATGGTAATTAATATATGTACCAATATTCTAATATCTAACTAATTGTTATTTTAATACTATTTTCCCATAAAATAAATAGTAATAAGTTACTAAAAATATGGTAGCAAAACCTCAGATCATAATTTTGCAAGACTCGCGAGACGAGACAAAGGGGCTCCGAGACGTGGCCGAACTTTGCCCCTGTGAGACGAGACATCCCTGTTTCTCGTCTCATCTCTAAAGAAGGTTGAAGTGTATAATTGTTTCCTCATGTCTAAAGAAGGTAATGTTCTCTCACTGTCTGTAAATACCTCATATATTTTATTTAACATATTTGAAATTGTATTTTTACTTTTAATACCTGTAATATGATTTAAAACTATTGTTAATATAATGTGAGCAATTTAATAATTTAGGCTGATGTAATAAAACTTATTTTTACCCATGTAACAACAAAAATGTCTTCCTAGAAATATAAAAAGCAATTATTTATTATAATAAAACAATTATCATGAAATAATATAACTAGTTTTGCAAAGTATAGTACAATCATAAGAATAACTGTTTTTTGTTTCACTTGATGTTTAAAACGCAATGCACGAAAATAAATTTGAAATTATGCAATAAAAAACAAGTTAATGCGTGTAAACAATCTTCCATAAACGTAAAATGGATAAAAAAATTGGTTAGTAACTTTTAAATTATTTTTATTAACACTTTCCGGAACTCGTTTTTCAATGCATCTCTACGCGTTCTTCAATCTTCTGGGATAGTGAGGGGGCGCGGCAGGCTTCACTTTCTTAGCACTGCGTAGCGGGGCCTTCGCAATTAGTAACGGGCCTGCGCGAGTATTTTGATGAGCCATCCAAAGAGGCCTACAGATGCCCGAGTCTTCACGTATACATCAGGCATTTCTTAGGGCCCGTTCGAGAATTCACCGGTTGGTTATGCACCGGTGCTACCGGTTGCGGTCATTCTTCGGTTAAGTGACGTCACGGTTGTCAACCGGTTTCGGTCATCCTCACCACATCGGATTCTAAGCCGAGAAAACAAAAATAAACGCTGGCAACACTACGCTAATAACCGGAATAACCCACCTCGCTAGCAGGGTCATTCTGGTTGCGCTCTGGTCACGCTGAGCAGACAACCGCTACTTGACCGAAACGTTTTCGAACGCGGTTACTTCTAGAGCTCCGCCCCATGCTCCGCCTTTTCGAACGCTCTGGTCGTGCACCGGTGTTACCGGTGCACGACCGGTGAATTCTCGAACGCGCCCTTAAGCTTCCCAGTGCTTTCAAACGTTATTTAATGTAGTTTTAAGTAGTAATTGTGTTACTAATTCAAGTACGAACTCATGATTAATTTCAATGCTCATGAGTTCGTACATCAAAACTCATGATGTGCGAACACATGGACAAGTACGAACTATGATACATATTGACATTAAGAAATTGTTAAGAAATGCATATAATTTGAAGGAAAAACAAAGTAGCGCTTACTCTCATGATTCACAATTGCTTATTTTATTTTCACAAGTGGATGTTTAATATACTTTAAAATAACTAAATACACAAATGAGAAAGACATTTTTATAATGAATATTTCATGAACGTAGTCGTATTTCCTACGTTATTTTAAACAATTCAACATTAATCTTTAACAATTATTAAAGCGCATGTATTAAAGCGCATTTCAGTGTTTTCGGGATATCCTGTATATTGGAGAAAATTGATAAAATACGCTCTATAGCGCGATCCCTGATTTAATTATTCTTTAATAAAGACATTTCATGTAGTACATGTTATTCTTTTGTCGCTTTCTCAATCGAACTTTGGAACTGAGCAAGCATAATGAACGCTTGTACAAAATATTAACTACATTTGAAGTTTCTGTATAAACGGGCAAAAATCAATAATTTATAATATACTGTATTTCTGCACTGTACCAGATGTAAGTCTGAATCACATAATCAAGGCATATATAACTGATAAATAACATTTTCAACTGGCAAAATTAAATTGTCTAAATAGTATCACAACGTCATGCTTATTTACAAGAATAAAAACTACTCAAGTAATACGATTTCTGATTAAAATAATTTATTTATAAATAACACATGAGTAATTATTCACTAAACATGATTTACATACATGTTTTTAGAATTTCTAAATACATTATAAGCGTTCACTTACCTTTACATTCAGAGCAAAATGTTCGAATTTTAGGATAAATTTTCATGAAAGAAAATGGCGCAAGATTCACCAAACGATTACCTACATCTAAAGTTCTTTAGTACGACAAAAGTATAAAAAAATTGTTTTAAAATAATAAAATAATATAGCATTTATAATACTTAGAATAATAAAATAGAATACTGTGACTGGGGAAAACAGGCCTCAATGATAAACTCATTTTTAGGAATGGCAACTCATAAGCAGGCCCGTTGCTTAGCGATGGCCCCGTCAGGGTTGCCATGCCAGATGTGGCTAATTTTAGCCATTTTGGCTAATTTCAGAAGCTGCTGGCTAAAAAGAAAAATTTTCGTTTAGCCACTCGTTTTTTGGCTAATTATGGCTAAATTCTGAGGCTGCTGGCTAAAAAGAAAAACAAAATTTTAGCCACTCGTCTTTTAGCTAATTATGGCTTAGTTCTGTAATTATTGGCGAATATGAAAACAAACAATATATATATATGTGTATGTATAGCTACTTGTTTCTTGTCTAGTCTGCGGGGGACGTCACAATTCGTAGCAGTGTCTATCACCCGGCATTTTGTCCTCTTTCCGAACAAATGGAGTGGCTTTGTTTTGGTTTTAGTTCGAGTTTCGACGGGTTTTTTGTTCGATTTTGATTCTTAGCGAAAGAGGGTTTTACGGAGTAGCTGAGCTGACTAGGGCACATTTATTTGTAGTGCGGTTTCTTTTTTCTAATGGTCGGCCTTTGCCTTGAAGACTTTGGCCACAACAGGCCGGAATTGTTGGCCACTTTATTATGGGAACACCAGGGCTGGGGAGTAGCGCGCTACTTGTAGCGAAACTACAGTAGCCGCTACTTTTTTTTGTAGTTTGTAGTGTAGCGCGCTACTTTTTTAAAAAAGTAGTGTAGCGTGTAGCGCGCTACAAAAAACAGTAGTTTGTAGCGAATTTTGGAAGCTACTTTTGCCGTGTCATCATTTCCGGCGATTGATCCCGTGGTGCAATTTCTCTCTCTTCTGACTCCAAGCATAACTAGTGCGTTTCAGTACGCTATAATGGGAACCCAATGTATTTTTCAGAATCTTGAAGACGCACTGCGGAGAAAAGTGCCCCCACTGAGCGGTGGGCGTGCTTTTGTGGTTTCACGCGTTATCCTTTGGCGGTGGTCATTAAAAGTCAATAAATTCTTCGACCCTCCACTGTATCCCCCCTTGTACAATGCCTTGACCATTAAAAAAAAAAAAACCCGCTGCGTCCGGAAAAAGACGCAACTGGAAATCGGCCTTGAAAGACACCCAATCACTCCCAGGGGACACACGCACACGAGGGGGGGGGGGGGTTTGCTTTGCCTGAAGCGGAAGCCTGACATTGTGCATCTTTTTTCTTTTTATCGTTCTCAGTATTATTTGTAGAATCACCAATCTGCCATAAAGAGGAAAAAAAAGGAAGGTAAGAGAGGTCCAAAGTTGAACAGAGGTTATTTTGATGGGGCCTCGAGAGTCTCATTATCACACGGGCGTGTGGGCCCGTGAGACCCTGAAAAATAAAGGCCTCGCAAATCTCTCCATTTATTGTATATTAAATTTATATATGCTGCAATAATAATTTTTATTAAGCTAAATTTCCTTTATCTATATCATAATTGGGTAACAATAAAAAGGCTTCGAGACTTATTTTCTGTTCTTCTTTCTAACACAATGATAATGGTTTCTAAGACTAGATCAATAAAATAGAAATTAAAGGCGTTATTGAAAATTTATATCCATTAGTTAGCATTTTTTTAAATATTATGATGAAGAAAAGAAAATGGTATATGAGCGCTAAATGGTATATGAAAGCTGCCTAGTTGCATTTTTAAAAAATAGGAGGGGGCGCAAAATCTTCAGTTGTCAGGTGGAAACGAGATTTAGTCATTTGCTGTGGGACAGAGAAACTGTTCTCTCAGCTTGTTTCCATCCCAGATTCCAAACTATTCTGGATTGAGGAGGAGAGGAAGACCGAAGCCAAAAAAAATGGATGGAGGAATACCTCCAGAATATGTTTCCGACAACTTCAGATATCAGTATCGAGGATCAGCCCATGGGTGATGACTTTTCTGGTTTTTTTAATTTCTCTTTCGCATGCACTCGAAATAGTTACGAGGAAGAACTTACAAGGTTCTTGTCAGAGCCAATTAAACCCGTATTTTCGCTTTCGGCGTACACGTATATGAAAGAAGCCTTCAAAAAAACTAACACTGGCGTGCCGTCCAGTGCATCTGTACAAAGATTGTTTTCGATTGCATCGGACGCATTTTCTTTTCGACGATCATGTTTGGCGGATAACAATTTTGAGATCCAGCTCTTGTTAAAATTTAATAAACATGTTTTTGAATAAATTTATGTGGTTTTTATTTTATACTAGAGGCATGGCAGTCTTCCATGAATATGTTGAAATTCTTTCTTTCGTTAAAATTTTAAAGTGTCTATTATATTTAAATTATTAGGTTTTTTGTGTAATAATTTTCAGAATTTAATACGAAAATATGAGAATTTCTATTAATAATTAATAGTTTGTAAAATCCTTAGAGACTTATCTCTCTCTTAGCCTTAAAATAACAATATAATTCTATAAAATTCTTTTATACCTAACACAAAGAAAAAGTTGTGTTGATGATAATAACTTTTAAAATTTCTTTAACATATATAGAGGATTTTTTTAATGCAATGTTTTAAATAGATATATCATGAATTTAATTAGTAATTGTTTTCATTATTTTATAATATGCATATCATATGTGATGTTTTCAATTAAAACAATTATACAATATTACATGGTTCACACGGGTCATTCGTCATAAATCACTAATTTGGTAAGTCATGAAAAAAGGCTTTTATACTCATTAATTTTGATTTGTGCTCAAGAAACTAGAATGTTTGTACAACATGAAAGGGGTCTCAAAACGGGCCTTTTTTTTCCCGTTCAGACATCCATTTTATTATTATATTTTTAAAAACTTTTTTAGTTCTCATGATTTTTCTCATGCTTTCAGAGCTCACTTTCCCAATTTATTTTTATCATAGAGGTATTAAAACTTAATTAGTTTCAGCAATACTTCAATAATTAGCAGTAGTTGCCAGTAGCGTATATATACGCTTCCATTTCGGGGGGAGGGGGACGATTCGGTATTTTAAACTTTATTGTTCTAAAGTTAAAAGAAATGTTTCAAAATAGCTACTTTTAATAATTGCTTTACATTTTCGGAGGGGGCCCGCCTCCCCCTGCTCAAATACTCGCCTGGTAGTTGTTTATTAGAGCAATAGTTTTTTCTAATTAAAGGCGAAAAGGTGCCCGGGGTCTTTCGTGCGTCCACCAAATCTGCGGCGCTCAACGCTACAAGGAAACCACCTTTTAATAAACGCGTTCTTTGGACGCGAGAGACACCCGCTGAGGTCATTAATCACGCTGGACGCGAGTAGAAAACCAAGGCTTTCGATATCGATAGTTTTCTCTAATTAGTATATAAATATCCTTAAATATGAATGTAATGCAAATTGAATCTGTTAGCAAAATTTGTCTCTTAAAAGTAGCGAAAAAGTAGCGAAGTAGCGACTACATTTCAAAAGTAGTGTAGCTAACTACATTTGTCAAAAAGTAGTTGTAGTTGTAGTTAACTACATTTTTCGAAAAGTAGCGGTAGTTGTAGCGCGCTACAAAAAAAAGTAGTTTTTCCCACCACTGGGGAACACCTAGTAGGTGGACCAACGTCGCCCCCTATGAAGGGACGGACACAGTGACAGTAACGCCCAGTCGAGGATCGAACCCCGACCGCCGGGAGTTGAACCCGAAACCAGAGTACGGTGCTTTACCCACTATACAACTCGGTCGGCCCTTGTGCGGTTGTACCAAGCATTGAATATGTTGCCGTGGTTACGGTAAGCTTGAGTAATTATTAAGTTACTATTAAACGCTAGCCTATAATGAGTAGAAAATATAATAAAGAATGGGAGATTGAGCATCCATGGTTCATGCTGAAAGATAATGCGTGTTTTTGCAAGTTGTGTCTTTGCTCAATATCCCAGCTTAAAAAGCATAATTTAGTGACTCACGAAAAATTAGCCAAACATAAGAATAAAGAGAAAGACTTGAAATCCTCTAAATTAATTGCACTGTTCACTATTTATAAAAAAAAAAATCAGCTGTAAATAAATCATTGAAAGAATTTGATATAAAATTTAGTGTAGCTATTGAGTGCCACTGCAGTATTAAATCCGTTGATCACCTAGGTGAAATAGTGAAAAAGTATTCAAAATGTAGTGCACTAGAGGATCTGAAATTCCAAACAAAGTGTGCATGCCTCATTAAGAATGTCATAAGCCTATCGTTATCCGAAGAGATGATTCAAGAGTTAAGAGAGGCTAAGTTTTCTTTATATATTGAATCTACTGACATTTCCGCAACAAAGCATTTATGCCTGTGTGTAAGATTTTTTTCCTCAAATAGTAATCACTTGCGCCCTCTCAAACATTGGAAAGTGTTTCCTAACCAATGCATTCAATTTGATTTATCATTCCGCAAAATTTCTAAGTAATAACTCTTTATTTTTGCGATCTACTAATCTTTAAACTATTATTATTGTTATTAATTTAATCTCAAAAATACGCTTGTGAATCACATCTATGCTATATTCTAGACTTTTTAAAAGTTTTTTCGAAAATCTAAAAGATGGCGCTGCAATCAAAGTGGCTATTTTTGGCTAATTTTAAGAAGCCATTTGGCTATTTTCAAGAATTTTGATCTGGCAACCCAGGGCCCCGTGCGTAGCCTGGCCGGCCATGTTTTTCAGTTTCAGGTGTTCTTAAACTCTCAGTTTTTAAACCTGACTGCTGATCACCGTTCTTAAAATCAATGTGCAAAGTTTTAGAACTGTGGTAAGAAATAGTAGTGGCAGGAGTGAAATAGTTTGCGAACACGATGATTTAGGAGGAGTGCTTATTATAAAATCAGTTTCACTTGCACGGACTTCCGTGTTCACTTGTCAACAGCTGATCTTTTTCTTTTATATGTTTCTGGTGCGCCCCATTGCTCCTCTGGTAGTAATTGATTGGTGAGTTTTACGATATTTGTTGTATATTATATACTGTAACCTATTTCTTATTTTCAACCTATTCCTTACCATAGTTGTAATAAGTACAGTTTTGTAGTGTTACTAATTTTGTTTGGGCTAGCCATAGTTTCAGAGATAAAATCGAGTGTCTATTTGTCCTAACCCTTTCAGACCCTACGTCTGGAATTAAGGAAAAAAAAATTACTTATGAGGATATAAAATAACCTAGTTTGTGCACCTAAAAAAAAAACTAATTTTCCTCGAATATTTAATAAGTATTTATTTTATTTTGTTAGTTACAAATTTAATCTTTAATAGTTAAATAAAAATTTAGAGTAATTCAAAGATAAATTATTTAAGTCTGAAAGGGTTAGAATTTACA
Organism: Cheiracanthium punctorium; assembly: GCA_038373885.1. Classification (NCBI taxonomy): domain Eukaryota; kingdom Metazoa; phylum Arthropoda; class Arachnida; order Araneae; family Cheiracanthiidae; genus Cheiracanthium; species Cheiracanthium punctorium. The sequence goes on along the minus strand of JAWZYV010014666.1, from coordinate 9,169 downwards.
AAATTTTCTTTCACAAGAACATTTGTCCTCACTTTATAATTTAAAAATTGAAAATGGAGCCTGTGCCCATATTCACCACTAACTTCAACTGGCAATTCAACCGACAGTTTAGTAACTATTGCTGGGAAAACTCGACTGATCAAAGATAAAACACAGTTAACCTGGAAATAAAAGATAGGACCCGTTTCACCCTACATTGAGTTTCCCTATCAACAGGGTTCAAATAATGCTCTCGTGAAATCAAAACACTTATTGGTCAAGTGTCCACAAAACTTGGTATGTTTGTGTCACATAGAAGTTGTTTATTTTGTACCTCTCAAGAGATACAACTATTCCTCTGCTCAAAGGCGGATCCGGGGGGAGCATGCCACCTCCGAGAAAAATATTTACACTAGATAAATGGGGCTTTCAGCAATATTAAGCGGGCTTTACGCTAGATAAAATGAGTATTCACGATTTACGCCCTCTCCGAAAAAAGTTTCTGGATCCGCCCTTGCCTCTGCTTTCCCCCCTCACATATATGCTTTTCACACTTGCATCGTTCGCGCCGGTTTGACGACGCTCGCGCCAGTTGGGTCTTTCCCTTGCGCCAGTTGTGTTCACACTTGAAACGATTTGTCCTGGGTTACTAATTTTAGTGGGTTGCTCGATTTGGCTTGCTATCCCTTTTGGCTGATAAGATATTATTAAATAATTCACTTCAGTTCAAGAAGACTTTGCATATTTATCTTAATAGAAACCAAATTTTTAAGAATATAAGAAACATATTAAAAATTTTCCTTATTTAAGTTTTTGTTTCATGAATGGTTTCTAATTATTTTAATTGTTAAACAAATATTTTTAGAATCCGATAAAAGTATTTTGTAATTTCAGACCATGTTCAGATTGCTTGACTCTTGAGGTGGCAGGTGGCGAATGTAAATAAACAATGTATATCCACAATGCATTCATTAAATAAACATCGATTTTGTCTATAATGTGTGGATTACGATTTACTGGATTTTTTTTCTTTCTTTTTTCAAGGAAAAATAATATAATACTCAAAAGGCGTTTTATTGGGAGGATAAATATTAAAATTTACTCTTTTGTTTCTAAGAGATAAAATTATTCATTATAATATCTAGATAGCTTTATAATATTAAATGAAGTTCATTAATCATTACCATTTGAATAGTTATTAATCATTTATCCTTACTCTTTAATTTTAGATAACTGCACTCATTTGGTAATTCACTTAAAAATTAAAATGTGGAATGCTATAAGCAATATTATAAGAGTTATCACCACCTTCCCCCCATTTTCTCTTTCAACAATTATGATTCCAGTGGCGTATGCAAGGGGGGGGGGTTGGGGGGTTCAACCCTGCCCCCCCCCCCCTTGTCAAAATTTTTTTAACAAAATGTCCATAAATTTTCATTTTTTAGCTTAAATAATATGCATTTTAACGCAAAGTTATGTCTATAACCCTCCCTTGAAGGAAGTCTGCATACACCACTGTAAAATTCTATTTATTCTGAAGATTTCTGTGACTATTTCTGGTTATAAGATTTAAATGAGATTAATGTTTTAGTCGTTAAAAATCTTTTCTACGGTAAAATCATACAAGCCGGTGTGCACCCCCATGGCAACCGCCAAGCTCCAGCAACTGTCGCCAACCATTTTGCACGACCAGCAAAGTCAAAGTATTTTACCATATTAAAATTGCACATATATTCCACTTACAAAAACATTAAAACAAAACAAAATGTCCGTATTTAACCAAAAGAACGTCTGCAAATTCAGTAACGGGCAATTTAAAATGAGTAAACTGTGGACCATTTTTAACTAAAAAAAAATACAGTAGATTAAGCAACCTAGTTGTAGAGTTATGTAAACTATGCAACCAGTGGACCTGTTTTTTAACTAAAAAAAACCTCAGTGGATTCAGCAAGCTAGTTGTACAGCTAATGTAAACTGGGCAAACACTGGTCCGTTTTCAACTCAAAAAAACATCAGTGTATTAAACAACCTAGTTGTACACCTTATAAAGTCAGTATGATTAGAATAGCACGTAAATAGCACTTACGAAAACATAAACACATCCAATATCAATTTAAAATTCACATTAAAAACCTTAAACATTGCAAAGATTCGTTAAAAAAGAGCACTTACCTTTATTTCTTTTTTAAATAACCGTTCAAAAATGTCCCCAACACCCACCGGCTTATAACGTAACAAACACACATATTTCTAACAAACACACACAAATTCTTTTCATATATTAACATAACACATTTTATTCCCTTCCATCAATAACAGAAACAATTTCAAATTTCCAAACCTGACGAAACATGTATTCTTTATGGTTGCCAGTCACAACTACCACCGGCAGGTAACTTCACTTTGGCGGTGCATCGCTCACTCTGCCGTCAGATTGTTCGCCAATGATTTGTAAACAAAAACATTGATATGTAAACAATGCACCGTATACGGAATATAGTCCTTTACTACTATATTTTTATTTTGAACGAACAGTGAAAATGTGCTTTAGCCTACCACTTGGCGATTGTCAACAAACTGGTGAGTTGGCACTTTTCTGTGGAACGTCTCTGGGATTGCAACCTCTTCTGCTCTGCTTGGTTCATAATCTCTGGGTTCCATAATTTTGGCTTTTCTTGTTCGGCAACACGTATGGGACACTAAAGGCTGTGAGATTCAGCTACAGAGGAAGCACACTTGATTTTTGTGATTATTTTCCCAAGATGCAGAAACATAAACAAAATGGTGATTTAGGAAAATGAAATATTTTTTTTAATGGAACAACTATTTAAAGAAAAAATAACAAACTATTAAAAACAAAAGAGGAAGAGCCCCTGCGAGACACAAAAAAACATCAGTGGATCCGGCTATCACTTTAGGGGCCCCCTGGAATATAAGCTAACACTTGCCCTTTGCGAGACCCAAAAAAACATCAGTGGGTCCGGTCATCACTTTATGCAGCCCCCTTAAAAATATGCTAATGCTGGTCATTTGCGAGACACAAAAGAAACATCAGTGTGTCCGGCCATCACTTTAGGGGCCACCTGGAAAATAAGCTAACACTTGCCCTTTGCGAGACCCAAGACATCAGTCAAATGGTGTGAAAAACAACTGGATATGAATCATAATACAGTTGTAGATTGGAACAACTACTTGAGAGAAGTTTGTGTATCACTATTAACAGAAATATGAGTAAAAAAAAAATCAATGGTCTTGAAAAAGTAGTTGAGATAGATGAGAGCTTATTTACAGAACGAAAGAACAATGTCGGAATTAGAGGCATACAGACAATATAAAACATTATTTACAGTTTATCAAAATTCCATGCAATTCGCTTCAGTAATTATATTTTTACAGTATCATGTAATCAAAAATTAACGTAAATTAAGATCACAAATTAAACAATCCATTAAGACGGTTTGGAAAACAAACCATTATTTATTCAATGAAATTATCACATGATATGCTCAATATGCGATCCACCTGATGTAACCACATGCTGAAAATGTGAAACAGCATGGTCCACCGTCGCATTTAAAATCTCTGGTGTAACACACCTCACGTCTCGTTCTGCTAGATTTCAATTGAGCAAAAGAGGCATGTCGTTCTCTATAAACCATATCTTTCAGATGTCCCCACAGATAAAAATCACAAGGATTAAGTTCCGGTGAATGTGGGGGCCAAGAGTTGTCGAAACCTCTGCTTATGACTCTGTCCGCACCAAAGGTATCATGTAGCAATTTTTTAACAATGTTAGCAATGTGAGGGGGTGCTTCATCCTGCATACATACTGTGGTTTCTAAACAATGTCTCTCTTGCAATGCTGGAATCAATTGTTCTCTCAACATCGCACCGTAGCTAGTCCCTGTAACACTACAGCGTTTGGGACCACTTGGAGTTGGGGTTTTTCACGTTTAGCGTATTGGTTGCTCGTTCCCCATATCCTGCAATTATAAACATTTATACAACCTGATAGTGTAAAACTCGACACTCTACTCAAACACAAAAGAGACACTGTTAATGGGAATTGAACAATATTTGCCTCTACCATCCAAAAATTTTTTAAGTTCACTATAACCGAAGTCATAGTTCACTAAAACCAAAAAATGCTATGTACATTTCTAATGTATGTGAATCAGGACTAAGGAAATGTGTTCACTGTATTTGAAAGTTCACTATATGCCGAGTTGACTGTGTATACCAAATTTCAGCTCAATCGAATGCACCATTTAGGAGCTATTGTGTTCACTCGCATACACGCACACATAAACCTCATAAAAATAGTATAAATGAATTCAGAAGACCACAAAACGCATAGCTGCCAACCTTCCAGGAAAAGATTAAGGAACACAACACGTGGTCATAAAATCAGAAATAAGGAACACAGTGCGTGGTCATTAAATGTATGATTAAATATACAATTAAAAATCTTACATTAACAGAATTAAATTATCATGTGTAGAGAGATGATGTGCCTATATAATCATTAATTTATAAAAATAAATTATTCTTAACTTATTTCTACAAGACTTAAATGCTTAATGTAAGAAATACTTGAAAGAATAAGATAAATATCATTCAATTAAATTTATTGCCTTATTTACAAGGATAAATGATTTACCAAAAGCTAAAAATGTACATGTTCTTCCTTTTTTCTTTTAACTTTTAAAAATCCTTACACAGAAGCTGAAAAATGGAACATTTTGGCTTAAAAACGTATTTACGGAAGAAAGCTCAAAAAACGGAACGAATCTGTATAAACGGAACACTTGGTAGCTATGACAAAACGTGTAAATATTTAAAAACCTCTAAGTTGAATTTTTTCATGATTACAATACTTTCCTTACATGATAAATGTTCGTACAGTAATAACTGAACTGTAAAGAAAGTGAATTAATAAAAACATGATAAAATGAGAGGAAAGCTCATCTTTCAAAAAGTTTAATCTAAATTTAGTGATAGTTTTATACCTGCCTACATTATTGGGGGAAATCGAGTAATTTCCATGGTGTGCCAACATTTTGAATTTTTAGCAATTTATAATAGGAAAATACAGGGATTTTTCTTGTAAACAATTATGAAAGAGATAAAAAAATGTATTAGGTTGTAACGAAAGTTTCCCGCCACCGCAAACATCGTCAGCACGCAGTTCGCGTTGCGTATTTGCTCTTATTTTGTCAAACGATTCTTGGCATTTGAAAGAAAGGGACTTACTTTATAACACTATGTTGTGAAATCCGTAAAAAAATATTGTTATCATTAAGTACAAGATGTCTCAAATGGAACTATCACTCTACGGATTAGAACCATCATTTACTTCCAGTTCTGTTGCAAGAAGTCAGCTACAGAATATCAACGAATTATGTGTACTGCTTTAAGTACTATTGTTATATCATGTGACACTCTGCAGGTTTGGTACCGAAAGTTCAAAAACAAGAACTATGACATTCAAGAAGCAGAGAGCTCTGGCTGGTCTATTGATGTTGATGAGGCCAGCCTGCGAGAACTTGTGGAAGAAGATCAGTAATTAACCACTCGACAGTTATCTAAGGAGTTAGAAGTTCGTTTTTCAAGCAGATTTGGCAGAAAACTTTCGTTACAACCTGATACTTATATATTATCCAAGCAGTCCACCAAGATGAATGATTTTTTGCCAAGATAAATGTCAGACACATGAAATAATTGTTGGTTTGGAATATCACTGGCAATAGTTTGCCAGCACATTTGACGAAAAAATAGTTTGGCAGGAATGACTGCCAGGATAATACGCAAGAACCTAAAAAAATTTTTTAATTAACCTTGCTGGCAGGGGCGTAGCCAGAAATTTTTCATGGGGGGGGGGGGTTACGACTACTGCAACTCACATATATGCATACATGTGTGTGATAAGGGAGTGAAGAATATACATTTTGTATGGCAAAAATTCCTCATGGGGGGGGGGGTTATGACTCCCCTAGGCTACACCCCAGATAATCTCATAAAAATAGTATTTATGTATCTTATCATATGATCTATATATAGGGTTATCAACACCAGTAACTGAGATTTGTGTAATTGTTTAAAACATTACTGGGGCATAATCGCACAGATTGGGAAGAAAAAATTATGGACAATTGGATGATGACAATATATTATATAAATACCTTAGTAATTACACATTTACTATATTCATACTATTTTCCAAAGTAATCCTTAAATTATAAAAAATAATTTAAGGATTACTTTGGAAAGATTCTTGCCATAATTAAAGTATTTTTATCAATTTTGATCAATAATATGAAAATTATTATAACAAATTTTGCCATTATAAATCCGAGAAATAGTATACTATGATCTACATTAGTTATTGCTAGTAAATACTTCAAACATGTCTCATCCAGATCTTTCAAGTAAATTTGACTTTAAAAATCTATTCCAACCAGTAAGAAATAAATGTAAAATAAAAGGTCAAGATTTAATCTAATGGCATTAGAACGTTAAATAAAGGAATGAAAAAAAATTAAAGGTCAATAATTAAAAAAAAAAAAATAAAATAAAATATTAAACCATACTTTAGATACACAAACTTTTTAAGATAATGAATCCGCAGCTCGGTCAAGATTTAAGTATTCGGTATTTACTTACAACAAAAGATGCTCCTATTCTAGACAGTTGAATTACACTTTTACCAGTGAGACTTAAGACATGAAGCAGTATTATTTAATTTTCTGCTCCAATGTCTCAAATCTTACTAGTTTAACTTCATTGTAGATGTGCAATATTTCATCTGAAAGAAACAGATATAAAAAAGAAACCATTAGTAGTTAACAATGTAAAATTATGTTTAAAAAGAGGCAAGAGTTAAATACTTTTTATTTTTCTAAATTTATTACACATTTTCATAACAAAAACACTGCAATATAAGTAAAAATTATTTTATTAAACAGACTTATATTAACGATATTACGATTATCTAAAATAAAACAGAAATATATCCATAATTGATGGATGAAGATTTTGTTTTTAAAATCCCAAAAATATACATAATTTAAAGATAATAAATGGAATGAATCTGCATGACATTAAGTAGTAAGAATTCAACTATACTCATACATCAATTTCTAAAGACAGCAAGCAAAAAAAAATTCACGCAAAGGATATTTTTGCGATAAACATTATCCACATATAAATAACTCAACTACAATAAAAGAAATTGGATAATGTGTCTGTGAGAAATCTGTATTTTTCAAATGCAAACAGAGTATCATTTTAACTAATAAAAATGAAACATTTTAAATAAATACTAATATAAGATCGCATTTAATGATAAACTTTTTAAGACAGTCATGACGAGTGTAAAGTAAATAAATTTTAAGAAATTATAAGGATTTTAAAATATCCGAAACATGGGCTGAAAATCGGAAGTAAACAAAAACAAGCAGTCAACATCAACAACAATCACCTGGCGACTTTTAAAGGTTCGCCAAGTAGCCAGTAGATTATCGCACAGAATTCTGGGATGGCTAAGTCGATTTGAGCGTCGTCAGACCACTTCCCTAAGTAGTTCGAGCGATCCGTCGCGAAACCGGTGTCACATTGCTTTCACACTAGGCAAAACTGGCGCGAGCGTCGTCAAACCGACGCGAACGACGCAAGTGTGAAAAGCATAATATATCCCTGCCTCTAAAGAAAGGGAGATACAATTCTTGTAATGTTCACTAGGAAGCTAATTTTTCGAGAAAGTCTTATATGAACATGCTGGGTTATTTTAACTTGGCGCTGCAGTAGTGATGCAGCAGATATCAATTTGGCGAGATACCGAATATCCTGCCAAACTTTCAGCCAGATATCTGGCAGCTGTATGTTTTCTTCTTCTTTTTTGTTTTATTTTCACTAGTTTTCTTGGATCATTTATCCATTATTTTTTTCTTTAAATTTTCTCATTAGCTTCAAATCATTTAACTCAAAATCAGAAATTTTCCTGGGATTGTTTCCATGAAACTAGTTCCAGTTTTACTGCAATTAAAACTGATACAAATAACAATGTTGTGAATATTCGCCTTCAAGAGTTAGATGAATATCTTACAAAATCAGTTCTTAAAAGAAAGATATCTCAATTCAACTGTTGGAAAACCAGTATAACAAATTATCAGTATGACGCCTCACCATGGACGCTGGCAGAATATTTACCCGGGGGGGGGGGGGCAAAGACTACTTCAATGTATGGTTACCATGTTGGGAAGAGCAAAAGAGCAAGGGAAAACACTGCATACAAAAATTCAAGGGGGGCATTGCCCCCCTTGCCCTATGCTGCCGGTGCCCATGCGCCTCACCATGGCATAGTAGTTAAGTCACTGAAAATGGTAGACAGCCGATGTGTGAATTTCCCAGGTTTGGGTCCCATCCTGCGGCTAATGGTCTGGAATTTTGGTAGGTTTTCTCCAGATGTATGAAAGAAGCAATAGAAAGCATATTGAACAATAACACACCAATACGAGTTGCAGCAGAAAAATATAATATAAAAAAGTCAACCAGGGCCGGCTTTACCATTAGGCGAACCTAGGCGACCGCCTAGGTTTGCCTAATGGTAAGCATTAGCGGCCCAGTTTTTGACTAGGGCCGCTAATGACTGATTCTTGAAAGAAACTTCTTTAACGATCTCGAAATAATTTGCATCCTTCACAATTTTTCTAATCGGGGGTTTCTTTTGTTGGTACATCTGCAATACAGATACTCAAAATAGATAATGCCTGTTCAAAAAGTTGTTAATGATACGCTAATGGTCATCTAAAGAAAGTTTTCTGACCTTTTGAAAGCGGTGATGGTATGTGGGGTGATAACCCCTTCCGCTGCCAGTGTACTGATCAGCAATTGAGCATCCACGATTACAATTTATTAGCCTAAGCCTTGTCGCGGCTGTGCAGAAATAGACCCGTCATTTAGAAAAAGCTGTTACCGAGTATTTTCATGCTACAGGTTAGGGGATAACAAGTGAGGAACATGTGTCTTCCATGGAGAAACGGGAGCGACGAGGGACTCCCGTTTCCCCCTTCCACCCATTCCTCCATTTCCTTCCATTCCTGCCAATTCACGATCAACGGTAAATTAGCAATTTTTAGAAATGTATACTTCTCTTTTACTATTAAAATTTAATAATTTCTATTCATATTTT